>OY757918.1:93568237-93703237 GCA_963585895.1 Sepioteuthis lessoniana
ATAACCTACAATGGTTGATATGCCATAAAACCCAACCCAAACAAATCATATATATTTAATATATATGTATAAACAGGATTTGGCATTAAATAACCTACAATGGTGGATATGCCATAAAACCCAACAAAACCAAATCATAAAAACCAAATCAGGAAAACAGAAAATACAAATAACACTTAAAATAAAGTAATTACTTAGGAACAATATTTGAAGGTTTCTCTGTTATAATACTGTTTAAAATATATTAGTAAAGTTGGCGATTTTAGTCGAGGTTGACCCAAAGGTTCCTTTTTCAATAGCTACTACATCGAGCTGTAGGGGAGGGCGCTACTCCATTCCCTGGATTGCTCCACTTTACCCTTGATGCTTACCTAATAATGCTGAGTGTTAAGCAAGGAGGCATCAAGTACTATTTTTTGAGTCTATGGTAAGACTCAACCTGGGATTGAACTCTGTTTCTCTCAGACCATTGGCGAACACTCTACTCATTTGGCCAATAGCCCGTATTAAAATGTATAAAAAGTAAGTAAGTAAAGTTGTCTCCCTTTAGTCGAGGGTGACCTGAAGGCTCCCCTTCCGATAGCTACTACACCAAGGTGTAGAGGAGGGCGCTACTCCTTTCCCTGGATTTCCCCACTTTACCCTTGATCCTTACCTTATAATGCTGAGTGTTAAGCAAGGAGGCATCAAGTACCATTTTAAAAGTCGACCTGGGATTGAACCCAAGTCTCCTGGGCCATGGGTTAACACTCTAACCATTATGCCAATGTCCGGACATTGGTATAATGGTTAGAGTGTTCACCCATCACCCGGGATTCAATTATAACATTAACATCTTTGTATATTTTACAAGTAAATAGAAGCAATGATGCTATGATCTAAAGAATTTTCTTATAATAAGGATGTTAATGTTATAATTGAATCTGTAGCTGAATAAAGGAAGGCTTTCATATCGTCTATTTTCAAAAATGGGAGCTTACAGATTACTATAGAAAAAAACTTGTTGAAATACGTCAGCAAAATTCAGGTAACATATGTCAATCCAATGGTCGCAATCTCGTCTGTATTTCTACGAAAATGCTACTGGCTTCATATTTTAATAATCTGAAACAAGCAAGATATTTCTCTCTTATTCTTACAGTTACTATCATGTTTGGCAGAGCCTGTCATATTTTGTCCCAACACTGTCGAAGCCAAAGTCTACTAAGTTTTCTCAAGCTGGGTCGAAACCTGGGAAATGTGGTATGAAGTCACCTCAATGGCTGAACTTAAGGCATACCACCATGTGAAATAAATATATATATTTAAAGAAAAAACCAAAGACCGGTTATTTTAGGATTATAAATTTATTTCCATCCTGTTTTTCGTTTCTGGTGTGAACCAAAAACACGAAGAAAAATATATAACAGGACTTCTTCAGATCCAATGGATAAATAAAACAGAATAGACACGTGGGGGGGGGGAGTTAGGAAAATGTAAATGTTCAGCTCCTGAATGATTTTCTTGTCCAGAAGGAATTACTCCCAACTCTGGTTTAACTGGACCGAAACCGATAAAATGAAACGCAGTTTCTTCCAGGCAGCGGTCGTGTCGATACTGCTATATGGATGCACTACATGGACTCTAACAAAACGGCTGGAGAAGAAGCTAGACGGCAATTACACAAGAATGCTGCGAGCAATCTTGAACAAGTCCTGGCGGCAACACCCCACAAGACACCAACTGCACGGCCACCTGCCTCCCATCACGAAAACTATTCAAGTTAGACGAGCCAGACATGCAGGACACTGCTGGAGAAGCAGGGACGAACTCATAAGTGATATACTCTTATGGACCCCCACACATGGCCGTGCAAAAGCAGGACGACCAGCACGAACATACATTCAGCAACTATGTGAGGATACAGGATGTTGTCCAGAAGACCTGCCTGAGGCGATGACCGATAGGGAGAAGTGGCGAGAGAGGGTCAGGGATATCCGTGCTACCAGCACGACATGATGATGATGATGATATGTACATGTCATTGATATTGAGCACTCTTTAGTAATTGTGCAAAATTTGATCCACCATTAACTCACCGGGTGAGCTAGTGATAACCACAACCATTACCATACTATATATATATATAATCCATGGAAAATATTATTCTGCGACCTAATGTTTCTTGAAGTTTATAACTTGGTTCGACACATAACCACATAGTGATTTACTGTCGACCAACATTCTCATAATATATATATCAGTGCTAAGTTTAAAAAAAGCAAATTATAAAGTCAATCTTGCTAGTTTTGGGTTCAACACCCTCCATACTCAACAGAACTGACCTTGTGCCGTTTTTTCTTATTTTCTCTACAAAAATGCACTTCAAGGGTAAGATTTGAAGATGAAGTGAATATTAAGAGAAATAAGACAGTGAAGCTTCAAACTATAAAAAAAAAAAGCTGACTCATGATTTTTTTTGCGTATACTCTTTCAATGGTCAAATAAAGTGAAAGTAATTGCCCGACTGAAGTTCAAATTCACTATGATGTTGCAGTTGTGGGGGGAATATGTAATTTGGTTATTTCAGTAGATGTGTGTCCGTAATTTACGGGTATTGCTCTCTAAATTATTCCCACCACAAATACAACACAAAACTTTACAATCGCGTAAAAGAAATGGAATAGAACACAACGAACATTAAACAACAATTTAATATGCATATAACAGAATATGAAAACAAACAAAATACAATAAATTCTTTTTCTGCTACAGATGTGACACAAGGCCGAAAATTTATTGTATAATTATACATATACGGCAAAAGGCCAAAAATGGTGGGGGAGGCTGAGCATTACCATCCTTAACTTTTAACCTAACGAGGCTCGTTCACTGACTAACGATTACTTTAATTATCAATTCACCACAATACTGCAATAAAAGACACTATCATACTATAGTCACCAAAACAAATCAACTGCTCTTCCTTATTGACATAATTTTACAATTTTAAAATTTATTATAAGAATATATACATATAAACGGAATAAAAATCCCCAATCGAAAATGTACAAAGAAATACATACAAAAATTAAAGGATGATAGTTTATATAGCCTCACCACCACCACCACCATCAAGAACTAACAATGGGAGAAAAGCTGGTTCACCGGTCGAAAGACAGTGTTGAGAAGGAGTGAGGATGGGGGGGGGGGCTTGAATTTCTATCATCTAATCAGAGATGGGAAGAGAAAAAAAAAAAACTAAAGTCGGGAATTTAAAAAAAAATGAATAAATAAACGGACCAATGCGCTAACATACTCTCGCTAAGTTCAACAATATTGACGAAAAACAAGGCAAAAATGACACTTGCCTTACATATCTCGCTTGTGTTGTATCTTTCACAAGGTATTTACTAATTTTAAAATCCTGGAAGATCAAGATGAAATTCAAAGCCGGATCCTACCACACGACATACGTGCAACAGTTACCCATTTTTCGCCAAACCCCAGTGAAGAGAATCTTTCTCACTCAGACAGGATTTTGACTGATTTGGTGCTTGTAATAAGCTACAAGGGTCTGAGAGTAAAAAAGACTCGTCTCCGTGGAAACCCTTCTATTGTGTCGTCCAAATCACGACCCTCAAAACGACAAGCAAGCAGAGAAACACAGGACTCCTGTCTGTTCAACAGCGGTACCACATTGCTGCACTTAGAACTGGCTTCCAAGACGCAAAAGTTTCCACCCAAGATGCAAACTATGTAGCTTTCAAGAAGATTGCACAGCAGCCGCACGACCGGGCAGTGAAAGGCGTTCTCGATTGATTTCTCCAAATCACTGCACTAGACGCACTTTGACGAAATTGCCAAACGCGCTGAAAACAATTTCTTGTCGACCCAGAAGAGCGATCCGGGTGATCAGCCAGGTGAGGGAAACCTTGTCGTTATCAAGACACCTCATCCAGGGGGACCAAGGCCACCATAAACGACCACACTAAGCTCGCCGATCAAATCATCTCTTGGCCTCCCTAACTAACGAACGATATAATGCCTTGCTCGACAACGACCGGCAGTCAGTTTTCAATCGAGTGAGAACTTTGGGAGCATGCCAAAACTTCCGACAAAAGGGGCAATTGTTTCTGGACCAGTGACGGCTTTCCCCATCACTCGAGTGCGCGCTTCTTAAAGACAGGAAGGTTTTTCTAGCATCTTCCTTCCTGTTGGGATTTTATCCGTTAAGAATAGGACGAAATCAATATCTGTAGTGTAAGGAAAAATAAGGCTTATTGTAAGACGAGATGTGACGAGAGAAAAGGAACAAGACAACAATTTGGTTGAAAAAAAAATAGGTTTATATTTAGTGAAAAAGATAAAGTAAAGAAGAAAAGAATAATAACTGCAAAAAGAGGTGTTTTCGGCTGATTTAACTATAACATTTGTCTTGGTAACAGTTCTTTCAGTTTCATATAGTTTTGGCGGCTGGTCCGTACAAATTCAAAGGCTTCAAGAAGGAGAATTTTGGGTCCCCACGTGCGTAGAGTCTCTCATAGAATGACCGTCCTCGTATGTAGTGCACCTCATAGACGCTAACTCGTAACCTGCTTCGTCAGCAGTCAAGATTCTGTGTTACATCGTTTGTGTCAAAAGAGAAAAGGGTCTGTTAGTTTGAAGAACGCGTGCATGTGTCGTGGTACGGCAGACGTGCTGATAGCGGCCTGTGATTGGTTGTTTTTCAGCCAATCACGTGGCACGTAAAAGATGACTCCGTAAATAATTTCCAATATTCCAGCAGACACAAGTCTCGAAACTGAGACGCAAAATATGGCGACACGTTTATATATGGGGTACTCTGGTAGTTAAGGCTAGGATAAAAAAGTCTTGCGAGACGATGAATATAGCCCAAAGACCGCGAGCCGATGAACTTAGATATGCAGCTGATAGACATATCGCGAGTGTCACATCACCAGACGGACAACGTCGAACTACAAACGAAGCCGTTTGAAGGCAATTTCGGGACTACTTCGAGAAACTTTTCACTCTGCTCAGTTCAACACCTATCTTGCCGACTTCGCTCGCCTCGCAGCGACGGAAGCGGCTGGGTGTGAGAGCCGCACAACGGAGGATGAGGTTCGGCAAGTGTTGAAAACGGTCGGAACGAACAAGTCTCACAAGATCGATCGTCTGCCCAACGAAGTGTTATAAACTAACTCATCTGAAATGACAGCCATTTTTTCTCAACAAAGGTACACAACTCTAGAGCAAGGGAGATAATCGACGAGTAGTTTATATAATTTCAGAGAAATTTTCACTCATAACCAATATATCTACTGTTATTGTTGATAATAGATTGATAGATCGATTTTAAAAGCGTGTTACGCCATTTTTTTTTAGTTCAGAGAATTGCATATTGTACGTTGACATTTACATTTTTGTGTAGTTGTATAATTTTTTCTTTCTCAGTTTTGTGGTATCAAGTATTTCTTTGTGAATCAAGGGCCAAGTAAAAACTAACCCATACTAAAAGGTAATTACTTACACTTAACAAGGGCACAACTTTAGATTTAGGGAGATAATCAAAAGCAACTACCATATTTATTTGTGTATAAAATGCCCACCTCGCCAAATTTTTTAAATCTAAAAATTAAGGTTGCGTATTATCCATGAAATCTCTATATAATTTATTTTTGGGGTTCGGGTTCTTTGTTTAATGGCATATCAACCTTTTTAGGTTATTTAATGCCAAACCTCTTCTCCTTGAAGAACAGTAATGGTACTATTTAACCCATAGCTGGGAGGATAAGGGGGTTCATACCTTTCTCAAGCGTATTTGCCCGAAAGTGAACGTAATAGCGCGACTGGAGTACGAACTCACGTACTACGATTCCGCAGTCCATCACTTTAACCATTACACCACGAGGACAACCCCTTTATTTTTTTGCAGCTACATGTGTTGTCATATTGAGAACAGCATGACTAAAGGTAAGTTTAATATTCTTTCGTCTAAACTAATGAAGAATGTGTAACAAAGATCTTAAATCACTTACCAAACATTGCATTTCTATTGTAGCAGAAAGAACTTCGTATTTATGTTTGGCGCGTAAATTAATTTGACCGTTATGGTCGACGCATATTTTCACCCAATGAGGATGACTTATCCTATTCATCCCGGACCATTTTCCCGGGCAGCATCAAATTGGGGAAAGCCCGCCAAACTATCTCTTCCTCAGAATATTTCGAACAGGACAGACGTACTTACTGTCCGCTCTCTATATAGCAGCAGCATCACAACACTATGAGGAAAGCCATCTAATTTATGGACCTCTTGAGTCTGCTCTCTTAGACTAAGGGTTCCCAGTTGAATATGAATTAGATGTATTCAATCCGCCACACACAGGAACACCTTTATGTCGCCTCCAACTTTTGCTATGTCAACGGCGAAGCACAATTCCGCTCAGACATCCTGCTAATTCATCCCTGGGCAACATTTTCTGGAGACATTCATGCTTTTTTCCCACAACAACCAGTACCACACATTTATGGGTGACTACATCATTCCTGTCCTTAACCAGCAAACACGACCTTTGCTACACCTATGGCGACCATATCTCACTCAGACATTCAACAATGCCTTAACATAACGATGCACATTTCGCTCAGGCATTTAGCTGCTAAAATTCCTTCTCAACTCCATGACTATTTCCTTCCTACGAGACTTCCCGCATGAAGGCACCCTTTATTCTGGCTACCATTAAACCCTCACAAAAACCTCTCGGCATCTTCGTTCTTCTCTCTCTTTATTTACAAAAACATAGCGAGTAACTAACGTAATAACGTAACAAATTTTCCTCGCTAAAAATGGTAACCTTATTATTGCTAAACTTTTAAAAGATTTATTGCATGATGCCCTGTTGACCATGTCCAAAAGAGACGTCATTTATTGTTATCGTGAAAATTGCGTACGTCATCACCGATGTCACAATTCCTTTAGTTATTTATGTCATCTTCTCAAAGATTGAATTATTAAATGTTAATTGGGATCTCATTTATTGACGATGTCTCAAATTTAGCTGAGATTTAAAATCCCACAATGAATGTCATGAATCACTGAAAAAAAAGTTTTCATATAGTGTGGTTTTAACAAAACTGGGCTTAATAAATAATTTATTGGTATTGTTGATTACTAATGTTGTTTTTTTTCGCTACGGTATTAAAAGAAATTTTGTACAATTTTACACTGAAATTCTATGCATAATTTTACATAAAAATTCTATGAATAATTTTACATAAAAATTCTATGCATAATTTTACAAAGAAATCAATTGAAATAAAATAAAGTAATCTTTTTATATGGATTGTTATTTAGTCTCGTTAGTCTTTTTAAAAAAGAAAAGAAATTAAAATTTAATTTCAGTAAAATTTAGATAATTACTCCGGGAGGGTGCATGTTTTTGCCACTAGTAGTAATATCCATTTCTACAGAGAAATGGCCACTGGAAATCAATCATTGGCAAACTGCGGCTTACTGAATGGCTCGCCTAATCTTTTATAGAAAAAGATCTTTTATATACACATACACGCGCTCTACAAGTCAAAAATATTCAGCCACTCACAAAATTTTTAATTTCTTATCTTAAGAGTGATATTTTTAATAAAACAAATTAAGCACCATAATGTTTTTATTCATTTATTCTAAATACAAGTCTTCCTCAGCAACTTTGTCTTTAATATTAAAATTTAAGAGATAAAATTTGGAATATAAAGGAATTTTGAGGGAATAAACTTTGTTAGATAAAGAAAATTAGAGTAAGTAAAATTAAATTTGCAGCATAAAGGAAATTTTAAGAGATAAAATTTGATATGAAGTGAGTGACAATAAAGTCAAGTTTAGTTTTTAACTGGGTAATGTTTTCAGGGGGCTTGTGTGCAATATTAAACGGTAAATTCACACGGTAAGTTCCGCTGCTTTTTAGTTCGGATACTGATTCGAAAAGATAACACAGACAAAATTTTTAAAAAGGAATTTTATACATAAGAAACAAAAAAGAAAGGAATATAAAAGATGAAGTGTTGCAAATTTTTGTGCAATTTGCTGGAACTTATCTGAGAGAGTGTGTGGGGATTTAGGAATTAACAATAAAACTCCCAATCGGATGTTGACTCATCGGCTGCCAGATACAAAATGCATAAACGCGTCGCCACGCATAAGGCTCCACGCATCCATCCGGTTAAAAATCAGAAAAAAGAAAAATAATAAAAAGTAAAGTAGCCAATGGGAAGCAGTCGCGCCAAAATTAGAAGGATTTTGGAGTAGCGAATTTGGAGCCGGTGTAGAGAGATAAATACTCAGGTTTTCTGTGAACCGACCTATTTTTCGAGTAGTGACGTCGAACCGACAACACCGATTTTGCTGTCTGGTGTTTTGGGCACCACGCTACCTTTAAGACGTAGCGTCGGTTAGTCCCTTCACCAAGTAAATAAAGGAAAGTATGGAAGAAATGTTTTCGTCTCTTATCTGTTTCTATCTTTTCTTTTTGTATATTTCTTTTGGACTTTCTTTGGGCAAGGCATTGCGCCAGCCAGTCAACGTGGGGTAAAATAATATAACCAAAATATGGAGTCAGATATCTTACGGCAACACAGCCTTGCCCTTAGCCTCTGACCTCCTAAATACCTTCAAACCCCACAAGTGTCCGGGAAACAACGTTCTTTGAATTTGAGTATTTTCCTTTTCTTTTTTGTTTTGTAGAAATGTTTCAGAGTTTATTAAATTGCGAGTCTTCTTTAAAGTTCTTTTCAGTAGAATTCTCGGTTGAATTTTCTTTCTGTTGTTTAACTTGGTGGAATTTGTGTAGTCGACTTTCATTAATTCTACTTTTATTTCTTGGGAAGCATCAGCCTGTTTAAAATATGTACCGGCTATTCAAGAAACGAGTGACGAAACCCATCTGCTGGCTAATTTTTCCTGTGTTTAGTTCGATCCCCGAATTCGTACTGAGGGTTCAATAGTAGTTCTCGACAAAAAAAAGGAGGTAACTTTTTGGTGCCGCACTGTCTGGGATTACTTCTCCCTTCTTCATACTGGCCAAACCAAGAGCCGAACGTGTTCGGCTAGATTTTTTTTCTTATAAATAAATTTCTATAATATAACCAGATATGTTTTGAAAAATTGATTTGATGGCGTTTTTCTTTAGTCCTAAAAATAAAAATTACCAGAATGATAGTGGATTTTACTGTTCGGAGAAATCTGGAAACAGGACAAAACGAGACCAAAAGCAATAACAAGAGCAAAGGACAATTTCATCATTCACCATCTTGCATGACAGAAGGCTGACAGCTCCAAACATCACTGTTGTTAAAAATTGTCCTTTCCGTTGTTAATATCTACTCGAATCTGATTGGCTGTTTTGAAGTTGTGCCGTTAGCCACCGCCCCTACTAATATTTAAGTGAGACCCACCAGAGTCTGGGCTCTTCTTTTTTTTTTTTTAGAAAAATAAAATTAAAAACAATTATAAAGAATGCGGAAACTTCCAGAAGCCCCTTACTGGAAAAGGGGCGACGCATGTGCAAAAAAAGGAACCGTCTCGGCAAAAGAAAGAAAACCCGTTCTCTTTCAGTAGCGACTGGTGAAGTGACAACACTAAATTTTTTCTTGCTACTGGTGGAAGGCTCCTCGTGTCCGTTTTTAGGTTGTACGCTGGTTATCTTTCCACTAGTAGCAGCCATCTCTTTTACCAACGACCCACGACTAAAAACACCAAATAATGGACTCATCAAAATCACAACTAACACACCATATATGGACTTAACAACAGCAAGTGAAAATACCGAATAATGGACATGTCTCCCCAAAACGACAAACATATTTTAACACCTTGTCTGGGAGATGCAACCATTTCATTTGGACTCGGGAAGGATTTTTTCACCCACAGAATGGTTGTTGAACCAAGAAATAAAGTCAAAATATAAAAGATATTTTGGCCTCCTATCTTCTTTTACTGTTTTCTTTCCATATGATTCCTTTACAGTCTTCATAAACCAAAAAGAGTAACCAGCAAAATAACATGGGGTAAGAAGAGAAAACCAAAATAGAGTCAGATAGCAAACAACAACTAAATAACCAGAAACCTCTGAAGACACAGCTATACTTGGAACCATTTAACTTTGATTTATGCTAAATTGAATTGTTTGAAATAGATCTGTTTGATCATTCAGCTGCGTGTAAACAAATGTTTGATTGAATTTTTAGTGAACTTGAAACTATTTAACTTTGTTGAGTTATGTCTAAAAATCATATATATCTTATATTTATAAATAAATCAGATTTGGCATTAAATAACCAACAATGGCTGATATGCCATCAAACCAAACCAAACCAAACCAAATCCAAATCCATATAAAATTGGATATTTTTACTTTTCAGCAACTGATCTTCTATCAAAAGGGACTGAAATATTATATTGCATTTTGGGAAGAAACTGGGTCTGGGATAAGGGGCAAATTGCCAAGCTTTGTAGGGATTAATTTTAAAAAATTAAATAAACACGAAATAAAATGAATGAATGTAAAAGTAATAGTTTCTCGGGAGACCTCCGACAGGAAGGAAATTGGCGCTTGCCTAAAAATGGTGTGTCCGTTCAGTCGAGGTATATCGAGGGAACAGTTTCTTTTTGGCGTCAAGAAGCACTTATTTTAGAGCATGCACCAATTTCCCATCCTGTCAGACGCATCCCGAAAAACTTACTTTTGCATTTGTTTATTTTATTTCGTGTTTATTTTGTTTTTCATTTCTTATTTAATCCCGACAGCTTTTGTAACATATTGACCCTCGACCGAGCCGTCAATCAAGAAATGCACCAGTGTAAATAAGTGGAAGAACAGCGGAAGCAGGTGTACGTAAGACAATTATATAACCAAGTGCCCGAGGCGGTTCGAGCGAGTTAGTCAGTTGGGGACAAGATGCCAGCGTGAGAGCCAGCGGCAGACAGAGGGCTTTGGGCCCTTAGTGACCCACGGTTGAGCAACCCCAGCCAAGATGAGAAAGAAGTGCTGCTATGGCCAGAATAACTTTGGGTCAAAATAACAGTCTGTCTCCGTCTCCAGCTCATTCTCTCACACACAACCAACATCAACCCTTTCGAGAATAAAGGGTGAGAGATATATTTTTATAAAGAGCGTGCGTGCGTGCGTTCGTTCGTTCATTGAAGTTCGTATATTATGTTTGATTATGTTTCCGCACATATATATATATATATATATATATATATATATATATATATATATATATATGTGTGTGTGTGTGTGTGTGTGTGTGCATTACGGCAGGAAAATATATCACAAAAATTGTTCTGATATGAGCCATCGAAAACTAGTCTGCTCTAAAGACAGCTGAAATTAACTGTTTTAGTACATACGATCATCTTTTACGAGTTGTCACTAGTGAAAACATTAATGGATCTATTTAAATTTCTATGAGAAGATTCCTTTGAGAAAACAAACTCGGTGACATTATATAAATTTAATTATAATCCCATAACTTTCAAGCTTCAAAGAAAAAATTTTTTTTCTTTTGTTATGTTTTGACCCGGCCAAAAATGCCATTCAAGTTGATGCACCGGAAGGAAGTGACACATTCTAATGGTAGTTATGAGAGGAAATCGCGTGGGCGGAAATTGACTGATGAAATGGGACGAGTTACAAAAAATTCCCATGGTACACTACAGAGTGATGCACCGGAAGAGAGTGACCTCTGAATTGCATGACAGTTATTTCTGCTTGATGACGATTAAACATTCGATTTCAAAGATCGAGTGGGCGTCGAACGATTATATAACTCAGTTGAGTTCGACGAGCCAGTTGAATTGAGTTCTGGTTCCAGTTGAGTTCGACGCCCAGGGGGCTAGTGGAGTTGCCAGTCGAGTTCAGGCCAGTTGGAGACGAGTTGTGGTAGGGAAAGCCACACCCGGCCGAGGGGGCCCTCGGGAACCCCGATGGAGTTTGGGGACCCGAGAAGTTGCTGATAAGATGTAGCAGATCACCCAGCAGAGTGAGCCCCTAGGACTCCAGTTGAGCATCAAGAGAACAAGAAGGACACAACGTGACGGTCATAACAGTGGGGTCAAAATATTACAGTTTATGTTCGGTCTCCAGCTCCCTCTCACAGTGAAACCCCACACAACCTTTTCGAACCTTTGCAATAAAGTGAGAGGTAAATATTTTATAAAGAAGTCTTCCTGCGTCGTTTATCATTACGTCTGTCTGTTATTCCTGCGTCTGTTATTCATTGCGTCTTAATTATTGTGTCGTTATGATACGGCATATGACAATGTAACACTTTTATTTCCTTCTTTTATGGTAATTTGTTTGCAAAATGTGGTAATTTAGGCCGTAAAATATGTTGGTTAAGTTGAAAACTGAAGAAAGTTAGTGTCAGAAGGAAAAATGAATACGTTGGGAGTTTTAGAGAATTATATTACAGTTACAAACAAATTGTTTTATTACTGCCAATATTACATAAGAATAAACTTATAATCCACTTGACCGAAGTCCCTGTGTCGTAGTCGTATTTACCAAAGTTTAATGTACCTCCACGGCTCTCTTTTACTGCTGGAATTGTAGCAAAGACAATTTTTAACATCCATTTGTTGTAGAGTTTGTTAGAAAAAGAGGTCTAGACATGTCTTTTGACATTTGGCACCAACGTATGTGGGCCATTGGTTGGGTAGTTTGAAAGGTGCATCGACTAATTAAATGTGTCACACATGGCCTTTAGAGAGTGGAGTCGACCAAGGGAAACAATCCACTTTGGTAAATATATATTTTTAGAGATTCCCTTTGTCCTCATTTTTATTTTCTTAATTAAACGACAAACTTTTCTATTTACATATTTTCTTTTTAAACCTTCCATTTTATCTCTTCAATATTTATACTTTTTCTCCTCATAACTTTTAACTACTCGCTCAATTTAATCTTTCAGTTATTCACAGATCAGCCGAGTCAGCTGGAGCAGTAGAATATGCCCCCCTCTCCGAGTGAGTGTCCTGGATATGACAACAAACTGCATCTGATGGTAAGGCACCAGTCATCGAGTTTTTAGGTATTGTAGCCCACCGTCTGTCCATGTTGAAAAGGTCTTTGTTGGAAAAAAACGTGAAGTCATTCATGACGTCAGCTACCGGAAGCAGAACGTGATATCGACATTTGTCGGCCCTGGAATAAGTGGTGACCCCAACGTGAGTTAACACGACTAGACAAAATAGCAACAACCAAGAGCGACACGACAACAGCCATGACTGCATTATTTACGACGAACCCAGATTCCTATGATCGTAACATCAAGAATTGGTTCATATGGCTCGAGGCGATTTTCTCCGTGCGGAGAAACACGTCTGAAGCCACCACAAATTTGCCGCCTTAGTTCCAGTATTACTCACTTCATTGTCGATAAAGTAGCCGACATCATGGAGACCGTCCCAGAGCACGAACTGTATTAGCACTTTAAAGAGAACGCACTCAAACGTACCGGTCGCTTTGACGAAGACTTGCTTCGAGACCAATTCCGTAATGTTACCAGAGGCGACTGAATCCATCCCAGCTCTTACGTTACATGAAGACTATCCTGGGAAAGCATACGATGGTAGAGCCTATTCTTCGAGGCGAGGATCTGCGTGATTATTGCAAGTAATCTTTTCAGTCAAAGGACTGAAAAGATTACTTGCAATAATCACGCAGATCCTCGCCTCAATAATCGGAAACAGATCTCTGGACCAGATAGCTGATTCCACCGAAAGAATCTTCGCAAGTATGGAGAATGGCGCGAATCAACTGTATACACCAGAGGACAGCGACGAACTTTAGACGAAGGCAATAGCAGATCTACCAAACCAAATTAAGAATCTAGAGCTTGCCCAATGTAGTAGACCCAGGAGTTTGCCGCGACCGGCCGATAAACCCTTGCCGCGACCGGCCGATAAACCTAAACATATCAAGTTACACGCCCGAGTTAGGACGATTATATCCGAGTACGACCGGAACTGACTAAGCCCTTTTTCTTTCTAACGACCATGACATTTCGTTATAGCTAAAAGAAAAAGGGAGAATTAAAATTAATAACATTCACAAAACACTTCGGCCAAAAATTACCTGATAAGACTTGAACTAATAGTCGTCGCCAGCCTATAGCAGGTTAGGAAAATACTTTACGGCTACACTCATTTTTTATCAAAGAATTTTATATCCACGCGGCTGGAGCTGTGTGTCACAGCACCTTAAAATATCAGCAAGCCCTTTTCAACGCTTAAACGGCGCGCTCCCAGCGAAGCTCATTAAGGAGGAATCCCGCATTCTGTGCGGTCGCATTCACCTTAACTTACGGCGTTGGCCCCACTTCTCGTGGTAGACCTGCCTTTCTTCCACCTACATAGGTATGCGCAAAGGTCCTTTTTAGGACCACAAGAGGTCTCTGTCTGCGGGTCAGAGCATCTCTGACTGGTCAGTAATGATCAGTCGAAGTAGACGGCCAGGCGGCAAACACGAAGACGGATTCTAAGACCAACCGGTCTTAACCTCGGTTCCGATTGTCTGATAAGCTGCGCAGCGCTAATGGCACGGTCCAGCCTTTAGCTACGGCTTCACTATCTGCGCAGCGCTAAGATAACGCCCATCTTAGCCTCGGCCTTCTGGCCTGTCCGCTCGTCAGCTCGGCTTTGACCCGACAAAGCCTTCGCTGCTGTCCGCTCGTCAGCTCGGCTTTGACCCGACAAAGCCTTCGCTGCTGTCCGCTCTCGTCCGCACGGCTTTGACCCGACTAAGCCTTCGCTCCTGTCCGCTCGTCCGCACGGCTTTGCCCCGACAAAGCCTTCGTTCCCGTCTGCTCGTCCGCACGGCCTTGACCCGACAAAGCCTTCGCACTAGTCCGCTCGTCCGCACGGCTTTGGACACGACAAAGCCTTCACTCCCGTCCGATACGTCCGCACGGCTTTTACCCGACAAAGCCTTCGCTCTCGTCCGCACGGCTTTGACACGGCAAAGCTTTCGTTCCCGTCCGATACGTCCGCACGGCTAGGGGGGGGGGCAGCAAGGCCCTAGCCTTTCCTCGACCTCGACACTCTTGCAAGGTACAACGCAGTCCACGTAACGACTCGCTGTTACGGACTGTTCTACCACTGCAACAACTGGCTCACGTACGACCCGCTGTACGAGCCAGAAACCAGGCCGACACACCCCCGGTTAATCCAACATATCGTCATAACCGAGGATGTCGATCTACCGAACTCGACGCTCCTGCAAGGTACCACGCAGTCCACGTAACGACTCGCTGTTACGGACTGTTCTACCACTGCAACAACTGGCTCACGTACGACCCGCTGTACGAGCCAGAAACCCGATCAACACCCCCCCGGTTAACCCAACATACCGTCATAACCGGGGATATCGATCTACCAACCTCAACCGACCTCAGATGCCCGCGACGACTGCCTAGCTGAACTCAACGACTCGACCGACCTCAGCTTACCAGCATCCAACGTCTAGCTGAACTCAACGACTCGACCGACCTCAGCTTACCAGCATCCAACATCTAGCTGTACTCGACGACCAACATACAACCATCACGGACATTTACATTCACGCTTGTAAATACGACGAAATAAATTGTCATTTGTAATTATCATTATCTCACCTTTGTTCCTTCATATTGCTTTGGCTGTTCTCATTCACATAATTCATTTGCGGGGTCGACATACATAACGTCACCGCAACAAGTTCATTTCTTGTTTTGCTTTTAGTTGTTAATGGATCAAACGCAATTACTAGGCAGTCGGGACTAGTAGACAGTTGTAAGATGGCAGAAAATGGATTCCGTGATCTGTTTTCCCTATCGACTTTCCTCTTCACTCTCCGCGTTATTAGATCTCCTCATCACTTTTCTTTGTTCTGTGTGTGTGTGTTGTCTGTCTGTCTGTCTGTCAAACTGTCAGTCTTCAGAAAACAACAACAGAAAAAAACGTCCTTGCTACTGGCAGTGTTCCTTTTATATAACAAAATTTGCATGCAACACAAATCTCGTCTCGTCAGAGACGAGACAGGTGTCCTATAAATTCCTTCTTCAAAAACGGCCGAGTTTTTACCGCCTGCACTCTACACGCAAGGCACGTCGAACTGAGGTAAGTCCTCATTTTATATCGCCGCCCTACACGCCAGACAAAGTCTGGCTGTCTTTCTGCGAGAACATGGTTGACCTTCATTTCCGTGGCTCGATTCTCGTTCACTAGAACATCTACTTTTTACCGGAATTACAAAGATCGATCTAGCAGCTCCAGCCGAAGATGATACTGTTGGTTTAATGACAGATTCGGCCCCAGAGCCCGCAATTGCAAACCTCCGCGCAAATACCGGCGGAATCTGGGAAACAACACAACCAGCATTTGCGAAGCTCACCCTGGTCAGACTACAAGTTGTAAACAGTTCACCCATTGAAACTGACGACAGCAAACCCCACACGTTGAATATCAACATACGACGTGACTAAACTTGGTCATTCATTCTGGCAAATGTCAAGATCCATTCTTGGCACAGATTTCCTGTCGTATTACAATTTGGCATTCCACATGAATTCCGGAATCCTGTTGGACAATACAACAAATATCCGCAACAAAGGAATTCGAACGCGTCATAGCTTCACCAGTAGGCTATGGGCCAAGTCCTCAAAAAGCCTCTAGTTTTTAAATTCTGTCGGCTATAAAAGTGGGGTCGATAATTTTTACATATTGATTTAGATAAAATCAGAAAAAAGTGTTTAGTTTTTGTTCACACGTAAGTTATTGCATCATTAATTAATTAAGTTTTAAATCACTAAATTACGCATTAAAAATGCGTAGCTCTACAAGAAAAGATTAGCCAATAAGATTACTGCTTTTAATCTTCCATTGATAATCAACCAATCAGAATCGCATTTATGAAATAAACAAACAAAATAGCGATCTTCAGTGCAGACGACAGCGTTATCGTCAACAGTGGAAAAAAAGTATTGTTTTATGTGTATATCCCCCTCGAAAAGGTACAAAATTGCATTTTCGGTGAAAACACGAATCAGTTTTTCGAATATGTCGATAAATGGAAGAATTTGAAAGGTTCACAAGCATTAATTGCGAAACATCTTTTGACCAAATAATACCATCAGATGACGAATATCATAAAATCCGTTACGCGAGGTTTACAGATTCACAGAAAATTGTTCGTGTCCTAAAATCTATGGAAAAAAAAGTTAAGTTTAAATCTTTAGTTGCTATTTGCAATGGGTAATAATTTCGAAGACCGACCCTCTTTAGGATACGGTGTTTTTGTCACGGCTATGTAGATAAGATTATTTGAAACTTAAAAAACACTAATATTCGCTTTTAGTTGCTAATCTCCAGTTTAATAATTTTAGAAAAATTAAATATTTCGAAACTTTCTTGGGTAATTTGAATTTATTAGGTGAAAGCAAAAGCTCATAAACTGTTGAACTTGGAATTTTTTTTAAAAATACAAATATGTCGCTGCATGTTACCGACAGATCTCTCTTCTCAAACGAAAAGGTAAATATTTGTTTATTTCCACCCACCTCTCCATGTATAGCTCTTATATATATATATATATATATATATATATATATATATATATATATATATATATATATATAAATTATCCAGTTAGTGTCCAACTAACTAGAATATACCAACAATATTCTCCGCCGAAATAAATTTAACCGAGTTTGAGTCTCCATTTAATTGCACTATATATATATATATATATATATATATATATATATATATATATATATATATTCACCAAATTAAAAAGTAGCGAATTTGCTTATTTCAATATTTTTTATATATCCCTCATTATGGTACTAGAGTACCATAAGCATTTGCCGTTATAACTGGTGAATAAAAAAAATATGGCAATAAGCAAATTATCTAATTTTTAATTTGATGAATATATATGGTAGACTTCGATTCATTTGTAAATTAAAAAAAAACAGTGGGGTCGAAGATTACGATAAGCTATACATGAAGGAGGTAGATCCTATTTACCCAACCCCTCCGCTCGGGCAGGATATGACACAAGGTCAATTTTTAAGCGGAGTTTAACAGGTTTGAATTCAGAGTTTTCCTTCTCCTAGATCAGTTGCCTCACCAAGGCTGAAGAACCTAGTCTGTCCTACTATTTACCCATAGCTGGAGGGAGAATAATTGGATTCATACCTTTCCCAAGGGTATTAGTGCTATGTGAAATGCAATCAGTCAGGTCCAGGATTTGAACTCGTGTCGCCGTGTCCATATCCTGCGACGATAACCATTACACCACGGGCACCTCCACAATGAAGGAGGTAGATAAACATTTATACCTCTTTAAGAGGGCACTGTCACAGACAAGGGTTGTTTCAGGGGAGCACGATAAGATCAACAAAATTCTCTTTCATAAATTAAATTAAGTGGGTTATAACTTGCCATTTCCATCATTTTTCTCTCAGCATAAGTTTACAACTGCAAATTCAAACTTAGACAACTAAAATGCTGTTGTTTCACACTGAAAATCCTCTATAATTATCACATTTTTTGAAATTTTCAGTGTCAATACCTCAGGGCAATAACAGAGAAGAAACTGCTGAAGAAGATGAATTACCATCTAAAAAGAGCCGGAGTCTTCGCTTCAATTTTGATCAACCATCAGTATCATCTAGATCAAAATATATTTTACCTCGTATATGTATTCTCTGCCAAAGAGAAAAAAACATTTGTGTCCAAATTAACTCAAGCACGAAGTAAAGAACCCCTTGTTTGCTGCTCAACCACAGATGCAGTCAAATTAAATAACCCGTGAATGTGAAGCCATGGCTGGCAAAGGAGAACATTGTAGAACTCAAACAGATCTCCTACAGAGTTGCATGAAACGGGATAAGACTGACGTTGTGCAGATTGTTGACAGTGAATAGCATGATAAACCCATTTGACTATGAACAAGATGAGCTGATCCATATCACATCTGGAGTTGTTACAACTCAGAATGTTCAAACTGATCTTCAGTCTGCAAATGCCAGAGGGGAATTAGAGTTCACAAAGTTTTGTGAACAGCATCTACAAACAGGAACAGTGGACTTCTTTGCTACCATGAAAAAACTAAATCTCAAGACATTCATTTGCATGTCTGAGATATTCAGACATAATGTTCATGGAAAGGGAATCACATTGAATGCTGATAGGAACCTCCTAGCTAGATTGATTGTGATGGGTCGATACCGAAAAATCAATTTACAGGAGCTACTGTCCTATTCTTTGGGTCCATTGCCACTGTCACTCGGAGATTCTCAAGGATCCCTGGTTAAGACCAACAAGGCTAAATTGATCCATGCACTTGAAAGTCTACCTGAAAAATACCTGCTCAAGACTCCAATCATAGGTGGCATATATGTAGTTGATGGCATGGCATTGCTACATCAACTTAATATCAACAAGTTATCAGGAGAGAGAACATTTCTCAACCTCTCTCTTGTGATCTTGAAACGACTTGCAAACTGGGCAAAACAGAGTGGCCTATTGTCAGCTGAACATCAAGGAAATCTATACCCTTTTCGATAGCGCTAAATCAGAGAGATTGTTCAGTTGAGGTGGAGCACCACACCTACCATCAGCTTCGAGATGTTTTACTGTACAGATCAGATCACTCAAGCTGTGCTTCTCATGCTCTCAGTTGGCGAGGACTTGTATCAAACCCGGAACCTTTCGATTCCTTGGCGAATGCTCTACTGGCTTTTTTAATGAATAGATCTTTTGTACATACATGTTTGTTTTATTTATTGTTAGAAATATCATTTAAAATATGTTTTTATCAATAAATTGAGGAATAAAACAAACCTTTCGATTCCTAGGCGAATGCTCTGTTTTTTTTAATGAACAGATCTTTTGTTCATACATGTTTGTTTGTTTTATTGTAAGAAATATCAAAAAACCTATCAGCTCAGTGCATGGGTTACTTAGGCGCAACATTAACGCAGGTGTTCACGTGCGCGGAGTGGACATGTCACTCAGAGATGTCACAATAGCCCAGATGGGAAACGGGGCTACAGAGTGCGGGTGACGTCACGCACCGGAAGCACGCAGAGGATTTTAGGGATTTTGAAAAAGTCAGTTAGTTGAGTTGAGTCCTGCCTCGGGAGAAGACGGTTGACTTTCGCTTGCTTGCAGAGGCCTTGCGAGGGGCTTGAACGAGATGGGGGGGGGGGGGCAGATGAAAAAACCAGAATAGAAAGAATGGGTATCTCTCTCCTTATGTCGACGAACCTTTAAACTCAAAGGTAATAAAAAGTTTCATACCTGAACAAAGAAGTCATAAGTGTTTTTTGTGTTTCGAGATTCCTATGTTCTATGTATATATGTTATGAACATTCGATGTACGTTTCACACATATCTGTATCTGGCTATGGTACAAAATAACCCCAGACAGGTTTACATGCGATTAAAATCAATTAACAAATGTAGACAATCTATTGGAGCGTTAATACCTTGAATGTTCCAGAGTATCGTTATGAACTTATCGAGCACATGTTTTAGGACACTATAAAAATAAAACCCTTGTTGCTTCTACTTTTTGATGGTCTATGGTCCTTTGGCACTGCCTGCTTACTTGACTATTCAGTTCATGCCTGATAATCTAGATACCTCTCAAATATAAAGGGGGATTGAAAAGTAACTCTTATATAAGATTTACTTTTGTATTATATATATAAATTTCCCCCCCCACAAAAAAAACCAACAATCAATTGTTTCTTTTTTGTTTTTTTTTGAAAAAAATGTTTTTTTTAAAAAAAGTTTTTGCTCGGTGGATTTTATTAACATTGAGCTCTTTACCAGGGATATTTAAATTTAATATTCTATTTTTGAGTATTTTATTTATCCTGACTGGAATTATTCCCTATTCCGGATTTACTAGTTTGAATAATATTTTATATATATATATTATTCAAGCAAGTTTTGTATAAGACAATGGAACACTGTTTATTTATTATTTTTAATTTTATTTTGCAAGACTCCTTGTTATTTTTCTTGTGTTGGGATCTAGATAGTAAAGGAATTGTCCCATATCTTCTGCCCAAGTGCTTTTGACCTTACTTTTGGTCATCATCAGGAGTTATGAAATAATTCCTTTACCATTTAGATCCCGACACAAGAAAAATAACAAGGAGACTTGAAAAAATAAAACTTTAGATAATAAACAAAGTGTTCCATCATCTTTAACAAAACTTGCTTGAATAATAACATGCTGCCTAAATATACACTGTTCAATGTATATATATATATATACACACACACACACACACACACACACACACAGAGTGATTGAAAAAATATACTTGTAAATTACTTTTCAGTTCGAGAATTAATTTTTTTTTTCTTATTTATTGCGGACTTTTTGTTCTCATCTTGGTAGTTTTTGTGTTGTTTCTTCTTCACTACGTTTCAACCAAATTTCACCGCTGGCCTTCTTCAGGTGATTAACCACGACCTCGGATAGGAATGCTGAGTCTTGTAACCGTATCCCCAGTAATTACTGCCTTCCATATTTGTTGTCTATCGCACCACATTTTTGACCAAGTAAAGCTCTGGCCGGCTTGGGTAGGAATTGAAACCGCTATCTTCTGACAATGCCCACCTGGAACTGTAGAGACTCAATGCCTCTATCCGCTGCGCCACGAGCCCCGAAAAAAAAAAATTAATTCTCAGATTAAGAAGCCTCATCTCAAAATGATTCCAATTAAAGACAATACTTTTCAGTTACCTTGTATATTATCATTGTGGAGTAGCTGGAGCCCCCCACAGGATGGACTGGTTTGAGGACTATTTAGAGTGGTGCTTGCTCTCGACTGTGCCTATAAATAAATACAACAAAGGTTATTTACATAAGTTAGCATACCAAACTGTGTGCCATATTCTCTCTGGAATCGCCAATGGCCCGGGAGACCTGGGTTCAATCCCAGGTCGAGTCATACCAAAGACTTTAAAAATGGTACTTGATACCACCTTGCTTAACACTCAGCATTATAAGGTACGGTTCAAGGGTAAAGTGGAGCAATCCTGGGAATGGAGTAGCGCCCTCCCCTACACCTTGGTGTAGTAGCTATCGAAAAGGGAGCCTTCGGGTCACCCTCGACTATGGTCGCTAACTTACTATTTCATGACGCAATACTTATAATTCCTTTTTAGACAATAGATGAGCAGAAGGTTCACTATATTGATACACTACTACCAATTTAAATCGAGACATTAATCATGGATTTTGTTAAATCAAAGCAAGAAAAACTGAACCCAGAATCTAAAATAAACTCAATCATGTGTAGATATTTCTTATTTCTTCTCTGAAATACTTTGTATTTTGCTTCTCCCACCCCACTAAATTTCTCTTTTCAAAATTTTTCTTTCATTCTTCTGTTTCCTTAAGAAAATGCGTTCTCAACTCAACAAATGATGTTCTCAATTTGAACCCATAGAAAAACCAAAGTTCTGATCTATCTATGCACAAATAATCCTAGAAGCCGGCTCATTGGCCCAGTGGGTAGAATGTTTGCCAATGGTCCAGAAGACCTGGGTTCAATCCCAGGTTGAGTCATACCAAAGACTTTCAAAATGTTACTTGATACCTCCTTGCTTAACACTCAGCAATATAAGGTATGTATCAAGGGTAAAGTGGAGCAATCCAGGGAAAGGAGTAGCACCCTTCCCTACACCTCGGTGTAGTAGCTATTTAAAAGGTAGCCTACTGGTTGCCCTCGACTATGGTTGCCAACTTTACTTACATAGAATATTCAGAGGATTGACCTCATCTTTATCATTATAATCACAATGTTCTGGCCGATATATCCTTCGGCCTTTCTCACACGTTTCTAGTTAAACTCGGGAGTCCACAAAGAATCTCAAACTGAAGTCTTCATTTGAACTACAGGGGTAGGCTATTCCAATTCTGTTAACCATGACCGGGTACAAGAGTTAAGTTATAGTAAATATTCCTTGTTATTCTTACCTGTTGCTGGGATTGAACCAGCAACCTTCAGATGATTTCACTCAGAAGCACCTTCCAACTAAACACCTTAGCCACTGAGGTCAAAAGTCCGAATAGTCAAAGTAATAATAATCATCAAGCTTTATCTTGGAAATTTGAACAAATAATACATAATCCTGTTTATCATAAGTACGATGGTAGTAAATATATGCATAAGTATCTGTATGTACAAACATACATGTATATGGTTCTATTTGATATATATATATATATATGTGTGTGTGTATGTGTGTATATATATATGCATATTTGTATGTATACACACACCCACACAAACACACTGACACACATGATTGGTTTGATTGGGTTTTCTGGCATATCAACCACTGTAGGTAATTTAACACCAAATCCTCTTTAAACATACGTGGTAGATTCAATAAGTTTCCAGACTTTTTTGTACAGGCATTTAGAATTGTTGTAGACTCTAGAAAATTTAGTATGTTATTGCTATACATCTTCTGAGATGACTGACCAATTTTTATGATTTCAGCTTCAAATGAACAGCTACAGCAGCAATTGGAATACACCCTACTAAAACCTGATTGTCACAGCTGGTGAATTTCAAAAATGCAATCTGGACATGAGGACACTTCAGAAGAATGATATGCAATAAAATTCTGTTTTAAACTTGGAAAAAATGCCACAGAAACATGGAATGCTTCAGACTGCTTTTGGAGCATCTTGCATGAATCGAGCATTAGTTTTTGAGTGGCATAAGAGATTCAAGGAAGGCAGGGAGTCTGTGAGGGATGATGAGTGGTGTGGGAGGAGTAAGGAAGTCAATACACCAGAGTTGATTGGCCAAAGGGTTAGGCTTAGGCTTAGGGTTACTATGTTGAGGTTTTAAGGGAGTTCCGTAAGAGATTCCGTTTGAAGAGGCCAGCACTCTTTAAATCGGGTCAGTGGCATTTTCCCCAGGACAATGCACCAGTCCACAACTCCATCCTTGTTACAGACTATTTGACCAAGATGGGCATCAAGATAGTTCCTCAGCCTCCTTAGAGTCCAGACCTTGCTTCCTGTGACTTTTGCTTATTCCCTAAGCTCAGAGGCTGTCGTTATGAGACAATTGAGGAGATGAAAGAGGCTGTGACGAAGGTCATTGACTTGCTCACACAAGAGGACTTCGATGGGTCCTAGCAGAAGTTGTTGGAACGTTACAACAAGTGCATTGCATCCGGAGGAGATTACTTCGAAGGGGACTAGAATTTCATGTGTGTACTATCAATAAAAGTGCCCATATGAAAAAAGTCTGGAAACTTATTTAATGATCCTCGTATCTATCAAATATATGATTTGTAAGGACGTTTTGTTGATAATGTTTTTAGATGAGCCTGAGATGATTAGTTTGTTCACAGTTAGATGTTTTCAAACGTTGCTATCTAATACAAAAAATTCTATTGACAATTAATCATTTGTTTGTACAGAGTTAAATTTTTTAAAGTGCTGCAATATAGTAGTCATAATCTAACATTAGTTATTTGTTTGCACAGAGTGAAGTGGTTGCAAGTATTGGTATTTAAAACTATTTATTCTATTCAATATTACTATTTTGTTTGCACACAGTTAAATTATTCAAAGTATTGTTATGTATCACTAATAATTCAATTAAACATCAGTCATTTATTTACCCACAGTTAGATGATCAAACAGTTCTCTTCCTAACAATTCCATTTAGCATGAGTCAACAAAGTTAAATGGTTTCAAGCATTGCTATGTATCACTAAGAATTCAATTAAACATCAGTCATTTGTTTCATACAGTTAAATGATCAAACAGTTCTATTTCAAATAATTCATTTTAGCATACGTCATTTGTTTGCACACAGTCTAAATGTTAAACAGTTCTATTTGACCCATAGATAGGATCATATCAGGTGCTACCACTCCGAGTTTGAGTGGACCTGAAAGTAATGGCAATGAAGGGGTAGTCTGCATTACCCAAAGTTCCAACATTACTGGAGCCTCACCATCATATTGTTTCTTGTTATATCCAGGACACTTGTTAAGAAGGTGTGTGTGTGGGTGTGTGTGTTGGGTCTTACACCACTGCAGAAATGCAGTTGGTGTATTCTACAGTCTCAGCCAACTGAACTAACACACATATGAGGGGTCGTTCAAAAAGTTCTAAGCCTCACTCAGATTTTAAATTTGTTGCAAGCCTCTTTGTATGGGCCTCACTTGTACAGAAACTAAGACAGAAATCTGAATCAGTTTTTCTAGTTTCATAAAAGGTGTTTGTGTTTTGCCATAATTAAAATGTTTAGCTATGGCTCTTCTGTTTGGTTAAATGAACCTCATATAGACATATATATGTGCATATATCTCCATATATGAATGCATATATATATATATATATATATATATATACATATATATATAGTAACAGTGTTGGTTGTCACTAATTCACTTTGTGGGTTTGTGGCAAGCCAAGTGCGAAATAATATGGAGAGTGCTCAATATCTGTGATCGAGCTATTATATAATAAGTAAAGTAAAGTTAGCGACCATAGTCGAGGGTGACCCGAAGGCTCCCTTTTCGATAGCTACTACACCAAGGTGTAGGGGAGGGCGCTACTCCATTCCCTGGATTGCTCCACTTTACCCTTGAACCGTACCTTATAATGCTGAGTGTTAAGCAAGGTGGTATCAAGTTCCATTTTTAAAGTCTTTGGTATGACTCGACCTGGGATTGAACCCAGGTCTCCTGGGCCATTGGCGAACACTCTAACCGCTGGGCCAATGTCCCGGTTTATTATATAATAATGAATAAATATATATTAGATTTTATATATTTAATGCCACGGAAGTTTGTCTGCGACTTTGGGTTTTCATGAAGTTTTATAACTAACAATCGTGAGGCAGATAATGAAAGAAAATGAAGAAATCGAAAAAATTAAAAATTCTAACACACACACACACACACACACACACACACACACACAGAGTGTACTTTTGTTAAACGGAATTGTTTGAAATCAAATGAAACCATTTAACTGTGTGCAAAAAAATTGAGCTAAGGTTCGTTTAATAATGTTTTCTATAAAATGTGTTTAGAAATCATATATTTAATATAAATATAAAAAGGATTTGGAATTAAAGGACCTTCAAACTAAACCAAACCAACGTGACTATATTCAGAGATGCCATTACCCAGGAGGTTTGGAAAGCATTTTACCTGGGAGTATAAGAATAAAATAATGAGAAACAGGGTCATTTTTTTCGCTTTCTTTTTTTTTTTAAGAAAAACGGAAATTGAAGATGAAATTGTAAAGAAAAAATATTTTAATCGGAGGTATTTGCTGAGTTCAGTGTTATAACAAAGAACCTTAAAGATACTAAAGTTTGTTTCTTGTTCAGCAAGGTTGCGGAATCACGATAATTCACCAGAGAACTGCAATAATTTCTTATTTTTGATCGTTTACAAGCAAAGATGCAAAACTCTTGCTTTTCAAATTCTACTGGATTGAAATGAGATTGTGTCAAAGTGAAAATGTTTCGTTATTTCTGGTTTGTCTTTTTTTTTTTCGGCTTCACACCTTTTTCAACAAGGATAGATAGATAGATTGTCGTCAGGAAATTCCTTTCTTTACAAAAACTGTAGACACTTAGCAAATACAACAAAAGTACACATATATATGTTGAAATGTTGATGAAAGGAAAGTACAGATATGTTGAAATGTAGATGAAAGGAAAGTACACATATGTAAAATACACACAAAAAAATAAGCAATTCTCCCGCTAGGTAAAGAACTTAAAACACAAATGTTGAACACAAGATGTTTTCCAAATTTTCAAAGCTGAGCAAACAAAATTAAACATTTTTTTCTGAGTTGTTGCTGTCATTTTTTTCCTTTACATTTGATATCCACAATTGTGGCTTGTCTTTTTAAAGGAATATTTTCCTATTTCTTTTTTCACGAAACTGAAAAGTTGGTCAGTTGCTTCTGTTCATATAAAAGGAGGTGAGTTCGTTTGGATCAGGCTGCTTATATCATCTGTACCATTTTTATAGTACATTACTGTATCTAGAGAATTCAGTGGGTATGTTTCCTTGTCTTGCCGTTCGATATCTATCATATCACTGATGGGTGATATACGTGGACTTGGACGGGCATATTTGACGTTGTTTAGAATACTGACTGTCTTATTTGTGAACCATTCTGTGAATGTTTCTTCCTTAGGACGTTGCTGGATCACCTAGAAATCAGAAAACGAAAGAAAAAGAATTAAAGACAAATATCTACTTATATGTAAAATACAAAGTACCTTTATATATTTACTCATAAAGAAACCTTGAATATGCAGAGTGAAGCAAAAATATCTTCCACATTTTATATTGTCAACTGTGTGGTGCAAGTGAATTTAGGCAAGCGGTAATGCTAGCTCCATCAAGCTATTGCCCAGTTGGGTGGGGTTGTAGAATACACTGACTGCATCCCTGTAGAGAGGTAAGACCCCACCAATGAGTGTCCTGATATAACACTAAATAATCTGATGGTGGGGTTCTAGTAATGCTGGAGCTTTGGGGAATGCGGAGTACCCCTTCATTGCCATCACACCAGGGTCTACTCTGGCCCGGAGTGATAGCACCTGATAGGATCCTATCTATGGGTCAAATAGAACTAAACTGTGTACTTATGCTAAACTTAATTATTTGAAAAGGAACTGTTTTTGTATGCTAAACTGAATTGTTTGAAATAGAACTGTTTTGACACTGAAACTGTACTTATGGTAAACTGAATTGTTTGGAATAGAACTGTTTATATGCATAAAAATGGATTTGGCATTAAATAACCTACAAAGCTTAATCTGTAATAAAACCTAAACAAACAAAATCCATCAAGCTAACATCTATTTTTTTTTTTCAAATACGATCAGAGCTTAGATACGCCACACTGTGTGTTTGCTGTTGAAATGTTTTTTGTAAGACTGGTGAATCTGCAATTGCTACACAGAGAACTTTTGAGCTCATTTCATGTTATGTCGGAATGATGCTGTTATGGATAGAAAATCGATATTGCCATGGGTTGAAATTTCTATAATTTCAACATATGTATTTACCCAAAATAGATAGTCAGTTTTTAAGTGAATGTAAAGCTGGTTTGAAATAAGTTTTTCTTCTAGACTGGTTGCCTTACCAAGCCCAGTCCTCTCTATTTACCCACAGCTCAGGGAAAAACAGATGGATTCATGCCTTTCCCAAGAGCATTGGTTGGTTGGATTTTATGGCATATCATCTCCTGTGTGTTATTCAATGCAAAATCCTGTTTATATATATATATATATATATATATATATATATATATATATATATATAATAAATACATATGATTTGTAAACAGATAGTTTGTAGGTAACTTTTAAAGCCAGAGGTCATTTGTTTGTAGACAGTTAAATAGTTTCAAGTGTTGTTTTTTAACACTAACAATTCAATTTAATATCAGTCATTTGCTTGTACACAGTTAAATGGTTAGACAGTTCTATTTAACCCCTAGATAGGACCCTAACAAGCACTGCCATTCTGGGACAGAGTGAACCTGGGAGTAATGGTAATGAAGGAGCACTCCATATTCCCCAAAGTACCAGGACTGGAGCCTCACCATCAGATGTAGTTTAGTGTCGAGGACACACCAAGAGTATTAGCACAAAATAAAATGCAAACAGCCTTGCCCAGGATTTGAACTTGGGTCACCAAATCCATTTCCTATAATGATAACTGTTATCCTAGGTGTGCCTCCCAATCAACCTCGTATCAAAACAATGATAAAAAGATTTCTCTTTCTAGAATACACAGACCACATAGGGATATAATCACAACCCTGACCCCAACAAAAAGGGCCTCTTGGCTGCAACACTAAGTTGCATCTTGTGAGGAAGGCTCCAGTTCTGAAGCCCTTGGAAGTAAGATATTTGTCGCTGCCTCCCACCAGACAGGACTTGACACAAGGTCAAAAGCCTGAAGGCCGATTAAAGTGGGGATAAAGGGGAGGGGAAGGTCGCGAACGAGCCGAGATTCGAACCCTGCTAGTCATTGACCCACTAAGTGCAATGTGGGTCTAATGAGTCAAGCAGTATCACGGACCTAAATCTAGATCCGGGGCGTATGCCAGAATATAGCTTGAACTAGACCGTGAGGTCTAGTGCTATACAAGGGGGGTGCATAGATGTCAAAAAAGCAGTTAGCCCACCTGAAGGTAGCCCAGCTGAAGCTGGGGGCCTTTCGGCCTTGAATCTTTCGGTTTAGTTAGGCTGAGAACCTTTCGGCTTAGTGCATGGGTTAGTTAGGTGCACACATTGAGTGCAGGTGTTCGCGTATGTGGGGAGGATGTGACAATCACAGATGTCACAATAAAAACCCCAGCTAGAAAATTCAGACTGGGGATGTGAATGACGTCATGCTCGGAAGGGATGGGCTGAGGATATTGGGATTTGAAAAAAAAACAGTTAGTTGAGATTCGATGCTAGAGGAAGCGAGTTGATTTTCGGAGCTTACCGAGGCCAGACCAGTAGTTGTGGTGGGGTCAAATGGAAAAGTCAGCATAGAAAGAAATTGTGTCTTTCTCTCCTCATGTTGAAAAACCTTAAACTCAAAAAGGTAATAAAAAGTTTCGTACCTGAACCAAAAAAGAGAATCGCAAGTGTTTTGAGTGTTTTCGGGTTCCTATATGCATAATAAACATTTTCGTATTTTTGGACCTATATATCACACCAGAAGTCAAACTGATCTTTTTCAGATAATTTTTAGAATGATTTGAACTACATTGGCTCTTGAAATATTGATATTGCAACTAAGTAGGAAGTGGTTTACCAGTTTAAAATAGTTGGGAACTACATTTGTTTGCTGGAGGCATTTATGGAGGTGTGTGTAATGCAACAGTTATTGTTATAAAAAATGAAATTGGTGGCTTGAGTTCAAATCCTAGTCGAATCTATATAGGTTTTACTTAGTGCTAATGCACCTGAGACAGGTATGAATTAAGCTGTTCTCCCTCCAGCCATGGGTAGTAAAGCGGATTGGGTACTTTAGTTCTTTGGTATAAAGTATTCCTATCTAATACAAATAATATTCAAACAGATCTATTTGACCCATAGATGAGACTCTAACAGGCGTTACCACTCTAGGTGAGAGTGGACCTGGGAGTAATACCAATGAAAGGGTATTCTCTGCAGAGGTCCAGAACTAGAACCTCACCATTAGATACAGAATACCCCCTTTTGCAGCAGGGGGTCTAACTCATCTAAAAAGGATGCAATTATTGTATTCTAAGCCATGCTAATAAAGTGCCAATCTTTACAAAGTTGATAGTTCTGAATTAGATATACAACTATATAAGTCTCGTTCTTCTCCAGCCAGTGAAAATGATTGGTTGTGTTTTATGGCATATCAACCATTGTAGGTTATTCAATACCAAATATGGGGGGTCCTCATGGTGTAATGGTTAAAGCGATGGACTGCGGAATCGTAGTAAGTGAATTCGTACTCCAGTCGCACTATTACATTCACTTTCGGGCAAATACCCTTGGAAAAGGTATGAACCCCCTTATCCTTCCAGATATGGGTTGAATAGTACCACTACTGTTGGGAGGATAAGGGGGTTCATACCTTTCCCAAGGGTATTTCCCGGAAGGTAAACGTAATAACGCGACTGGAGTACTTTTCCATTTGATTCAAGCAACTACTTACCATTAGTGAGCTTGATACTCCCTGAGTGTCCTGAATTCATGGCTTTGTGTTATACAAAGTTAATCTTACAAAATATCAATAGTACAGACTGTGCAGCAGTTTACCTGTGTAATGACGGCTTTGAATATACCCGTCACCTCATTAAGGGGGGGCATACGCAACAAGGCATCTCGAAAGAGTTTGATGATTATGCTGCATTCATCTGGTTGGACTTGTTGACAAGCCACCACAAGTTGGGCGTGTTCAATTGGTGGAATTTGGAATGATCGAGCACAGTTACTGACCAACCAGCTATAGTCGACACCTGTCTGTTGCCGTCTTTCTTCCTGTTCCATTTCCCAATAGTGGAGTTCCAGTTCCTGCGCCAGAATTTGGTTAGGGGTGAGCGTAATGGCCATTTGGGAAGTGAACAGAGTTTCCATGAGATGTAAAAAGGGTGGTGGACATAAAAAAGAAAAAGAAAAAAATGTCTTAAATTGCAAAATAAACAGATGTTCTTCGAAGAAGACAAAGACTTTCATTCATGTTAGAAGATTTTAAAGCTGAGATTATAAAGTGATACAAGTATATCTAATTTCTATGGATCTAAGTCGGCCAAGTGTAGTTAAGGGCAACCCAAAGGCTCCCTTTTCGACAGCTACTACACCACAGGGTAAGGGAGGGTGCTACTCCTTTTCCTGGATTGTACCACTTACCCTAGATTCGAAACTTATAATGCTGAGTGTTAAGCAAGGGGGCATCAAGTACCATTTATTGAGTCTTTTGGTATGACTCGACCACAATCTCTCAAACCATTCGCGAACCCTCTAAGTCTCTATAACAGTACAGAGTTCCCTGATTCTCTCTTGCTATTTGTCCCTATCATCTATCACTCCTTGCAGGTCTTCTAGACTGCATCCTGTGTCTACACAGAGTTCATGTAAGTCTTTGCGGGTCAGCCAACAATGGCATGTGCAGGAGTCCATCAGAGAGCACCACTTATGAGTTTGTCCTAGCTTCTTCAGCAGTGCCCTTTGTGTTTTGTTTGTCTTAACTGGATGGTTTGTAAGATGGGAGGTAGGTGGCTGTACAGCTGCTGTTTCGTAGGGTGTTGCTTCTAGGAATTGTTCAAAATAGCTCATAGCATAGTAGTTTTCATCTAGCTTTTCTCTGTGTTTTTTTTTTTGGACACAGCTACGGCTTGGAAGAAATCCCATTTTATTCTATTAGATAGACTAAGATCAATAACCTGTCAACAGCATTCAATGGCTTCACTAGGCATATGCTGACATCACTTTCAGTAGATGAGATATTGCTGCTGAGGAATGTGAACTGGTCTATTAATATTAGAGGCTTACAGTGAAAAATAACGTCCTACGTGTCTAGCCACACTGAAGGTTTGTGATACAACAAAATGGTATGCCTGTGGATGATAATATATACGCTCTCCTAGGGGGGTTAAGCACTGGCAAAGGAATTAATGGCTGCCACTTGCATAATGCAAAGCTCTTCGAATGAACTGAGCACTTTGGTGTCCGGTAAGAGAAAAATATGTAAACAAATGAAAGCTACTACATAATGCCTTATAATTACCGAGCTGACGAGGTTCGCTTGCTAGCTGAGCAGTATGATACTAAGTCTAACGTAAAGTTGGGTGGGTTTTGATGCCAGCTTCAAGCGTCCTATGTGTCTAGCCACACTGAAGAGTTGCGATACGACGAAACAGTCTATCTGTGGATGACAATATATATATATATGTGTGTGTGTGTGTGTGTGTAAAAAGATATACATAAAAAAATTTCTTCACTAACACAGAGAATGATGATGGCTCTGTGGTAAGATATCAGACGGATGTAAAGTCAGCCAGGTTTCAATCCCAGCTTGAAGCATCTCATGTGTTTAGCCACACTGAAGAGTTGTGATACAATGAAAGTCTGTCTGTGGATGACAGTATCTATCTATCTATCTATCTATCTATATCTATATATATATTGAATTCAAAGTTTTCCTTCTCCAAGACTGGTTGCCTTACAAAGACTAAAGAGCCAAGTCTCCCCAGTTGAGTAACATAAGAATCTTGTGAAGTTTGTAGTAATATAAAAAATCTACATTGGCTCTATCCTTCACTACATCATGGACAAGTAATAATCTAAATTTAAAAAATTTTCAATGCAACAAAATATCACAGATATCTTTCTACGCAGTAAAGAACAAACACCAGATATTAGAAATAAAAGTCTCACAGGATTAAAAACAAGATGACTTCTTGATTATATACTCAAAAGTGACTTGAGATGGCAAAAAAATTAGGGGGATTTTCGAATATAAAATTGAACCCAATTTAAATCCTGTAAGAAGACCAAAACATCTACAAAAACTTAAAATGAACATTATATTTAAGGAAAGAGGCTTAAGAGAAAGAATACTGCATATAGATGTACACATACACACACAGAAAATATGATATCATTGAAAAGTTTAATGTGTTTCAGAAAGTGTGATATGATTTCATAATCTAATAAATTGACCAATTCTTGTTCAGCTGATGTCAAATTTTGAACAGCATGTTTAAAAATAACTCAAAATTCCACGTTGAATGTTTAAACACTTTTTCTTTTCCAGGGAAAAGCATTTCAACGAGGTGCATACAATAAGTTTCCAGACTTTTTTCGTATGGGCACTTTTATTGATAGTACACACATGAAACTCTAGTCCTCTTCGAAGTAATCTCCTCTGGTTGCAATGCATTTGTTGTACTGTTCCAACAACTTCAAAGCCTCATAGAAGTCCTCTTGTGTGAGCGTGTCAATGAGCTTTGTCACAGCCTCTTTCGTCTCCTCAATTTGTCTCATAATGACAGCCCCTGAGCTTAGGAAATAACCAAAAGTCACAGGGAGCCAGATCTGGACTAAAGGGATGGTGAGGAACTGTCTTGATGCCCATCTTGGTCAAATAGTCTGTGACAAGGATGGAGTTGTGGACTGGTGTATGCTCCTGGTGGAAATGCCATTGACCTGATTTGAAGAGTGCTGGCCTCTTCTGACGGAATCTCTTCCCGAACTCCCTTAAAACCCTAACCCTAACCCTTTGGCCAATCAACTCTGGTGTTCTGACTTCCTTACTCCTCCCTTACCTCTCATCATCCCTCACAGACTCATTGCCTCCCTTGAATCTCTTATGCCACTCAAAAATTGATGCTTGATTCATGCAAGACGGTCGAAAAGCAGCCTGAAGAATTCCATACATTTCTGTGGCATTTTTTCCAAGTTTAAAACAGAATTTTATTGCATATCGTTCTTCTAAAGTGTCAGATTGCATTTTTGAAATGCGCCAGCTGTGACAATCAGACTTTAGTAGGGTGTATTCCAATTGCTGCTGTAGCTGTTCATTTGAAGCTGAAATCATAAAAATTGGTCAGTCATCTCATAAGATGTATAGCAATAACATAATGAATTTTCAAGAGTCTACAACAATTTTAAATGCCCATACGAAAAAAAAGTCTGGAAACTTATTGTATGCACCTCATAGATCTGAAAAGAATAAAAAATAAAACATAGAATTTTGAATTGTTTCTACACATGCTGTTAAAATTTGATATCACTAGTGTTGCATTGTGGTAAGGAAGAGATACACAGTGAAATAGAGTTAATTTGATATCACTAGTGTTGCATTGTGGGAAGGAAGAGATACACAGTGAAATAGAGTTAATTTGATATCACTAGTGTTGCATTGTGGGAAGGAAGAGATACACAGTGAAATAGAGTTAATTTGATATCACTAGTGTTGCATTGTGGTAAGGAAGAGATACACAATAAAATAGAGTTAATTATTTATTAACTGAAGTGGTACAGTCTGACAAATATTCTGTCTCACGCTGTTGGTGTTACGTCCGAAGTTGGTCTTACTACTGACTGAGATCTTTCAGTACTGACTTGCCTAAGAAACACATCTTTTATATCTCCGCTATACCGGAAGTCACATGGTATGAGCCACTATACAACAACTAGAATGAGTGTTGGTTAGGTTATCAAGTGTTGGTCAGGATATCATTTTGTGGTCTTGACCACAAAATGATATCACTCTTTCTAAAACACCCTGTACATCTTAAATGATATCAAACTTTTTTAAACACCTTGTATATCAAAGTTAGGATAGCACGGGTACTGAGTCAATGGTGCTTGGTGACTGTCAGTTTCTCACCAATATGATCATCAGACTATATCATTGTTTTTTACTTACACGATCATCAGACCATATCAGTGTTCCATTGATCACATACATGTGAAACTGACAGTCACCAGCCACCATTGACTCTATGTCTATCCAAAGTTAGATATATATACATATGCTCTATGATCACTATGTTAGTGTTCTTGAGTGCTGGGATGAACTGAAGATGGCTGTGATAGGGGCAAAGAAAACGTCACCTATCTGGGCAAGAAACCCTTTATAGGTTTCTACCGATGGGTGGATTGGTGAATGAAGATCACATGATGGGGAAATGGTTTGGTTACTTAGTTTTTAATGGCATATCAACCTTTGTAGGTTATTTAATACCAAATCCATCCTTCTAGAAGAACAGTTGTGGTACTATTTAACCCATAGCTTGGAGGATAAGGGGGTTCATACCTTTCCCAAATGTATTTGTCCGAAAGTGAACATAATAGTGTGACTGGAGTTTGAACTTGCTTACTACAATTCCACAGTCCATCACTTCAACCATTACACCATGAGGACACCCGCTGGGGAAATGGAAATGAGAGAGAAGATAAAGAGAAAATGTAACACGATGGTATAATCTTGAATATGAAATATTCAAAAATAATAATATGACTGTCATTCAGGATATGAATGAATCTATTTTGACTGTATACAATTTCCTATCAGTCATCAAAGCACAAGAGAGAGACAAACAGATAGGCAGAAAGGTCAACTGTTGTACATAGAAACAGTTAAGGACAGACACCCAACCTCCCACTGCTGCTTCCTTGAAGGACTCTGAAACCAACTGACAACTTCCTTCAATGGCCGTCTCCTAAATTCAAAATTATCTTTTCTTATATAATCTTTTAAGTACCTCATTCAGTTAATGTTATAAAGACATGACATCTTCTTAATTATTGCATCAACCAATCATGAATCATCACATGTCTTAAACTTTCACTATGTTTTTATTTAGTTTCCATCAAACTTATAACATGACATGAATCTATTTTATTTACATTTGGGTTTCCAGAGCTCTCAATTATTTTAACAGGAGCTGTGCATGGGTATGACTTTTTGAAAGAAGTGGGGTGGGTGGGGTAATGATATGCCTCCTCAGCAACAAAAAGAACACGTGGAATCAATTTCTTCTTAAGGTTTCGCTAATATCAATGATTTTCAGTCCAGGCTTGATATAATCTTTCATATACAGTCGTGTCTGCAGTATGAATCTCTTGGTAAATATTCCTTTTTCTTCCTCAACAATTTTCTCCAGCAGTCCTGCACTGGAGTTCATCTCTTGTCATGCATCACCAAGACTCAAATGCTACTCACTCCAGTGCATTCAGGCAGGACTTAAGTCATCATGCCAAAATGCCGCATCCAGGTCAATCGCACAATGTGGTAATTTACATGCACGCTAACATCAAACACGATTTACAATCGGGAGGATGTGAGTTCAATCTTCCCAATCACCCGTTTCTCTCTCCCTGATCTCATTTTTTAGGGCACCTCGGGTGGTGTAATGGTTAGCAAGGTAGACTAGCAAACCTACACGAGTGAGTTCGATTCTCATTCGGTGGCCAATTCATGCAGCCTTGTGCCACATCTAAGCAAAAAAGCTTAGTAAATTACCTCCCTGATCTCATTTTACACGCCAAACATATTCGTGCATGCTTTGAGCTGCTGTGTGAGTGATTTCTCTCACTACACTTTTCCAATTTGACTTACATTTTTACTCAAAGATTTCTAACCAATCTTCAATATTACCAAACTAAGTAATGAAATAATTAAAATTATTAATTACCAAAAAAAAATTTATATGGTTAATTACCACCCAAATTATTTTACAAAAATTCATCTCATGGGTAAGGAGATTAAAAGAAATATGATGGCATGGCTTGACCATATAAAAATAGAAGTTTTAAAAGTGCTTAAAACCAATGGAAAATTCAATGGAATAAGTGTGCTGAAAGCCAAGAAGGACTATTTTAAATAAAATTAATGTTTCATTTATCGTTCATTTCTGTCTTGATACTTTTTGAACACACTTATACTAGCTCAGGCATCTGGAACCATAGAATATACCAACTGTATCTCAACAAAGAGATAAGACTCCTCCAATGAGCGTCCTGGATATGACACTAAACAATCTGATGGTGAGGCTTCAGTAATGTTGGAGCTTTGGAGAATGTGGCATACCCCTTCATTGCCATCACTCCCAAGTCCATACTGGCCTGGAGTGGTAGCACCAGATAAGGTCTTAACAATGGGTCAAATAAAACTGTATACAAACAAATAACTTATGCTAAATTAAACTGTTAGAAATAGAACTGTTTGATCCTTTAACTGTGTGTAAACAAATGACTCATGTTTAATTGAATTGTTAGTGATACGTAGTAATACTTGGAATTAATATTTTTGACTTATGCTAAATTGAATTGTTAGAAATAGAACTGTTTGAACATCTAACCATGTGTATAGACAAAATGTCTTTACAAATCATATATCTGATACATATATGTAAAAACAGGATTTGGCATTAAATAACCAAGAACGGTTGATATGCCATAAAACCAAACAAACAGCTATACCTGATGATATCCGTTTGATTGTATAATATTTCATTAGAAATAAGAAAATTCTTTCATGTTTGGTTTTGTTGAAAATTAAGTTTCTATAAACAAAAAAAAAGTGGTAGAAGTGTTCTCGTTTACTGTATATCATCATGCTGTTTTCTGAGATTTGGATTTTAGCCTAATATTAGGTGTAGGGATAGCGGTTGAACCATATGCGAGATGCAAACTTTGTGTGTGTGAGTAACTAATTGGCCAAGGATGAGCCTAGGCCAACTGGTATATTAACAATTTCCAGTTGCAAAAGTTGATAGTTCTGGATAGTATCAGATGATACTCTCGTATATAAGAAGCCCAGTCGGCTGGGGCTATAGAATACACTGACTGCATATCATCTGATGGTGAGGCTCCAACCTTGGAGATATGGGGAACGTGGAGTACTCTTTCATTGCCATTGCTCCCAGGTCCACTCTGACCCAGAGTGGTAGCACCTGATAGGGTCCTATCTATGGGTCAAATAGAACAAACTGTGTGCAAACAAATGACTGATGTTAAATTGTGACTGTTATATAGAAATACTTGAAACCATTTAACTGTGTGCAAAAAAGAGATCAGGCTCATTTAAGAATGTTATCTACAAAATGTGTTTACAAATCATATATATATTTAATAGATATGTATAAACAGGATTTAGCATTAAATAACCTACACTGGTTGATATGCCATAAAACCCACCCAATCTAGTATATAAGATATGTGTGGAGGTGCGCGTGGTGTAATGGTTATCGTCGCAGGAAATAAACACGGTGACACGAGTTCAAATCCTGGACGAGACTGATTGCATTTCACATAGCTCTAATACCCTTGGGAAAGGTATGAATCCAGTTATTCTCCCTCCAGCTATGGGTAAATAGTAGGGCAGACTAGGTTCTTCAGCCTTGGTGAGGCAACTAGTCTAGGAGAAGGAAAACTCTGAATTCAAACCTGTTAAACTCCGCTTAAAAAATTGACCTTGTGTCATATCCAGCCCGAGCGGAGGGAATGGTAAATATGATAAGATATGTGTGTGCAATAGTTTTAATAGTAAAAACCTTTTAGGATTTTGTTGTTAACATCCCAGAGGGAAAATTAAATGTCATGTTTTTTTACGTGATTATTTTTAAAAGGTCTACATCAATGGTGCCAATACACAATTACACTTCCTGTCATATCGTATCACATAAATTTGACATCAGCTGAGATAAAAGTCTTTAACATAAAAAAAACATTTACAAACTACATGTATTATTTCAGAGAACGATGGCTGCAAATGGCATAATAATACAAAAAACATATTTGAGAATCTAAAGTTCATAGGGTGAATCCTCGATAAATTGGGTTTCTTTTGTTTTTTTGTGATGTGGCATATAAAGCAATTATTTCTAGCCAAGGGATTTTGATTTAATGGATAAAAATTGTGTGTATGTTTGTACGTGTGTTAAAATTCACTTTAGTCCAGCTTAAAGGCACCAGAAGGATAACTCAAAGCCAAACTGTTTTAGACCTTATTTTTACAATGCAGGTCTCATTGGGAGATGAGAAAAGTTTTGGTAAACTACAATTTATTTTCTTAAATTGAATTTCTATTTTTTCGTTCACAAAGATCCCGGCATCATAAAAATAAGATCTAAAAATGTTTGACTTTGTATCACAGTTACTGCACTTTTAACCTGGACTAATCTAAGAACAACAGCCTCCCATAGATATCGGAAAGTGAATGAGCTAATTTTACAACTATTAGCAAGTTTTGGTTTGGTTTGGTTTATCAACTCCTTATGGGTTATTCAAAACTGAAATTTGAAACATTTGTAATTAAATTTTCAAAATTCCATAGCATTCTTTTTTTTAAATCGCAATTTTTTAAATGTCTATAATCATTTATTTGCACACAGTTATATGGTTGGTTAGCTGGGTTTATGGCATATCAACCATTGAGGGTTATTTAGAGCCAAATCCTCTTTATACATATATCTTAAATGATTTGTAAATACATTTCATTTATAACATTGCAATGGTTGACCCATTGATAGGACCCCATCAGGTGTTATCACTCTGGGCCAGAGTGGATTTGGGAGTAATGGCAATGAATGGGTACTTGCATTCCCCAAAGCTCCATCATTTCTGGAGCCTCACCATCAGATTGTTTAGTGTCATTAGTGATACTCGTTCGGAGAAGGTTCTTACCCCTCAGTAGAGATGCAGTTGGTGTATTATACAGCCCCAGCCAACAGGGCTACAGTTATATGATATTAAGTATTCCTGTCTAATGCAAATAATTTGCACATTGTTGTATTGTTTCAAGTATTCGTATTTAATGCTAATAATTTAGACAGAATGGTTTCAAGTAACTATTCCTATTTAATATTAATAATTTGTTTGCACAGTTATATGGAATCAGATTTATTTAACTGATAGACAGAACCCTAACATACTGTCAAAGTGAAAACTGAGAATAATGGGAATGAAGGGATATACCAAACTCACCCAGATTTGCAGAAATGGAATCTCAACATTAGATACAGTTTAGTGTCATACTCAGGACACCCCTATTTTGAGGGAGTCTTATCCCTCTGTAGAGAGTACAGTCAGCATATTCTAAGCCTTGCCAGCAGAGTGTAACGATTATTAATGAGTTTAATCCTCCCTGTGTTAACTCTGAGGAGTTTTATCTTCATTTTTACCTGGAAAATTGGTCATAATTGTACATTTGGTCCCACTGACTATTCATTGTAACCAATGTTTTACTAAAATGAAATCCATATATATAAGTAAAGTTATCGGCCGTAGTCAAGAGCAACCAAAAGGCTCCCCTTTCAATATCTCCTAATGTGTGTTTGTTTAGAATTTTTCATCTCCTAATGAGAGCTTATTTTCACTGCAAGCTCGATGCATATTTGTGTTAATATGTCCGTGCGTTTGCTCTAAATACTGTGTAAATTCACTATTTTAAGATATGATGTAGTAAGTAAAGTAAAATTGGCAACCGTAGTCGAGAGCGACCAGAAGGCTCCCTTTTCAATAGCTACTACACTGAAGTGTAGGGGAGGGCGTTACTCCTTTCCCTGTATTGCTCCACTTTACCCTTGATACATACCTTATATTGCTGAGTGTGAAGTAAGGAGGTATCAAGTACCATTTTAAAAGTCTTTGGTATGATGCAACCTGGGATTAAACCCAGATCTGCCCAGACCATTGACGAACACTATTTATTTTATTTTATAGTATGACAAAAAAATTACAAAATACTTATATATATATATATATTATAACAGTGTATGGTTGTCACTATCTTACTTGATGGGTTTGTGGCAGACCAAATGCAGTCTAATTTGGAGAGTGCTCAATATCTGCGATAGAGTTATTATAAAATAATAATAGATAATATCAGTTTTTATATGTATTTAATAGCATGAATGTTTATCTGTGAACAAAGGTTTCAAAACCAATAAAAAGACCCAAAGTTTGATTCATGAGGGAAATAAAAAAAAACCTATAAAGCAAAAACCCCCCCCCAAAAAAAACAGGTGACAAGCTAGCAGACAGGTTTCATCCTTGCTTAACAGAGCTAAATCGAGAACAACTTATAAATAATCATGACTATGCTGTGAATTTTAGCATGGACTTGTTCTCTATACTGAGAGAGTTACACTCTTTATTTCATCTGAAAGTACAGAGGACAATTTATATTTTGTCCGGCAGATTGTCTCTCTGTAAATAGAGGAAATGTTATTTTAACGTAAGAATTAATTTTTATTTATTGCGGACTTTTTGTCCTCATCTTGGTAGTTTTTTTGTGTGTTGTTTCTTCTTTCACTACGTTTTGGCCAAATTTCACCTCTGGCCTTTTTCAGGTGATTTTTACCGCGACCTCGGATAGGAATGATGAGTCTTGTAACTGTATCCCCAGTAATTACTGCCTTCCATAGTTGTTGTCGCGGTAAAAAAACACCTGAAGAAGGCCAGAGGTGAAATTTGGCCAAAACGTAGTGAAAGAAGAAACAACACACAAAAAAACTACCAAGATGAGGACAAAAAGTCCGCAATAAATAAAAATTAATTCTTAGAATAAAAAGCCTCATCTCAAAATGATTCCAATTAAAGACAATGATATTCTAACATAGTCTCCAATACAATATTTTTTCCCTTCATAAATTTTCCATATTTTGTTTTTAAATTATTTTACATGATATTTTCCTTAATTTAGCTTGGTTAATCGAGAACAAAAACAGTCAGCAAGTTTGTGACTTTTTTGGGGGGCGGGGGTAGATTTTTATTCCCATCATCAATAGAACTTTGGTTCTTTTTATTAATTTAATTAAATTTTGTACGCCCCAAAATATATCTATCTATATATATATAGCTAGCTGACTTTATGATCTCAGCTTGAAGCATCTCATGGGTCAAGCCACACCGAAGAGTTGTAATACAACAAAACAGTATGTATGTGGATGACAATATATATATATATATATATATATACGCACATGCTTATTTGAATAGTTATTGTCATAGTAAATGAAATTAGCAACCTGAGTTCAAATCCTGGATAAGGCTGTTTGCATTTCACTTTGTGTTAATGCCATGGGGAAAAGAGATTAATCCATCTATTCTCCCTGCCAGCTATGGGTAGATAGTAGGGCAGACTGAATTTAGCCTTGGTTAGGCAACTAGCCCAGGAGAAAGAAAACTGAATTCAAACCAGTTTTACTCCTCTTAAAAAAAATTGACTTTCTGTCCCATCCAGCTTGTTGTAGAGTGGTTGGGGAAATATACACACACACACACACACACATATAGTTACCAATCCCTCCACATGAACAGGATGTGACACAAGGTCAAATTCTGAGTGGAGTTTAACAGGTGATGATTTCAAATGTATTGAGTTTGGTAGGTGATCGAAATCAGCAATCAGGTGTGTAGCAAGCTGAGTCAATTACTCTGAAGAATGACACATTAAAGCATTCCATTGTGCACATGTGGGCAAGTGCATTCCCTGGAGTATGATTGGTTGCTGGTCAATGTGTGGGCATGTTAGTATATATATATATATATATATATACCAGCTTTTATTTTAGAAGTTTTACTGTGACTGTATTTTGTTTAGTCATAGCCTACTGGGTTGAGACACATTTTGGCTGGCTGTATTCCCTGATACATGGATCAGGTCGGGTATGTCTTGGTTCCGGTGGCAGTCAGTCAAGGCCATCTGACACGGATTCAGTGAAGATGGTATTCATGTCACATGTGCTAAGACCAGTGCTCCTTGAGCCTAAAGGGAGAAGACTTCCCAGGCTCTAATCCTCTCTAAAACAGACAGCATGGGATTCTCTGACTCTTTCTTGCCATCTGTCCTTATCAGCCATCACTCCTTGTAGGTTTTCTAGACTGCATCCAATGTCCTCACAGAACTGATGTTAAGTCTTAGCTCATTGGCCAATACTGGCATGTCCATGTGAACGAGCCTATAAAAGAACGTTGTTTATGAGTTTGTCTTTATTTTTCTAGCAGTGTCTTATTTATCTTACTTGGATGGTATACAACTGCTATTTTGTCGGGTGGGGGGTTGCTCCAGGATTTGTTCAGAACAGCTTGTAGAATTCTTGCATTGTTCCCATCTAGCTTTTTCCCAATGCTTTTCATTAGAGTCCATATGGTGCCTCCATACAATAGTATTGACATAACCACAGCCTGGAAGAATTCTTGTTTTATTCTATTTTATTGAAGAGACAGATTTCCGTATAATGAACAACAGTATTAGAACTATATAATTAACTTTCTTTCCAAACATATGCCTCTTGATATTTGGGATGAGACAACAAAAAGTAAGTTATATCTATAGTCCAAACTAATGAATTTTACACCATTACCGAGTCATATCAACTGGAATGTGTGTTTGTTTATAATTTTGTTTCTCCTAATGTGTGTTTGTTTAGAATTTTTCATCTCCAAATGAGAGCTTATTTTCATTGCAAGTTCGATGCATATTTGTGTGAATATGTCTGTGCGTTTGCTCTAAATACTGTGTATATTTACTATTTTAAAAAATGATGTGATAAGTAAAGTAAAGTTGGCAACCGTAGCCGAGGGCGACCAGAATGTTCCCTTATCAATAGCTACTACACCGAGGTGTAGGGGAGGGTGCTACACCTTTCCTTGGAATGTTCCGCTTTACCCTTGATATGTTGATATTGCTGAGTGTTAAGCAAGGAGGTATCAAGTACCATTTTTAAATCTTTGGTATGACATGACCTGGGATTGAACCCAGGTCTGCCCAGACCATTGGCAAACACTCTACCCACTAGGCCAATGAGCCGGTTAAGAACTATATCAATTCTAGTTTTTAGTCAGTACAAACTAATAAAAAGTTGAACAAAAGTTAAATTTAGCAGCTAGAAATTCTAAAAAGTCAGAATTATACACAAGAATTTATTTTTTTCAAAAATTTGGAAGTCTAATGTTAGGGTTGCATGCTATACAAAAATAATCATGGGAAGAGTCTTATTGGTTTTCCATCTTATTTTTTTTTACGGCATGTTTTGTCTTTTTGTTACATTCCCTATTGTAGCGAGAGAAATCACACACACAGCAGCTCAAAGCGTGCACAAATATGTCTGGTGTATAAAATGAGTAGTCACCACTAGTAGGGAGTACCTTCATCACACTCTTAACTGTTATATAATCACGATGATCTCAATAACAACAGTACATATACATATGCAAACACACAGGCAAATAAATGTACAAATGCAGGTGGACTCTGTTGTTCAGGTACGAACGCATTTATTAACTTCTGACTTCAGTTCTTCAACACAATTCTTAAAAGTCTTTCATATCATACTATGCTAACACCACCCCCAATGTTTGGCACATCTCGTGGTGTTTTAGATCTCAGTTTATCTTCACTGGTTGGGACCTGCAAAACTTAACCGCCGCCGCAATGGTAGAAAACTCAACTCAATGGCAGAGAACTCAATTCTCTGTCCCAATGGCAGAAACTCAATTGTCTGCCTGCATGGTCCAAAATCAATTTCTCAACTGTATGGTCGGATCTCAACTGAATCTTTTTCAAAATCTTCCAAATTCTCAGCGTATCTCTTCTAGGCATGACGTCATCCACACTCCAGCCCCATTTCCTGTCTGGGGTTAATTATGATAATAGTGATTGTCATATCCTTTGTGCGCGAGTGTAAACTGCACCAATTGACTACACACCTGAACTCTTAACCCGAATAGTTCAAAGCCCAACCAAACTGAATGATAAAATATAATTAATGAAAAATAATAGAAATAAAAAAAATCATTCCTTAATTGTATAACACTAACGAGTATTTTTTAATGATATAAATATTTTAATGATATAAATATTTTAATGATATAAATATTTTTTAATGATATAAATATTTCCATTTTATTTCCAACTTTATTTTTGGTTGTTTCTCATTCAGTAACCTTTTTGTTCGGTTACAACACTTTTTCTTATATCAATTTATTTGAATCAGCAATTGTTTTGTCTATACAAAACAATCGTGGATTTAAATGAATTAATAATGAATAAATTAAACTAGTAATAATAATAAATTAAAGTTCGAGGTTGAGAATGATTTAAAAAATTGGCGATTGTTTTGTATGGACCTTGAACTTTCTGGGAACTGCCATCTTTAGGGACAAGCTCATAAGTGATGTACTCCTGAGGACCCCTTCAGATGGACAAGCAAAGGCAGGACGACCAGCTAGAACCTACATACAGCAGTTCTGTGCCGATACGGGATGTAGCCCTGAAGACCTGCCGGAAGCAATGGACAATAGGGAAAAGTGGCGAGAGAGGGTCAGGGATATCTGTGCTGATGGCGCAACATGATGACAATAAATCAAAGCACACATCTAATAAAAATGACTAAATTTTTCTCTAAAAAAGTGTGTATATATATATATATATATATAAGTAAGTAAAGTTGGCGACCTTAGTTGAGGGTGACCTGAAGGCTCCCTTTTCACTTGCTACCACACCAAGATGTAGAGGAGGGCACTACTCCATTCCCTGGATTGCTCCACTTTACCCTTACCTTATAATGCTGAGTGTTAAGCAAGGTGGCATCAAGTACCATTATTTGATTCTTTGGTAAGACTCAACCTGGGATTGTACCCCGATCTTCCATACCATAGGTGAACACTCAACTTATTAGGCCAATGGTAATGCTAATTATTTGTGTATAACATACATCTTGAACTTTGGACAACAAAATTAAGGAAAGAAAATCTTGTGCATAATATGCGCTGGTATTTTAGAATAGTAGCAGAGTGTTATATGGGAGTCCATATTATATACAAATAATTGGAAGTAAATAATGGAAAACAATCCCACAATGTAGAGAAAATATCGAAAAACAAAATAATTCAAAGAGAAGAATTCAATAAGAAAGACAAGGTGTAGTATAGGACCAAAAAAATTAAAACGTTGTGTCTGATAAAAAGAAATGAATTTACAGAGAAGAAACACTCAAAACTTGAATCCCAAGGAAGAAAATAGTAGTCGCTTTATTTACAGGAATTAGAGCGGACTGTTGTTAAAAAGTTTGTTCAATAGCGTTCTTCCTCGCCTTCTCTTTTTTTTGTCGCTATCAAATATCTTCTTCCTTTATCACTCTTTCCCTCCATGCACTTTAGCTAGCGTTCGTAGAAAAGGTTCACCTTCATTTTCTTGGTGATGATGTCGGCGTTTTTATCACCGGCCTGTGGATGTTTATCATATCAGTTGGATTGCTATAACAGGCTGGGCTATGACATGCATTGTGCGGGGTGCGCCTCTGTTGAAACCTGTTTGAAAACCAGTCTTGAACTGCCAAAATCTCGCTACTTGATTTTCTTATGTAACAATTTGATGGAATCAATTCGAAGGTTCCCGAAGGTTCGATGCTCATCAGTGAAACAGTAGTGCAACACGTGAAAGTTCACGCACGATTATATTAAAATCCCGCTTTTTCTCTACAGGTCACTCTGCCTGCATGAGCGAGGTTCGTGACATTTTTGATCATCAGACCTTTGTACCCAATGACTGATGACAGCTGATGTGCTCGATTGTTCGTTAACCTTGAGAGCGCCGCAATTTAATAACAGCGTCCATCTGTAATATTATAATGTTTTAGTTTCAATAAACTATCAGGGTTCAGAAAAGATGCAATGAAATGCTGTTAGATCACTGATGGAGGATTAACAAAAAACAAAATAAAGGAGGAGATTATATATACAGAGAAAGGTGCCCGTGGTGTAATGGTTATCATTGTAGGAAATGGACACGGCGACACGAGTTCAAATCCTGGACGAGACTGATTGCATTTCACATAGCACTAATACCCTTGGGAAAGGTATGAATCCAATTATTCTCTCTCCAGCTATGGGTAAATAGTAGAGCAGACTGGGTTCTTCAGCTTTGGTTCAAATCCTGGACGAGACTGATTGCATTTCACATAGCACTAATACCCTTGGGAAAGGTATGAATCCAATTATTCTCTCTCCAGCTATGGGTAAATAGTAGAGCAGACTGGGTTCTTCAGCTTTGGTGAGGCAACTAGTATAGGAGAAGGAAAACTCTGAATTCAAACCTGTTAAACTCTACTAAAAAATTGACCTTGTGTCATATCCTGCCCGAGTGGAGGGGTTCGTAAATATATATATATATATATATACAGAGAAAGGCGGTGGGGGGCATTAACCGTCTGATCATTAAGTCAGCATTCATATTTCAAAAACATCATTTGACTGTGAAAGGCAATGATGTAAAACAAATGGAATCATAAAGAGATACAACGGCTTAAAAAGAGAAAGAAAAAAGAGAAGGAAGCAAAGAAAAGAAAAGAATTGACATTCTGTTTCTTTTCTTTCTTTCTTCTTGTTCTTCGATTCTTTTCTTTGCTTGTTTTTTTAATATTTTCTCCACATATAAATAATTGCAGTATATTCTTAAACCATTTGTGAGAAAACTATTTGTCTCCAGATTATGTCTACATTTTCATTCAACACAAAAAGAGATTTATTAAAAAGAACTCACCTTTAATTGAGTTTCCAACTCAAGCAACAGGGACTCTGTGACAACAACACGTATATCCTTCTCAGGTGGTGATCGATTTTCTCCAGAGACCCAGGACTTAAACCAAGTACGGATCCCAGACATTGCCATACCGTGCACACTGTAGATCAAGAAGGCAGAGCGAGGCGTAATTAAAGATCTGTAGACAGTATGCTCCCCGACATATGATACGTTAGTATAACCTCAGATGTTTGCAGGGAGTCGGAAATTGTCCAAGCATATCAAGCACGGAATTTAGTTTTCAAAGACATAATAAGAGCCTGGAATAAGGAAGAATAAAAGTAAAGAATTATTTTTAGGTGAAATTCTTCATGTATTTCACTGCTGTCATTTTACACAAAATTTGAAAAGAAGAGGAAAAAAGAGAAGAAAATACTGACATATGTTATCTATTCAATCATTTTATATTTATTATGTACATCCAGTGATTAAATGGAGTGAGAAAGAAAAATTCCCAGTGGGTCACAACAGAAGTCTTCTAAAAAAAAAAAATGTATGAAAACAGGAAAAATATATAAATATGTAAAAACTAATATATATATATATATATATATATATATATATATATATATATATATATTGATTCAAAATCTTTCTCAATAAACAAATGGAACATAAATTCTACACAATATTTCTAATAAGTCAAATGAGGTAATTTAAAACAACAAATGCTGATTCACTAATTAAACAGCCAACTTTTTCTTGCTATACAAATTTTCCCTAGGTTTTTGTATTCATTAGAACCGAAAAACTATAATGTTGACTTTGCTTCTCAATAAATTTCTTCTTCTGCTTGGATTACCTTATTATCAATTTTTCTTATATATATATATAAAGATTTACTGTGCATTCCTCATCATCAAAGCTTGCCAACAACATGTATTCTCTTGACTCTTTCCTGTCATCCATCTATATCAGCCATCACTAGACGGCATCTAGTGTGTGCACAGAGCTGATGAATATAAATTTTTACTGGTCGGCTTACACTAGTGTGTCCATGTGTTGGAGTCCATAGAACATCAGATAAGTTTGTCCTTACTTCTCCTGCAGAGCCCAGCATGTCTTATTCATTGTATTAGAATTGTTTGTGAGACGGGACACAAGTTTTTGTGCAGCTGTTGTTTTGTGGGGTGCCACCTACAGAATTTCTTCAAAACAACATACAGCATCTTTGTAAAGTTCTCATCAAGCTTATTCTCAAGGCATTTTGTTAAAGACCAAGTTGTGCAACCATACAGTAGTACTGACATAGTTACATCTTGGAAGAATTATAGTATTATTGTATCTGAGAGTAGGAGTTCTGGCCCCAGTGTTCAAAAAGTCAGCTACAGAGCCCCCAACCAAATTTAGATGCAAGTACACTTTCGTCTGTGCTCAAAAATGTAAAAAAAAAACAACAAACAAACAAATAAATAATAAATAGTGAATAGTAGGAATTGAGTAAGCAACACTTACTTCTAATTATCATCTAACATATTTTACAAAAGAAAGAAAAAAACATTATTGTTGTATTTTAGAAAAGCAAAAATAAAATAAAATATTTTGCTAATAAGAAAAAAAGTCATTATATAAATTTTTTAAAAAATCGATAATATATTAACATACCTTTTAAAAACTCAGGTCATTAATATTTCATCCGTTTTAGCATTTAAAAATATCTTCCTCTTTCATAATGTGACTCACAGCAACCATAGAAGAATTATTGACTTATTGGCCTACCATATTTGCAGAGAGGCGATCACAAGAAGGAAAAAATTAGGCCATTTCTACTTCCAGCGGTGATAAACGGTGAAGTCGTAGCTTTTTCCCTTTTACACGAACTTCCGTGACGCAGTTGAAGCAGGAAAGGCTTATTCAACTTTTTTCTTTCTTCTTTCTTATTATTGTTCGTATACCTCCAACTGTGGTCAATTAATATACAATTGAATCCTCACGACAGGAGACCATTCTGTAGACATGTTGCGGCACGAGTATTAGTGGACAGTTCATTCTCCTCAGGGAAAGACTCACAATAATAATAATAATAATAATAATGACGAGACACGAAACAGCTTTAAAACCTTTTTTTTCTCGTCATTGTCGCGTAGGAACGTCTTGTTCGAATAACAACAACAACAATGGATATAAAGGAATAGCAGACGTTTTTGAAAGATCGGGTTTATAATTGCAGCAAAACAGACTAAAAGCAGAATTAAACTCCAGAGAATTTGTACATTAAATGAATAAAAAGAAAACTGGAAAAGGACTCTCTCTTTGTCTGTCTGTCTCTAGAGGGACAGATAGTGAGAAAGAGAGAAACAGGCACATCTGAAGTACGTAGGCACCTTCGCAACGAATCTTTGTTGCTTAGCATTTAAAAACCCCTGCCTGGGCAATTTGTCAGATTTGAGAAGATTTAGAGCGAGGGCATATTTACAATATAAACATAATGACAAAACAATCTCTGGTTTTCCGACATACCTGTATTTATCTTCCCTTTTTTCTAATTATCAAAGCGTGATTTATTTCAACGGCAAGTCAACCTACCAAGGGCTATTTTATGAAAAGAGGTTAGGGAATCGCATTCACTCTTCATTTATATTATATATGTATAGTTGTTTCTTAACAGACTTTTAGACTCAGTAATATGATATCAAGTATTCCTATCTAATAAAAATAATTTGCACACACACTTATATATCAAGTATTCCTTTCTAATACAAGTAATTTGCACACAGTTATATAGCAAGTATTTCTATGTAATACAAATAGTTTTTATGGTTTCAAGTATTCCTATCTAATAATTACATGGTTTCAAGTAGCTAATTTTTTAGGAGAGAGTCTGTCGCATAGTGACTAAAGTGTTGGACTGCGACCTCGAAGAAAACGAGTTCAATCTCTAGTCAAGCTATTACATTCACTTTCAGGCAAATACTCTTGGGAAAGGTACGAACCGGTTGATCCTCTCAGATATGGGTTAAATAGGTTGGTTGGGTTTTACGGCATGCCAACCCATCGGGTTATTTTATGCCGAAAACGTTTTTATTTATTATTTTTATTTGGTATAATTTTCATGCGTATAGTTATTTGCATATCGTTTTATTTTGATGTCGTTGGTATTTGTTTATAGCGTTCAGTCTTGAATTGTCTGCTAAAGTCAGCATCTAATTTTTAATATAATTAATTTGTAGGTCTATGAGCCTACAGCCTTGATAGAAGGCCAATTCTTTTCAGGAATTCTATTATGTTTTTAGGGTTTATTTTCTCAAATAATTCCTTCATACTATTAACTTTGTAAAAAAATTTTCAGATGCAAGATAGATTTGTACATTCTATTAAAATATGCCCAATTGTGTAATGGTTTCCGCATGGACATTTAGGGGGAGGTTCTTCTTTTAGAATAAAGTCGTGCGTTAATCTAGTGTGGCCTATACGTAGTCGAGAAAGAATGGTTTCTTCTCTGCTAGCATTACTAGCTTCACATTTTCTTTCTTTCAGAAGAGGCTCTATTTGGCGGAGCTAGTTTTGGGCATTTTCATCCCACAATTGTTGCCATCTTTTTGTGATTATTTGTTTGATTTTATGTTTCAAGTCTGTGTATGGTAGTTTGGAGGTTTTGTCAAGAGGTATGTTAATTGCAGCTTTAGCCAATGAATCAGCTTTATCACTGCTGTTCTTCTATAAGATGTCTTCGGTATTAAACTGCCCATGAAGGCTGATATTGTTATATACTGACCCTCGACCGAGCTGTCAATCAAGAGACACACTTGTGTAAGTAAACCAAAGAAGAGCAGAAGCAGGTGGTCGTAAGGAAAGAATATAGACAGGGTGCCTGCAGCCGTCGAGTTCAGTTGAGACAGGAATGCCAGAGTGAGAACCAGCCGGCAGTCCCTCAGTGACCCACGGTTGAGCAACCCCAGCCAAGATGCAAAAGAAGAGCTGCTATGGTCAAAAGAAGAAGTTGAGTCAATATAGCAGTCTGTCCCTGTCTCCACTCATCTCTCACACACAACAGAAACATCAAGAATAAAGTGTGAGAGTTATACTTTTTGTAAAGAATTGTGTTCGTTCGTTGTTGAAGTCGTCAAGTTGATTATGTTTCTGCCTATATTTGTGTATATGAATACGTGTAGTTGTATGTGGCTATACAACAATATGCCATTAAGAAATCATACCTCTTGTTAACTATTATTGATACAAAAACCTTCAATTATATGCAATCAAGTATTTCTATCAAATACAAATCATTTTCAAACAGATCTATTTGATCCACAGATGGGACCCTAAAAGATACTACCACTCCAGATCAGTGAACCTGAGAGTAATAGTATGAGGCTGAGAAGATTTGTTGGTTATTATTTCATTTTGTAGGTAGTTAAATGGGGATGATTTTGATACTTTTGGTATCTGACTTCTTTTGTTCTTTTTCTTACGTCATTAATTTGTCAGTTTTTTTTGTCTGTAGAAGGCTGCAAAAGAATTACAGAAGGAAGGAAGGAAAGAGACGAAGATACCATTTAACTCAAAACTTTATTTCAGAGTTTAACGACTATTCTATGGGTATAGAAATTCTTCCTGAAACCAGTAGATATAGTTATGTCGCCCAGACAAGGCAGTGAAATATATTAGAGTCATTTTCGGTGGGTGAGGAGTTTAAGGTTGATGGTTAAGTCCAATAGGTGTTTTTCGGTGAGATATGTTCGGCAGTGGTGGCTTGCTAGCAGCAGACACAGCTTTCTGTGAAGTCCCGGGACTTGGCAAACAGGTGCACTACCCTGTTAGCAGCTGAGTGAAAGAGGGTTCTTCCAGTATGAGCGGTGAAGGCTGAAGTGAGAACGGGTTTCTCTTTGTTGCCATTAAGTCTCTCTTTCAGGCATGAGCAGACTTAGCTTCCTGTCAGAGACTTCTGGGGACTGCTACATTTTTTAAAAGATTATTTTTTATTTTATTTTTATTAAACCCCCATAACAGCAATGAAAGAGTACACCACACCCTCCAAATCTCAAGAATAGGAGCCTCACCATAAGATGCAGTTTAGTGTCATACTCTGAGCACCCTATTTTTTTGGTGGGGTAATCCCTAGAATTAAAAATGAGAGTTCACAATAGAATCCAAGTTTCAATGATATGAGCATGATTTAAAAAAAAAAATTATCTGTCTGAATTTTTGAGATGAGACCCGATGTGCAATAATTTGTGTGTTATTTTTCGGACTTTTGTTCTCATCTTTATTGGTGTTAGTTGTCATCATCATCATCATGTTGCGCTATCAGCATGGATATTTTTGATCCTTTCTCCCCATTCTTCCCTATCGTCCATTGCTTTTAGCAGGTCTTCCGGGCTATATCAATATCTGCACAGAGTTGCTGTATGCATGTTCAAGCTGAACATCCTGCCTTTGCTCATCCCTGTGAAGTGGTCCATAGGAGTACATCACTTTTGAGCTCGTCCCTACTTCTGAAGTAGTGTCCCGCATGTCTGGTTCATCTAATTTTGATAGTTTTCGTGACAGGTGTTAGGTGGCCATACAGTTGCTGTTTTGTGGGGTGCTGTCTCCAGGATTTGTTCAATATTGTTCGCGGCATACTTGTGTAATTGCCGTCAAGTTTTTTCTCCATATGGTTTGTTAGCATCCACGTGGTGCATCCATATAGCAGTATCGATACTACCGCAGCTTAGAAGAAACTGCGCTTCATTTATCTGTCAAGTCTGACTTCCATACGACTGATAGCTTATCGATAGCTATCCATGCCTATGCTAGACATGTGTCGAGGTCTGTCTCGGTTGATGAGTTACTGCTCTCTAGGTAGGTGAACTTGTCAACTAGTTTCAGAGCACGACCTTGGCCGCTATATCCTCCGATCTTGTTCAGGTGTCCCTTGTTTATCAGGGTATGGAAATGATTCAACCTGGGAAATCATTTTTAAAGTTTGTCTCAAGGTGTTCAAGAAATATGAAGATGTTATTCAAATGAGACATCTCAAAGAACCGGCACATATGTTAGGTTATTTTGACCTCTTGAGTAGACCAAGTATAGAAATAAATACAATCTGGGAACCAATAATTGAAAAGTCAAAATCAAATTTTTTTAAAAGTAAAATATCAAGAATAACTGATGCCATTGGATTTTACGTTTCAAATTCATCTCATGGCGCTTCTTGTGAAACTTCTTGTAATGCTTCTCGGATTGATAGACATGAAAAACAATGACATCATTATTTGAATAAGATCTTCATATTTCTTGAATGCCTTGTTTGCCCAAAAGTCAAACTTTAAAAATGATTTCCCAGATTAAGTTATTTCCATACCCAGATAAATAAGGGAAACCTGAACAAGGCCAGAGGATACAGCAGCCAAAACATTGTGTTACAACTAACAATAAAGATGAGGATAATAGTCCAAAAAATAACACACAAAATATTGAACATATATATTTGTAAATAAAACCAAAAAAAGAATAACTGTTATACAAGCACGTTGAAAGGAAGTTTAGAGTAGCAGTTACCGTCATAGGAAATGAAATAGGTGATCTGAATTCAAACCTGGAAGAGGCTGTTTGCATTTCCCTTCACACTAATGCCTTGAGGAAAAAAAATTGTCCTATTCTCTCCCAGCTATGGTTAAATTGCAGGGCAGATTGGGTTCTTTAGCCCTGGTTAGGCAACCAGAATAGAAGGAAAACTGATTTTGAAGCAGCTGACAACAATTCATCCAAAGCCACAAGACGACAAATTTATAATGGATGTTGCACATGACCTCTGGTCTATCAGTTGACCTAATTCGAATTCTCCTGATCCCCATTTTTAATAAAGGGAACTCCTAACTCCATCCAAACTCTCCTGATCCCTATTCTCTAACAGATGGAAGTTCCGATCCAATCCAAACTCTTCTGATCCTCACTTTCTAACAGACGGAAATTATGATCTCATCTAAACATTCTTGATCCCCACTTTCAAAGAGATGGAAGTTCCAATCCAATTTGAACTTTCCTAATCCCCATTTTCTAATAGATGGAAGTCCTGATCCAATCTGAACTCTCCTGATCCCCACTTTCTAATAGACTGAAGTCCTGACACAATCCAAACATACCTGATTCCTATTTTTTTATAGATGGGACTCTTGACTCCATCCAAACTCCTCTGATCCTCACTTTCTAATAGATGGAACTCCTAACTCCATCCAAACTCTCCTGATCCCTATTCTCTAACAGAGGAAAGTTCCGATCCAATCCAAACTCTTTTGATCCTCACTTTCAAACAGACGGAACTTATGATCCCATCTAAACATTTTTGATCCCAACATTCAAAGAGATGGAAGTTCCAGTCCAATTTGAACTCTCCTAATTCCCATTTTCTAATAGATAGAACTCTTGACCCTATCTGAACTCTTTTAATCCCCAACAATTTTGCAACAGATGGAACTCCTGACACCATCCAAACTCCCATGATCCCCACTTTTTAATAGATGGAAGTCCTGATCTAATCTAAACTCTCCTGATCCCCACTTTCTAATAGACTGAAGTCCTGACACAATCCTGACACACCTGATTCCTATTTTTTATAGATGGAACTCCTGACCCCATCCAAACTCCTCTGATCCTCACTTTCTAATAGATGGAACTCCTGACCCCATCCAAACTCTCCTGATTCCCACTTTCTAATAGATAGAACTAAACTGAAAGAGATCAACTGCTTTGACAAACTCTTAGGTCTCCCCTTTACTCCTGATTTGAAGTGGTACTCCTATATTACATTATTTGCAGCAGAAATGAGACCATAATCTATTTCTTCATAATTTATCTTATACCCAATGTCTTAGCATTTTTGCTTTGTTGACCCTTTGTTATATTCTTACTCTTAATTTGTCATTTCTTTGTCTATAGCAATGGTTTTCAACTGGGTTCTATATGGTCCCTGGGGTTCCATACAAGATTTTTAGGGGTTTACACAAGCAAAATAGTAAATTGAGGATCCCTGATGGTATTTTAGTAGTCAATAGTAAAAGATTACTGTTATAGGGAGAGATCAGTGATTTACCAAACTTTTTGCTTGGATGTGGCACAAGTCTCTATGAATGGGGCCCCCGATAAGACCTGAAATCACTTGTGAAGGTTTGTTAGGCTAGCTTGCTAACCATTACACTGTCCGAGACAGATAAGGAGAGATTAGAGAAATTAGGATAAATTACTTTACGAGAAAGAAGAATGAGAGGAGATTTGATTGAAACTTTCAGAATAATGAATAGAATTTCTAATAAATATATCATATCATAATTTCTAATTATATATATATATATATATATACATATATATATATATATATATATATATATATGACCAGCCCATTGATATAATGATTAGAGTGCTCATCAATGGCCTAGGAGACCAGGGTTCAATGCCAGGTCGAGTCATACTAAAGACTCAAAAAAAATGGTACTTGATGCCTCCTTGCTAAAATCTCAGCATTATAAAGTATGGTTCAAGGGTAAAGTGGACCAATCCAGAGGAAGGAGATGTGCTCTCCCTACAGCTTGGTGTAATAATTATTGAAAAGGAAGCCTTCATGTTGTTCTAGACTACGGTCGGCCAACATATATATATATATATATGATTTCTAATTTTTGCTCATTAAGTAATATATTTTTGGAACAAAATGCCTCATCAGATCAAAAACAATAAAAGCATAAAAAATTAAGATTAAATTGGATGATTTCAGAAATAATAAGAAAAAGTATTTAAGAGGGCATTTTTGGAAAATTTCAGATTGATTACTAAACAGAATTTCATCTGTATATAGATATAATATTTATAGTGTATATGTTGAGAACAAACTTTTTTTTTTTAAGATAAATGGGAAAAGTTATTAAAAAACAAAGATGTCCAAGGAAGCAAAAAAATAAAAACAACAATAATAAAGTAAGTTGGCGACCGTAGTTGAGGGCGACCAGAAGGCTCCCCTTTTCAATAGCTTCAACACTGAAGTGTAGGAGAGGGCGTACTCCTTTCCCTGGATTGCTCCACTTTACCCTTGATACGTACCTTAATAAGGAAAAAAAAATTGATTTAGACATATTCAAAGTTGTATGTTACTGCTTTTCTTTCATCTTGTTGAATCCTTTCTTAGTTATTTCTCTAACAATCTCGTAACTGACTTAACATTACACAGAGGTAATCTTTGATTATCATTGACAACATTGGATTAGTTTGGTTTTATGGCATATCAAACATTGTTGGTTATTTAATGCCAAATCTTGTTTTATATGGTTTGTAAACACATTTTGTAGATACACACAGTTAAATGATCAAACAGTTTTATTTCTAACAATTCAATTTAGAATAAGTAAACAAAGTTGAAAGGTTCCAAGTATTGCTACATATCAATAACAATTTAATTACACATCAGTCATTTGTTGACACATAGTTAAATGACTAAACAGTTCTAATTTGAAACAAGTCAATTTAGCAAAAGTCATTTATTTGCACTCAGTTTAAATGTCAAACAGTTTTATTTGATCCATAGATAGGACCCTATCAGGTGTTACCACTCCAAGCCAGAGTGGACCTGGGAGTGATGGCAATGATGGGGTACTCCACATTTCCCAAAGCTCCAGCATTACTGGAGCCTCACCATGAAATTGTTTAATGTCATATCAGGCCATTCATTTGCAGAGTCTTATCCCTTTGCAAAGATGAAGTTGGAATATTCTACAGCCCCAGCTAACTGGACAGGGTTCATGAGTGAATTAAAAAAGAAATTTGAGAAAAATAGTCTATAGTAGCTAATTGGCTTCATTTAGACTGAGCTTGAGCTAAAAAAATACAAGTAGATGTTACTTGGAGATAAAATAAAATAAGATGGTTTGGTTTGGTTTGTTGGTTTTATGGCATATCAACCTTTGTAGGTTATTTAACGCCAAATCCATTTTTATGTAAATAATAAGTTCTATTTAAAACAATTCAGTTTAGCATCATTATACAGTTTAATTGTCAGAAACATTTCTATTTCAAACTATTCAAGCAGTTATATGTAACAATTCAGTTAAGTGTAAATACAGTTTTAATGTCGAAAAACAGTTCTACTTCAAATAATTCAGTTAAGCATAAGCACGCAGTTTAAATGTAAGTACGGTTTAATTGTCAAAAACCTTTCTATTTCAAGCTATTCAGATTACTCAAACTATTTAGTTTTGCATAAATATGCTGTTAGTTCTATTTAACCCATAGATAGGACCCTTATCAAGTACTACCACTCTGGGCCAGAGTGGACCTGGGAGCGATGGCAATGAAGGGGTACTCCGCATTCCCCAAAGCTCCAGCATTGCTGGGACCTCACCATCAGATTTTTTAGTGTCATATCCAGGACACTTGTTGGGGGGGGGTCTTACCCCTCTGCAGAGAAGCAGTCTGTGTATTCTACATCCCCAGCCGACTGGACAAGATAAAACATAAATTGAATGTTACAAAATTTATATCATGAAAATGGAGTACTGGAGAAAATCTTATATAAAAAATATTTTCTTAAATTACATCAAATGAAGGTATTTAGTTGTGACATTTATGCGAGATTATTTCCTTCCACTTCCCCAAAAAACCTTCTAACCTAATCGGCTTAGAATATAACTGCATTCTATATAGGGAAGATAAGCCTCAAAACCCTGCCATAAAAAGGGTACAGCACAAAACTGCCTCAGGTACTTAGGCACTGGGGACAGTGAAGTACCCTTTCAGGTTCCCTCTGACTCAGAATGGTGGCACTTGTTTGAGTTCCATCTATAGTTGCCTCACACGGTGTAATGGTTAATGAGTTAGGCTAATAAATCATGGCTAGTGAGTTTGATTCTCACAGGATGACTCATACTTGCTTTGATTCGTGGTCAAAGTTTATTCAAGAACAATAAGTTATATCTTAGAATTATGCTAACCAATTTGAGAAAATAATATACTCTGCATCAAATCTTTCAGAAAGTGTGGAATACTTGCATGTCCACTCATAGCCATAGTGGTGGTACCTGTAAGGATCCCACCTATGGGTCAAATAAATTCTGTTTGAAAATTATTAGTATTTGATAGAAATACTTGAACTGCATGCAAACAAATGATTATTACCGAATAGAATTATTAATAACAGATAGTAAGACTTGAAATCATTTAACTATATGCATATTATTTGTATTAAGAATAGAAACTTGAAGCTATAATTGTTTAGAAATTTGGTTTGGTTTGTTTTATGGCATATCAAACTTTGTGGGTTATTTAATGCCAACTACTGAATATAAATATATCATACATGACTTGTAAGTAAATAGTTTACAGGTAACATTATTTTTTAACAAGCCGCAGACCTTAATTGTTTGCATAGTTAAATGGTTTCAAATATTGCTATTTATTGTTTGCACATGGTTAAATGGTTCCAAGTACTGCAATTTAACATTACTAATTCTAATCAACATCATTCATTCCTTTGTACAGAGTTAAGTGGTTTGAAGTGTTGCTATTTATTGTTTGCACATGGTTAAATGATTTCAAGTACTGCAATTTAAAATTACTAATTCTAATCAACATTATTCATTCCTTTATACACAGTTAAATGGTTTGAAGTATTGCTATTTATTGTTTGCACATGGTTAAATGGTTTAAAGTACTGCAATTTAAAATTACTAATTCTAATCAACATTATTCATTCCTTTGTACAGAGTTAAATGGTTTGAAGTATTGCTATTTATTGGTTGCACATGGTTAAATGGTTTCAAGTACTGCAATCTAAAATTACTAATTCTAATCAACATCATTCCTTTGTACAGAGTTAAATGGTTTGAAGTATTGCTATTTATTGGTTGCACATGGTTAAATGGTTTCAAGTACTGCAATTTAAAATTACTAATTCTAATCAACATCATTCATTCATTTGTACACAGTTAAATGGTTTGAAGTATTGCTATTTATTGGTTGCACATGGTTAAATGGTTTCAAGTACTGCAATTTAAAATTACTAATTCTAAGCAACATCATATATTCCTTTGTACACAGTTAAATGGTTTGAAGTATTGCTATTTATTGGTTGCACATGGTTAAATGGTTTCAAGTACTGCAATTCAAAATTAATAATTCTAATCAACATCATTCATTTCTTTGTATACAGTTAAATGGTTTGAAGCATTGCTATTTATTGTTTGCACATGGTTAAATGGTTTCAAGTACTGCAATTTAAAATTACTAATTCTAATCAACATCATTCATTTCTTTGTACACAGTTAAATGGTTTGAAGTATTGCTGTTTATTGGTTGCACATGGTTAAATGGTTTCAAGTACTGCAATTTAAAATTACTGATTCTAATCAACATCATTCATTCCTTTGTACACAGTTAAATGGTTTGAAGTATTGCTATTTATTGTTTGCACATGGTTAAATGGTTTCAAGTACTGCAATTCAAAATTACTGATTCTAATCAACATCATTCATTCCTTTGTACACAGTTAAATGGTTCGAAGTATTGCTATTTATTGGTTGCACATGGTTAAATGATTTCAAGTACTGCAATTTAAAATTACTAATTCTAATCAACATCATTCATTTCTTTGTACACAGTTAAATGGTTTGAAGTATTGCTATTTATTGGTTGCACATGGTTAAATGGTTTCAAGTACTGCAATTTAAAATTACTGATTCTAATCAACATCATTCATTCCTTTGTACACAGTTAAATGGTTTGAAGTATTGCTATTTATTGTTTGCACATGGTTAAATGGTTTCAAGTACTGCAATTCAAAATTACTGATTCTAATCAACATCATTCATTCCTTTGTACACAGTTAAATGGTTTGAAGTATTGCTATTTATTGGTTGCACATGGTTAAATGGTTTCAAGTATTGCTATCCAATACCAATAATTCACTTTAATATCTATCAATATGTTTGTACACATTTAAATGGTTAGATAGTTTTAATTGACCCATAAATGGGACCCTAAGAATTGTTATAACTCTTAGAGCAGATTGGGAAGTAATGGCAATGAAGTTTATTTGTCGCTGCCTCCCACCAGACAGGACTTGTCACAAAGTCAAAAGCCCAAAGGCTGATTAAAGTGGGGATAAAGGGGAGGGGAAGGTCGGGAACGAGCTGAGACTCGAACCCTGCTGGTCTATGCTGCTTATTGACCCACTAAGTACAATGTGGGTCTAATGAGCCAAGCAATTCCACGAACCCAAATCTGGATCTGGGCACGTATGCCCGGGTTATGGCTCGAACTAGACAGCAAGGTCTAGTGCCATACATAAGGGATAAAGGTTGCAGCAGGGCCTTTCAGCCTCGAATCTGCCATTGATTTCGATACTCCATCCAGCACGAATGCCAAACGGCCCAGCAAAAGTCAGGTAAGTAATGGCAATGAAGGGTTACTCCACATTCTCCAGGACTGAAGACTCATCATCAGATGGTTTTTGTCATAACTTAGTCTTACCCCTCTGCAGAGATGCAGTCAGTGTTTTCTACTACCCCAGCCAACTGGGCTATTGTTTAGAAAGGATTATTAATTACTTGGAACCATATGATTAAATATGAATTATTAATATTAGATAGGAATACTTTAAACCATCTAATTGTCAGCAAATTATTTGTATTAGATAGGAATACTTGATTCTAGACAAATAAGAAGTTATTGAAAAAATTCAAAGAAACACTGAAAAATAATTATGATTTTAATCAAACATTTAAAAATTAATCAAATTTTGGCTTTAAATAAGCCACGAGGAATTGATTTGTCAATAAACAAATAAATCAAATTATCAGAAATCTTCACTAAAATGAGACTTATGCCCATCCACAAAATGACACAACCTACAATTTTATTTAAGATATGATCTACAAGGATCAGACAATTGTCTGTGGTCAGTTGAATACAGATTCCCTCCAAGTTTTACAATTGAGCATAGGTGTTTTTATTTTATTGCAGAAGCTATTCCCAGGTTCTGGGACTGTTAGTGTCCCCATACAATACATTGTTTAATAGGATTTTGTTGATTATATATGTTATATAAAAAAATGTAAAAATAAACACACAATGAAATTGATTCCCTAATCTCAAGTGTTGTATATCTATAATACAACTGCACATGGACATATACAAATATATGTTTATATGCGGAAACATCATTAACCAGTAATGACAACTTCAATAACGAACGAATACACTTCTTTATAAAAATATAAATCTCTCACACTTTATTTTCGAAAAGAGGATGTTTGTTGTGTGAGAGAAATGAGTGGAGACAGGGACAGACTGCTATATTGACCCAAGTTCTTCTCGCGACCATGGCAGCACTTCTTCCTTATCTTGGCTGGGGTTGCTCAACCATGGGTCACTGAGGGCCCAACGCCTTCTGTCTGGAGCTGGTTCTCACTTCAGCATCCTGTCTCCAAATGACTCATTATTATTTAATGCCCACCTGCTTCTGCTGTTCTTTCGCTTATTTACACAGGTGCATCTCTTGATTGACGGCTCGGTCGAGGGTCAATATATAACATCAAGGTATAAAATAACCCTAAATGAGTTGATATGAAGTTAAAATCAATCAAGTCAGGATTCACACATTCACACATATATAAGAGAAAATCTTTATCTTTTTTGTTATTAAGTTATAGCAGATGACATCATTCCAAACTACTTGCTTTATCCAGTTCTTCTTCACTTTTCAACTAACCTCTAATAGATTTTGCCTCCAGGTTTGTTGTTCTTTTTACTGAACAATTTCTTCTTCTTCTTCTTCTTCTTCTTTCAGTATTATTTCTCGTTTATTTCATTTTGTTTTCTTCTCTATTTTGTCTTTCTGAAACTTATTTTCGTCTTTCTTTCTTTCTTTCTTTCTTTCTTTTTTAGTTTATTTTCTAATTTTAATACTTTCCAGTATTTTTTTCACAAACTTATTTTCTTTTATCTTTCTTTCTTTTCTTCGCCATAAATACAACTTCTTATATATTTCGTATCCGTCAACATCTTTTAATAAAAAAATCATCTTTCTTTCTTTCTTTCTTTCTTTCTTTCTTTCTTTCTTTCTTTCAACTTCTTTTTCATTTCGTCTGTCTCAGTAACTTATCTTTCCTTTTCCTTACATTTCTTTCTTTCTAACTTCCTTTCTTGCTTTTTTCTCTATTTTTTTTTGTCTTTAGTTCTCCTTCAGAGTCAAGGCTATCTCAAATAAAAGCCAGCCAAGTCGGCTGGGGCTATAGAATACAACAACTGCATCTTTTCAGAGAAGTAACACTCCCTCAACAAGTGTCCTTGATATGAGACTAAACAATTTGATGGTCAGGCTCCAGTGATATTGGAACTGTGGGGAATGCAGTGTATTCCTTTCTGACCATTGCTCCCAGGTCCACTCTGGCCTAGAATGGTAGGGTTCTATCTATGGGTCAAATAGAACTGTTTGACATTGAAACTGTGTACTAATGCTAAACTGAATTGTTTGAAATGGAACTGTTTTTATATTTAACTGTGTGTAAACAAAAGACTGAAATTATGCTAAATTGAATTGTTTGAAGTAGAACTGTTTGATCATTAAACTGTGTGTTAAAAAATGACTGATGTTTAATTGAATTGGTTTGCTTTGCTTTACTTTGGTTTTATGACATATCACCCATTGTAGGTTATTTAATGTCAAATCCATTTTTATACATTAAACAGTTCTATTTCAAACAATTCAGTTTAGTGTAAGTATACCGATTAGTTCAATTTGACCCATAGATAGGACCCAATCAGATGCTTCCACTCTGGGCCTGTGGACCTGGGAGCGATGGCAATGAAAAGGTACTCCCCATTTCCCAAAGCTTCAGAATTACTGAAGCCTCACCATCAGATTGTTTTGTGACATATCCCGGATACTCATTGGGGGAGTCTTACCCTTCGGCAGAGATCCAGTCAGTGTATTCTACAGCCCCAGTTGACTGGGCTCGAATGTGCAGGGAGTGGATTAATTGAATTGTTAGTGTTAAATAGCAATACTTGAAAACATTAAACTGTGTGCAAACAAATGATTGACTGTAAATAGAATTATTCGTATCAGATAGAAATAAGTGAAACAATTCAACTGTGTACTGTGCATGCTCATTTAAAAATGCTATCAAGAAAATGTGTTTAGAAATCATATATTTGATGCATATGTATAAAAAAGAATTGGCATTAAATAACCTACAATGATTGATATGCCATAAAACCTAACCAAGCCAAATCATATATATTTAATATATATGTATAAAGATGATTTGGCATTAAATAACTTACAATGGTTGATATGCCATAAACCCAACCAAACCAAATCAAATCATATACATTTAATATATATACGCAAATGATTTGGCATTAAATAACCTACAATGGTTGATATGCCATAAAACCCAACCAAACCAAAATTGACAAAACTAGAACCATAAATAACTACATTGATCTACAACCACTAACTTCTCTCAAAACTGGCCTATCTTATCTCAGACCAGATTGGTTTGGTTTAGTTTTATGGCACATCAACCATTGTAGGTTATTAATCCCAAATCCATTTTTATACATATAAACAGTTCTATTTCGAACAATTCAGTTTAGTATTAGTATAGTTTTTTGTTTACATACAGAGATGTCAAAACAGTTCTATGTCAAACAATTCAGTTTAGTATTAGTATAGTTTTTTGTTTACATACAGAGATGTCAAAACAGTTCTATGTCAAACAATTCAGTTTAGTATTAGTATAGTTTTTTGTTTACATACAGAGATGTCAAAACAGTTCTATGTCAAACAATTCAATTTAGCATAAGCACAGTTTAGTTCTATTTGACCTATCAGGTGCTACCACTTTGGGCCAGAGTGGATCTGGGAGCTATAGCAATGAAGGGGTACTCCACATTCCCCAAAGCTCCAGCATTACAGGAACCTCACCATCAGTTTGTTCAAGTCATATCCAGGACACTCGTTGGTGGGGGGTCTTATCCATCTGCAGAGATGCAGTCGATGATTCTATAGCCCCAACCCATTGGGCAATCTCAGACTAGAGTGTTATATTTTAAACTATAATTGTTTACAAAGGATTATTATTAATTAGTTGACACCATATAACTGTGTGCCAACAAATGAATATTTTTAATTAAAAATAACTACTTGAACACAAATAATTATTAGTTCACATAGACAGATGGATAAATAGATAGTCAGATAGAATCAAACAGAATGAGATAGATCTATCTATCTATAGAGATAATGCACCAACATAGATAGATAGATAGATAGAAAAAGACTGACAAAGAGATAGATAGATAGATTACATGCATAGAACATTTATATTTATGTTGTTATTGAAGGGGTTTTGCACCCTGTCATTTGATATCAAGTATTTCCATATAATACAAATAATTTTCTCAAAGTTGTATCGTTTCAAGTATTCCTATCAAACCTAAATCAGAATTGAAAAACTACTGCTACCATCCCAAAAACATTCGTTGACATTACAGAAATAATACAGAGATCCAATCATAAAAAAAAAGACTGAAAATATTGAAAGTCTTAATTTATGAAAGCTAAATTACCAACAGTTAACAATATCTCTTTTGAACATGGCCATAATCTACGTACAATATTTGGCAATTCAAATTTCTTCATAAGGATTAAAAAGACACACCTACACATCGATATAATTCTTTTTCTAAATAAAAAAAAATTCAATTAAACACACACACACACACACACACACACACATGTTTCTAAATTATTTATTTATTAAATTAACCACATATTTTTTTACCTCTTGAAAGTTTTTCACATCAACGTTAGCTAATGGTCTTTCACTGAAGTTCGAGTGACAGCAAGTCTCCTCAAGTCTCCAGGACTCTTCTCAGTATTCTGTCCGATCTCATTAATATAGTAGTTTGGATGGTTTCCACTCATCCTCTAATTTCCAAGTCCAACAGTCCCTTTAATAATCCTTTGGAGACTGTTCCAAGAGCACCAATTACAATTGGTGTGAACGTCAATTTCATGTTCCACAGTTTTTTTCAATTCCCAAGCAAGGTCATCGTACTTATCCTTCTTTTCATCTATTATTATCATTATTATTATAATTAAGCACTACATAAAATAGCAAAAACAAGAGAAGCATATATATATATATATATATATATATATATATATATATATATATATATATATATATATATATCTAAGTAAATAGATATAAACAGACTGAGATAGATAGATAGATAGATAGATAGATAGATAGATAGATAGATAGATAGATATGAACAGAATGAGATAGATAGATAGATAGATAGATAGATAGATATGAACAGAAGGAGATAGATAGATAGATAGATAGATAGATATGAACAGAAGGAGATATATGGATAGATAGTTTGGTTTGGTTTGGTTTTATGACATATTAACCATTGTAGGTTATTTAATGCCAGATCCATTTTTATACATATAAACAGTTCTATTTCAATCAATTCAGTTTAGTAAAAGTACAGTTTAGTTCTATTTGACCCATACATAAGACCCTATCAGGTGCTACAACTCTGGGCCAAAGTGGACCAGGGAGTGATGACAATGAATGGATACTCCACATTTCCTTAAACTCCAGCAATTGTCATAACAGGACACTCTTGGTGGGGTCTTACCCCTCTGCAGAGATATAGTCGGTGTATTCTGCAGCCCCTGCTAACTGGGCAGATAGATAGATATGAACAGACTAATATAAATAGATAATCATGCATTTTAGACAAAAATATTAAAATAAATTTGGAAATCTAAATTCAAAATGTCGACGAAAAACCGAAAAAAACAATAGCAACCAAAAACATTTGATGTAAAAAAAAACTTTTTGAGGAACTTCTTATTTTGAAATTTGTCAACTGAATATAAATTGAAATAAACATCAAAATTTAATAATTGCTAATGAATTTTTAAGTCAAGTTAAACTTAAAAAAACAACAAACAAACGTGACATTTAAAAAATTAATATAAATATCTATTTATCAATAGGTTTCATAATTCTAATTTTTTTTTGGATTTATGCAAAGTTTCACAGACCTAACATTTTTTTAAATGTTTGTTTGAATATGAATAAATAAAAACGTAATCGTTGATTCAAATATTAAAACTTTGGGTTTCTTTTCCGGGTTGATTTTTTGGTAAATAATATAATTAATTTATAAATAATAAATATTGAACGATTAAAAAAAAAATTTAACCGTACGATTCGATACTTTATATGCATTTATTTAATATATGAATCAATAAAAATCTAAAATTTTTAGAACAATTAAAAAGCACCCTCATAAAAAAAAAAAAAAAAAAAAAAATCCCCCAAAATAACGAGAAATTATAAACGATTAAAAAAAAAAATTAATTCAGGTCCGAATGTTTCAAAATTTTCACTTTTAAAAAATGTGGATTTGTAACATTTTTTTGTTGGGTGGGGAAATCAAACAGCAAATAAATTGATTAATTAATATACAACCAATCGATCAATTTGACAGATGATTGATTTTAATTTCTGTTATTATTATTTTTTCTTTCTTTCTTTTTAGTTTCTAAATGAATGAACTTTAATAAAACCACAAAATCCAAGAAGTATATTAAATAAACAAAAACAAAACAAAAAAAAACAAACTTACCTGGAATGTAACACTGTCTAAAATGATTTATATTATCATTATTATTATTATTATGATAATAATAATAATAATAATAATTATAACTCTTGTTATGATTTGACGTTTGTTATAGAAGTGCAGAATCCTTGTCTGGTTGTTGAGCAACTGAGCAACGCTTTGTTGTATCTTAAAAAGTTCCATTCACGCATCTTGTCAGGCATGCGTACATAAAGAGGTTAGAGAACGGGAAGCAGTAAAGATGTACGGATGCTCAAAAGAAGAACTATAAACTCAAAAAGGAGGTGCCCGTGGTGTAATGGTTACCGTCGTAGGAAAGGGACACGGCGACACGAGTTCAAATCCTGGACGAGACTGATGGCATTTCGCATAGCACTAATACCCTTAGGAAAGGTATGAATCCAGTTATTCTCCCTCCAGCTATGGGTAAATAGTAGGGCAGACTGGGTTCTTCAGCCTTGGTGAGGCAACTAGTCTAGGAAAAGGAAAACTCTGAATTGGCCAAAGTAAGAAGGGTAAAAATAATTGGCTTTACTTGCCTATGTGGGTATGTGTGTGTGTATATATGAATAATGGACCGTAAATATGGGTCTTTGCTTTCATAAAGTCAGCACGTGTGTTTTCTTAAGATTTTGGCGACAACGTGTCGCATTGATAAAAGAAAGTCGCAAACTCTGAATTCAAACCTGTTAAACTCCGCTTGAAAATTGACCTTGTGTCATATCCTGCCTGAGTGGAGGGGTTGGGTAAATATGTATAAACTCAAGAAGCATTAGAAATAAGTAAAAGTAAAGTTGGCGACCGTAGTCCAGGGTGACCCGAAGGCTCCCTTTTCGGTAGCTGGGATTGACCCACTTTACCCTTGATCCGTGTCTTATAACGCCGAGTGTTAAGCAAGGAGGCATCAAGTACCATTTTTTGAGTCTTTGGTATGACTCGACTTGGGATTGAACCCAGGCCTCCTGTGCCATTGGCGAACACTCTAACCATTATACGGAATCAGAAATAACTAGAGCTTATATAAGACTATAAATAGATTTATAATGTTTAAGATTTAAAGAAGAAAAAAAGAAGTGAAATGAATAAGACACGAAAATAAAACATAATGAAAAGCAAAAATTTGGCGCTGAAAGTTTAAGTGGAATATTTAAATTTCGGCGCCAAAAAAGAAGACCAGTCTCTTCGGGCCTTGCCCATCCACAAGATATTATGTGCATCTGCAACCTCCCGAAATGAGCAGTCTATATATATTAATATTAAAAAATCCGCAAGAGAAGCCCATATAGGTACGAAGTGTGCACCAAAAGTAATGCCTCTTGTTTATTTTCATGGAAATTACAACAAATACGTGAAACACACTAACATCCATAGATAGCGCATGTTTTCAGCTATGACGGGTTTTTCACACCGACACTAGCTGATGGTCTTTCACGGGAGTCTGAGCAAGAGCAAGTCCCCTAAGGTCTCCAGGACTCTTCTCATTTTTCTGACCGATCTTAACAATGCTGTAGTTTGAATGGTCTTTGCACATCCTCCGATTTCCGACTCTTCCAGCTCTTTTATCAAGACTTTGGGATCGTTTCGAGGGTACCAATTACAATTGGTATCACCCTCATCTTCATATTCTATAGCTTTCTTAGTTCTCTGGCAAGGTCTTAGTACTGGTCTCTCTTTTTGTTTTCTTTGATTTTCACTATGTGGTCCATCGGGAGCCAGAGTTATAGAATACACATTTTATTAACCTCAAAATAATCAACAAAAACATATATAAGAACATTCTAGAAATTTTGGATCAAAACCACATTAGCATTGAAGTTATATTTTTATATTTTTCAACCAATCAGCTAAAAATATAGAATAAGAATATTCTAGAAAATCTGGATCAGAAACTAATTAATAGAAAATTGTTAGGCTCTAAAACAAATAAGTAAAAATACAAATCTGATTGGTCAAGAAATGTCTACGCACTTGAATATTCGGACCCGCAATAAAACTATTTTTTTGATCCACTACTAATATAAAAATAAAAAAGAAGAATTTAATCAACCAGGTCAGTTTCGGTCATTCAATTCATTTCTTCCACGGCCAAAAAGTCATTCCGTCTACTACCTAAAAGACTCTTCACTACGGGCAGCACGCATAAAGTCTCAAAGGAAAAGGCTTGCAACTTTCTTTTATCAATGCGACACGTTGTCGCCAAAATCTTAAGAAAACATACAGTGCGGACTTAATGAAAGCAAAGACCCATACCTACGGTCTATCAATCATATACACACACACATACCCACATAGGTAAGTAAAGCCAATTATTTTACCCTCCTTACTTTGGCCAACCATGGAACCATTTATTTGATAGACTTTATTAACATGTAAACACACACACACACACACACACACACGTGTGAACAACCCTATTTTCATTTAACTGGCCATAACTGTATTTCAACAAAGGCCACTCGCACATTGTGTTTCTCATTTATTTTTATTCCTGTTTTGTTATGAATATTAAATTGTTTGTTTTTTAATGTTCGTTGTTGTCATATTCCATTTATTTCACATGCTTGTAAAATTTGTGTTGTATTTGTGGAGGAACTAATCGTGAAGTAAAACCTGTAAAATACGGACGATAACTCACTCTCACTCGCTACAAATTGGAGAGTAACATATTCACTAGACAATAACGTGCACCCACTACAGAGTCCACTAATCGGCATGTTGTCTTTTGTTTGTGAATTATTACTAGGTCTGGCCTTCTGGTCGGGATTAAGTTATCCGTTTGTATGTTGTTATCATTATCATTATTATTTACGAGTTTTTCCCACTAGTTTTAACATTACCCAGTCGACTGGGGCTACAGAATACAACTACTGTGTCTCTGCAGAGGGGTAAGACCTCTTCATCCAACGAGTGTCCATAATATGACAATAAACAATCCGATGGTGAGGCTTCAGTGATACTGAAGCTTTAGGGAATGCGGAATACCCGTTCATTGTCATCGCACCCAGGTTCACTCTGGCTGGGAGTGGTAGCACCTGATAGGGTCCTATCCATGGGTCAAATAGAACCAAACTGTGCTATTATGCTAAACTGAATTGTTTGAAATTAACTGTTTTTACATTTAACTGTGTGTAAACAAAAAGCTGTACTTATGCTAAACTGAACTGTTTGAAATAAAACTGTTTTTGACATTTAAACTGCGTACTTATGCTAGACTGAATTTTAAAAAAATAGAACTGTTTATTTGTATAAAAATGGATTTGGCATTAAATAACCTACAATGGTTGATATGCCATCAAACCAAAACCAATCAATTAATCAATCAATCAACTAGTTTTAACCGGAAGTCTCCACAGGTCTCCAGGACTCTAGTATGCAAACCGATCTTAACAATGCAGGGGTCTCGAAGATCTTGATTCTTTCTCTGATTTTCAATTTCTCCAGTTTTTTTCCCAAGACTTTGGGGATCGTTCCAAGTGCACCATTTACAAATGGTATCACCGTCACCCTCATGTTCCACAGCTTTTTTGAGTTCTCGTGCAAAATCCGAGGGTTTGTCTGTCTTCTTGCTTTCTTTCATTTTCATGCACTTGTCCCCCGGAACATCAAAATCCACCAAATGACGATTTCTTTTTTCTTTTTAAGTAAAACGAGGTCTGGTGGCCGAGATCGGTTTGTATCTCCAAATCCCCGAAAATCTTTTTCGACCCATTCTCCAGGACAGGTTCTGATCACTGCATATACCATTTGTCAGCGTAGACAAATTTTAGTAGCTTGAACAATTCCCAGTGGACAGTGGATCACCTATCCAATTCAGTCATGCCTGTTTTGTATTCTTTTTGAGCTTGTTAGCTGCATTCACTAGTTAAGCGATCAACAGTTTCATCTCTTCTCTACGTAGCTTATATTGTTATTATTAATATTATACTCCTTTGAGAGTTTTTCACACCAGCGTTAGATGATAGCCACTGGAGTTTTAGAGACAGCAATTCTCTAGAACTATTCTCAGTATTCCGGCCTATCTCACTAATGCTGTAGTTTGAATGGTTTCCACTCGTCCTCTTATCTATAACTCTTCCAGTCGTTGTACCAATCCTTTGGTGACTTTACCGGGCTCGCCAATTACAATGGTAATTACCGTCACCTTCATGTCCCATTTTTTTTCACTTCTCAAGTAAGGTGGAGGTACTTATCACACTTTTCGTTTTCTTTCAATTTTCCTCTGTGGCCAACCTGAATGGCAGAGTTCACTATTCGACAGGCACCCTTTTTTTGTTGACTATCACTCGGTCTGGTCGTCTGGCCGAGATTGAGTGATCCGTTTGTATCGTGAATTCTCAGAGAATTTTGTGCGTCTCTATTATCATTATTATTATTTCTATTACTCAATGCAAACTTTTGGCTTTGTTTCTTTGTTTAATCCCATATCAACTTATAGTTGAGTTTTTAACACAATTTTTAACTATTGGTTTTCCACTGAAATCTGAATGAGAGCAAGTCTCTTCACGTCCTCTGGACTCTTGTCAGTATTCTTGCTGACCTTTATAGTGCTGAGATCTCGACTCTTCCTCTGATTTCCAATTTCTTCAGTCACTTTTCCAATGCTTTGAATACCCTTCCAAGTGCACCCATTACAACTGGTATCAGCGTCGCCTTCATGTCCTATACCTTTTTCACATCACTTACAAGATCCAAGAAAATATCCTGCTTTTCGATTTCTTTTAATATTCACTCTATGGTCTACTGGATCAGCAAAGTCAACCTACATTTGCTTCTTCCTCTTCTTCTTTTTCCTCTTCTTCTTCTTCCTCTTCTTCTTTTTCCTCTTCTTCTTCTTCTTCCTCTTCTTCTTCTTCTTCTTCTTCTTCCTCTTCTTCTTTTTCCTCTTCTTCTTCCTCTTCTTCTTCTTCTTCTTCTTTTTCCTCTTCTTCTTCTTCTTCCTCTTCTTCTTCTTCTTCTTCTTCTTCTTCTTCTTCTTATTATTATTATTATTATTATTATTATTATTAACTCCTTTAGAGTTTTTCAGATCAGTGTTAGCCGATGGTTTTTCACTGGAGTTTGAGTGACAGCAAGTCTTCTCAAGTACTCGTCTCAGGATTCTGGCCGTTCTCAGCAATGCTGTCTTTTGGATAGTCTCTACCCGTCCGCTAACTTTCAAGTCTTCTAGGCCTTTTAATAGTCCTTTCGTTATTGTGCCAAAAGCACCAATCAAAATTGGTACAATCGTCACTTTCATGTTCACAGCTTTTTCAATTATCTTGCAAGGTCGAGGTACTTGTCCTTCTTTTCACATTCCTTCAGATTTATTCTGTGGTCCGCCGGGACAGCAAAGTCAACAATTTTGCAAATTCTCTTCTTTTTGTTGATTATTATAAGGTCTGTTCTTCTGGCTGGGATTAGGGGATCCCATAGGAGTTTATGTGTGCCATTCTCTCGGACAGATGCTGGGTTGTGCATATACCATTTCTTAGTCTGGTCAAATTTAAATTTCTTGCAGATTTCCCAGTGGATCACGTTTCCAACTCAGTCGTGTCTCTCCTTATACTCCTCCTGTGCTAATTTTCTGCATTCGCTTATTATGTGATTGATCGTTTCGTCTCTGTCACCACATAGCCTACATTTGCTATTTTGTTGTGTTTTATCTATTCTCGCTTTGATATGATTGGTTCTTATGGCGTTGTCCTGTGCTGCTATTAGGAGAGATTCCGTTTCTCTCATAAGGTTTCCTTTTCTTAGCCAGGTCCAGGTTTTCTGGTGTGAAATGTTGTTTATTAGTCGTTTAAAGCGGTCATAGAGTTGTTGTTTTTTTCCCATTCTTGTTTCTTAGTTGTCATTCTATCGTCTATCGTGTTGTCCGTATCGTTTCTGATAGCTGTAATCAGTCCTCGTTCGTGTTTTTCTATGTAGTCTTCGAGCCGTTGTATCGATGCGTCAACGGTGTCTTCGATGCTGGCAAGTCCTCTTCCTCCCTCATTTCTAAATACATATAGTCTGTCAACGTCGTCTCTGGGATGTAATGCCTTATGCATGGTCATTAGTTTTCTTGTTCTTTGATCCATTTGTTTAAGTTCATCTCTGGTCCACTTGAGAAAGGGTCCCGAATATCTAACGAGGGACACAGCCCAAGTGTTTATTCCTTTGATGAGGTTTCTGCTGGAGAGTTTTGTCTCGAGTAGTTTTCTTGTTCTCCTGAGATATTCTTTTCGAATTTTGTCTTTCATTTCCACTTGTTTGATGGTGTCAACCTCCAAGATACCCAAGTATTTGTAGGTTTCATTTTCTCCGAGCGTCCTAATTTTGTCGTAATTTAGTAGTTCAATTCCCTCAGTCATAATTTTGCACCTGCATAGATTAGTTCATTTAACTCGGTTATATTATTCGTTGGTATGTAAGGTAGTATGTTATTTATTCTATTCGTTTCTATCTTAAGTGTTTTCCATTCTATGTTTCTTAATGATGGTAGAGTACTCATGATTCTCTTTACATTTTCTAGATTTGTCTTTTGTTTTTGTGATAGTGTTTCTTCATGGTTGCTTGGCAGTGTATCGTTTGGAAGTGTGGTGTCTTCATTTTTCGAAGACGGCAGTTCATTTTCTTTGGATTGTTTTTGTTTGACATCACTTGATGTGTCTGATACTGTATTATAGTTTGTTTATGTGTTGTTGCTTTTTTTATGGATTTTTAGTATTTCAAGGTCAGAAAACCAACCCTTCTTAATTATTGTTCTAACTTGATCGGTTAGTCTTTGACTAGTTGTCTGAAATTTCGCACATTCTTGGTAGATCTCTATCATTCTTTTCCTGTATCCTCTTTGTGAAGGGTTGCTCCTAAAATAGCATTTTAGTGCATGTTGATTCTCTTCCCTAGTCCATGTTTTTCGTTTAGGTCTCTGATTGTTGTGGTTTCTTACGTCGTCGTTTGTGTACCTGAAAAAAAGAGCAGACAACATTCGTAGGATGCCTATCAGGTCTCCCATGTTGGCTATCAGGAGAGCACCTGCCGCTCATGACACCCAGGCTTGTTGCATGGGTCCCACGTTGTGTAATATTGTTATTGGACATTTTAATCATGGGTGGTCTATTGTGGCTATACCAGACCCAGGGGTTGTTTATGATCTGCGTGCCTGACACAGATGTGACCCAAACAGCTAAGTTTTAACTTAGTTAAAGTCCGTTATTTTCTTTTTCGCTTTTGGGCCTAAGGCCCTGTGCTAGTTACTAGTTTTCCTATATCGCCTTCATAGTTTATGCCAATGATCCTATTTTTAGATAATTCCTTATGGGGCTGATTACCTTTATAGATAGAAGTTTCTGATGACTGCAGTGAAATTAGGCAGAAAGGCGAGAATTACTGATTTTTGCGCTCCAAATTTAAATCAATCTTACATATTTCATCATTGTTTAGCTGGGAAAAGAAGAGCCGATTAGAAAAGATTCTTCATTTTAAAAAATAAATAGTACACCACAACATTTTACAAATATTCGAACAAAATTAACGTTGTCTTTTTTTCTTTTTTAAGAAAGTTTTACTAACCTGTATAGAATATGTAGAATTATCTAGATTCACGGCTTTTTCCTTCGAATTCTAATATTATTATTATTACTATTATTATTATAATTATTATTAGACACCTTTGAGAATTTTTCACACAACCGTTAGTTGATGGTTTTCCACTGGAGTTTGAGTGACAGCAAGTCTTCTCAAGTCTCCAGGACTCATCTCAGTATTCTGGCCGATCTCAGTAATGAAGTAGTTTGGATGATCTCCACTCGTCCTCTTATTTCCAAGTCCTCCATTCCTTGTACCAATCCTTTAGTGATTATACCAAGAGCACCAATTACAATTCGTATCTCCGTCACTTTCATGTTCCACAGTTTTTCAATTCTCTAGCAAGGTCCTGGTATTATCCTTCTTATCACTTTCTTTCAATTTTAATCTATCGTCAGCCGGGATAGCAAAGTCCACAATTTTGCAAGTTCTCTTTTTTTGTGATAAGATCTGGTCGTCTGGCCTAGATTATTATTATTATTTTACTCTTCCGAGAGTTTTTCACACCAGGGTTTGCCGATGGTTTCTCAATACAATTTTAGTTACAGCAAATCTCTTCAAGACTCCAGGACTCTTCTCAGTATTCTGGCTGATCTTAATGATACTGTAGTTCGAATGGTTTCCTCTTGTCCTCTTATTTCTTAGTCCTCCAGTCCATTTACCAATCTTTTGAGGATTGTTCAAAGCGCACCAATTACAATGGGTACCTCCGTCCCTTTCATGTTACATAGTTTTTATTTAGTTCCCAAGCAAAGTCTTGGTATTTATCTCTCGTTTCCCTTTCTTTAACTTTACTCTCTGGTCTGCCGGGACGGCAAAGCTCACTATTCGGCAGGTTCTCTTTTTTTTAATTATTACTATGTCTGGTCGCCTGGCCAGGATTAGGTGATCTGTTTGTATCTCAAAATCCCATAGAACTCTGCGTGTCTCATAACCCAGGACAGATTTTGAGTTGTGCATATATCATTTGTTTGGAAGGTCAAACTTAAATTTCTTGCGCAATTCCCAATAGATCACCTTCCCTACTCAATCGTGTCTAGTCTTATATTTTTTTGCGCTAATTTGCTGCATTCACATATTATATGATTGATCGTTTCGTCTCTGTCACCGCATAACCTACATTTGCTATTTTGTTCCGTCGTATCTATTTTTGCTTTGACATAGTTGCTCCTTATCCCCTTGTTTTGTGCTGCTATTAGAAGAGATTCAGTTTCTCTTTTAAGGTTTCCTTTTCTCAGCCATGTTCAAGTCTTCTGATATGAGATTTTGCTTGTTTATCACTTGGAATATCCATACAATTGTTTTTCTTTCCATTTTCTGTTTTCTTGTTATTGTTGTTCTGTTCATACTTGTGTTGTTTGTGTTGTTTGCAGTCACTGTATTCAGTCACTCTTTGCCCTTTTTTTTATGTAGTCTTCGAGATGTCTTATCGATGTATCAACGCTATGTTGAATGCTGTCGAGTCCTTTTCCTCTGCTCGTTTTTATATAATCTTCGAGTCATCGTATCGATGTATCAACGCTATGTTGAATGCTGTCGAGTCCTTTTCCTCTGCTCGTTTTTATATAATCTTCGAGTCATCGTATCGATGTATCAACGCTATGTTGAATGCTGTCGAGTCCTTTTCCTCTGCTCGTTTTTATATAATCTTCGAGTCATCGTATCGATGTATCAACGCTATCTTGAATGCTGTCGAGTCCTTTTCCTCTGCTCGTTTTTATATAATCTTCGAGTCATCGTATCGATGTATCAACGCTATCTTGAATGCTGTCGAGTCCTTTTCCTCTGCTCGTTTTTATATAATCTTCGAGTCATCGTATCGATGTATCAACGCTATGTTGAATGCTGTCGAGTCCTTTTCCTCTGCTCGTTTTTATATAATCTTCGAGTCATCGTATCGATGTATCAACGCTATGTTGAATGCTGTCGAGTCCTTTTCCTCTGCTCGTTTTTATATAATCTTCGAGTCATCGTATCGATGTATCAACGCTATGTTGAATGCTGTCGAGTCTTTTTCCTCTGCTCGTTTTTATATAATCTTCGAGTCATCGTATCGATGTATCAACGCTATGTTGAATGCTGTCGAGTCCTTTTCCTCTGCTCGTTTTTATATAATCTTCGAGTCATCGTATCGATGTATCAACGCTATGTTGAATGCTGTCGAGTCCTTTTCCTCTGCTCGTTTTTATATAATCTTCGAGTCATCGTATCGATGTATCAACGCTATGTTGAATGCTGTCGAGTCCTTTTCCTCTGCTCGTTTTTATATAATCTTCGAGTCATCGTATCGATGTATCAACGCTATGTTGAATGCTGTCGAGTCCTTTTCCTCTGCTCGTTTTTATATAATCTTCGAGTCATCGTATCGATGTATCAACGCTATCTTGAATGCTGTCGAGTCCTTTTCCTCTGCTCGTTTTTATATAATCTTCGAGTCATCGTATCGATGTATCAACGCTATCTTGAATGCTGTCGAGTCCTTTTCCTCTGCTCGTTTTTATATAATCTTCGAGTCATCGTATCGATGTATCAACGCTATGTTGAATGCTGTCGAGTCCTTTTCCTCTGCTCGTTTTTATATAATCTTCGAGTCATCGTATCGATGTATCAACGCTATGTTGAATGCTGTCGAGTCCTTTTCCTCTGCTCGTTTTTATATAATCTTCGAGTCATCGTATCGATGTATCAACGCTATGTTGAATGCTGTCGAGTCCTTTTCCTCTGCTCGTTTTTATATAATCTTCGAGTCATCGTATCGATGTATCAACGCTATGTTGAATGCTGTCGAGTCCTTTTCCTCTGCTCGTTTTTATATAATCTTCGAGTCATCGTATCGATGTATCAACGCTATGTTGAATGCTGTCGAGTCCTTTTCCTCTGCTCGTTTTTATATAATCTTCGAGTCATCGTATCGATGTATCAACGCTATCTTGAATGCTGTCGAGTCCTTTTCCTCTGCTCGTTTTTATATAATCTTCGAGTCATCGTATCGATGTATCAACGCTATCTTGAATGCTGTCGAGTCCTTTTCCTCTGCTCGTTTTTATATAATCTTCGAGTCATCGTATCGATGTATCAACGCTATGTTGAATGCTGTCGAGTCTTTTTCCTTTGCTCGTTTTTATATAATCTTCGAGTCATCGTATCGATGTATCAACGCTATCTTGAATGCTGTCGAGTCCTTTTCCTCTGCTCGTTTTTATATAATCTTCGAGTCATCGTATCGATGTATCAACGCTATGTTGAATGCTGTCGAGTCTTTTTCCTTTGCTCGTTTTTATATAATCTTCGAGTCATCGTATCGATGTATCAACGCTATCTTGAATGCTGTCGAGTCCTTTTCCTCTGCTCGTTTTTATATAATCTTCGAGTCATCGTATCGATGTATCAACGCTATGTTGAATGCTGTCGAGTCTTTTTCCTTTGCTCGTTTTTATATAATCTTCGAGTCATCGTATCGATGTATCAACGCTATCTTGAATGCTGTCGAGTCCTTTTCCTCTGCTCGTTTTTATATAATCTTCGAGTCATCGTATCGATGTATCAACGCTATGTTGAATGCTGTCGAGTCTTTTTCCTTTGCTCGTTTTTATATAATCTTCGAGTCATCGTATCGATGTATCAACGCTATCTTGAATGCTGTCGAGTCCTTTTCCTCTGCTCGTTTTTATATAATCTTCGAGTCATCGTATCGATGTATCAACGCTATGTTGAATGCTGTCGAGTCCTTTTCCTCTGCTCGTTTTTATATAATCTTCGAGTCATCGTATCGATGTATCAACGCTATGTTGAATGCTGTCGAGTCCTTTTCCTCTGCTCGTTTTTATATAATCTTCGAGTCATCGTATCGATGTATCAACGCTATGTTGAATGCTGTCGAGTCTTTTTCCTTTGCTCGTTTTTATATAATCTTCGAGTCATCGTATCGATGTATCAACGCTATGTTGAATGCTGTCGAGTCCTTTTCCTCTGCTCGTTTTTATATAATCTTCGAGTCATCGTATCGATGTATCAACGCTATGTTGAATGCTGTCGAGTCCTTTTCCTCTGCTCGTTTTTATATAATCTTCGAGTCATCGTATCGATGTATCAACGCTATGTTGAATGCTGTCGAGTCCTTTTCCTCTGCTCGTTTTTATATAATCTTCGAGTCATCGTATCGATGTATCAACGCTATGTTGAATGCTGTCGAGTCCTTTTCCTCTGCTCGTTTTTATATAATCTTCGAGTCATCGTATCGATGTATCAACGCTATGTTGAATGCTGTCGAGTCCTTTTCCTCTGCTCGTTTTTATATAATCTTCGAGTCATCGTATCGATGTATCAACGCTATGTTGAATGCTGTCGAGTCCTTTTCCTCTGCTCGTTTTTATATAATCTTCGAGTCATCGTATCGATGTATCAACGCTATGTTGAATGCTGTCGAGTCCTTTTCCTCTGCTCGTTTTTATATAATCTTCGAGTCATCGTATCGATGTATCAACGCTATGTTGAATGCTGTCGAGTCCTTTTCCTCTGCTCGTTTTTATATAATCTTCGAGTCATCGTATCGATGTATCAACGCTATCTTGAATGCTGTCGAGTCCTTTTCCTCTGCTCGTTTTTATATAATCTTCGAGTCATCGTATCGATGTATCAACGCTATCTTGAATGCTGTCGAGTCCTTTTCCTCTGCTCGTTTTTATATAATCTTCGAGTCATCGTATCGATGTATCAACGCTATCTTGAATGCTGTCGAGTCCTTTTCCTCTGCTCGTTTTTATATAATCTTCGAGTCATCGTATCGATGTATCAACGCTATGTTGAATGCTGTCGAGTCCTTTTCCTCTGCTCGTTTTTATATAATCTTCGAGTCATCGTATCGATGTATCAACGCTATGTTGAATGCTGTCGAGTCCTTTTCCTCTGCTCGTTTTTATATAATCTTCGAGTCATCGTATCGATGTATCAACGCTATGTTGAATGCTGTCGAGTCCTTTTCCTCTGCTCGTTTTTATATAATCTTCGAGTCATCGTATCGATGTATCAACGCTATGTTGAATGCTGTTGAGTCCTTTTCCTCTGCTCGTTTTTATATAATCTTCGAGTCATCGTATCGATGTATCAACGCTATGTTGAATGCTGTCGAGTCCTTTTCCTCTGCTCGTTTTTATATAATCTTCGAGTCATCGTATCGATGTATCAACGCTATGTTGAATGCTGTCGAGTCTTTTTCCTCTGCTCGTTTTTATATAATCTTCGAGTCATCGTATCGATGTATCAACGCTATGTTGAATGCTGTCGAGTCCTTTTCCTCTGCTCGTTTTTATATAATCTTCGAGTCATCGTATCGATGTATCAACGCTATGTTGAATGCTGTCGAGTCCTTTTCCTCTGCTCGTTTTTATATAATCTTCGAGTCATCGTATCGATGTATCAACGCTATGTTGAATGCTGTCGAGTCCTTTTCCTCTGCTCGTTTTTATATAATCTTCGAGTCATCGGATCGATGTATCAACGCTATGTTGAATGCTGTCGAGTCCTTTTCCTCTGCTCGTTTTTATATAATCTTCGAGTCATCGTATCGATGTATCAACGCTATGTTGAATGCTGTCGAGTCTTTTTCCTTTGCTCGTTTTTATATAATCTTCGAGTCATCGTATCGATGTATCAACGCTATCTTGAATGCTGTCGAGTCCTTTTCCTCTGCTCGTTTTTATATAATCTTCGAGTCATCGTATCGATGTATCAACGCTATGTTGAATGCTGTCGAGTCCTTTTCCTCTGCTCGTTTTTATATAATCTTCGAGTCATCGTATCGATGTATCAACGCTATGTTGAATGCTGTCGAGTCCTTTTCCTCTGCTCGTTTTTATATAATCTTCGAGTCATCGTATCGATGTATCAACGCTATGTTGAATGCTGTCGAGTCTTTTTCCTCTGCTCGTTTTTATATAATCTTCGAGTCATCGTATCGATGTATCAACGCTATCTTGAATGCTGTCGAGTCCTTTTCCTCTGCTCGTTTTTATATAATCTTCGAGTCATCGTATCGATGTATCAACGCTATGTTGAATGCTGTCGAGTCCTTTTCCTCTGCTCGTTTTTATATAATCTTCGAGTCATCGTATCGATGTATCAACGCTATCTTGAATGCTGTCGAGTCCTTTTCCTCTGCTCGTTTTTATATAATCTTCGAGTCATCGTATCGATGTATCAACGCTATGTTGAATGCTGTCGAGTCTTTTTCCTCTGCTCGTTTTTATATAATCTTCGAGTCATCGTATCGATGTATCAACGCTATGTTGAATGCTGTCGAGTCCTTTTCCTCTGCTCGTTTTTATATAATCTTCGAGTCATCGTATCGATGTATCAACGCTATGTTGAATGCTGTCGAGTCTTTTTCCTCTGCTCGTTTTTATATAATCTTCGAGTCATCGTATCGATGTATCAACGCTATCTTGAATGCTGTCGAGTCCTTTTCCTCTGCTCGTTTTTATATAATCTTCGAGTCATCGTATCGATGTATCAACGCTATGTTGAATGCTGTCGAGTCCTTTTCCTCTGCTCGTTTTTATATAATCTTCGAGTCATCGTATCGATGTATCAACGCTATGTTGAATGCTGTCGAGTCCTTTTCCTCTGCTCGTTTTTATATAATCTTCGAGTCATCGTATCGATGTATCAACGCTATGTTGAATGCTGTCGAGTCCTTTTCCTCTGCTCGTTTTTATATAATCTTCGAGTCATCGTATCGATGTATCAACGCTATCTTGAATGCTGTCGAGTCCTTTTCCTCTGCTCGTTTTTATATAATCTTCGAGTCATCGTATCGATGTATCAACGCTATGTTGAATGCTGTCGAGTCCTTTTCCTCTGCTCGTTTTTATATAATCTTCGAGTCATCGTATCGATGTATCAACGCTATGTTGAATGCTGTCGAGTCCTTTTCCTCTGCTCGTTTTTATATAATCTTCGAGTCATCGTATCGATGTATCAACGCTATGTTGAATGCTGTCGAGTCTTTTTCCTCTGCTCGTTTTTATATAATCTTCGAGTCATCGTATCGATGTATCAACGCTATGTTGAATGCTGTCGAGTCCTTTTCCTCTGCTCGTTTTTATATAATCTTCGAGTCATCGTATCGATGTATCAACGCTATCTTGAATGCTGTCGAGTCCTTTTCCTCTGCTCGTTTTTATATAATCTTCGAGTCATCGTATCGATGTATCAACGCTATGTTGAATGCTGTCGAGTCCTTTTCCTCTGCTCGTTTTTATATAATCTTCGAGTCATCGTATCGATGTATCAACGCTATGTTGAATGCTGTCGAGTCCTTTTCCTCTGCTCGTTTTTATATAATCTTCGAGTCATCGTATCGATGTATCAACGCTATGTTGAATGCTGTCGAGTCCTTTTCCTCTGCTCGTTTTTATATCATCTTCGAGTCATCGTATCGATGTATCAACGCTATCTTGAATGCTGTCGAGTCCTCTTCCTACTTCTTTTCTAAACACATACAGTCTGTCTACATCATCTTTGGGTTGTATGGCCTTATGCATGGTCATTAATTTTCTTGTTCCTTGGTCCGTTTGGATATAAGCGCTAAAATGAGTATTAAGTTTCATTTTTTTACAAAGTCATTGAGGTAAATTTCCAGATAATTGCGGTGATGTGAGTGATGAGCAAGGAGAACAATTCTATTAGGATGTTTAGTTAGCGTCCATCTAGTGCATCCATATAGCAGTATCTACACTGCTTGGAAGAAACGGCGTTTCATTTTATCGGTCAGGTCTGACCGATAGCCTGTCGAATAGCTGTCCATGCTTTTGCTAGTCACGTGTTGATGTCTGTCTCGGTTGATGAGACACTGCTTCCTAGGTAGGTGAACTTGTCAACTAGTTTCAGAGAGCTACTGTTTAGTGTGAAGATGTCACCTGTTTGAGTAAAGCACATGAGTGTGCATTGACATGGAGGCCAATGCCTGCAGCGGCTCGTTCCAGACTATGTTGCAGGATTTCGGCTTGGGCGGGTGCATTTGCCAGAAGCGCTATGTCATCGGCGTAGTCGGTATCGGTAATTGTTTTTGCCAGGTACCTTCTGCTTCTTTTCTTTGTTAGCTTGAAACCATTTTCTTTAATTTTATTTTTAAAGACTTAGGGCTTAATTGTTATTTTTAAAATAGTATTTTTCAATAAACAGACTAATATTTGTTGGTTTAAATACGAATTGAGATGTTCCTACAATTTTACTTTAAGAAATATTGCCTTCGGTCAATATCATATATACAGGAAACAAGTGAAAAACAAAACAAACTACAAGCATTTTTTCCAAACAGGAGGCATTTCTGCACTGCAAAAACGCTTGCTAAACTAGAAAAAGTAAGACCACTTTCAGATTCTGCACCCTTAAATTAGTTTTAAAAAATATGTTTAGTGCCTCGAAATTATTTCAATTTTTTTTTACCAGTCTGGTTTTCTAGCCTGGATTAGTTCATTTATTTGTATCTCCAAATCATTTATTGGTATAATCAAATTTTAATCTCTTGCACAATTGTCAGTAGATCACCTTTCCTATCCAGTCATGCCTAGTCTTTTACTCCTTTCGTGCCCGTTTGCTGTATTTGCTTATTATGTCAGTAATAGTTTTGAAATGAGTTGACAAGACAGGTATTACTTAACAAAGATTTATTTAACAAAACATTCCCTGACTAATCAATTCGTCAACTGATGCATACCAGTAAGGGAGGTAACTACAATAACAAAATGCCAAAGGCGGATAAGTGTAGAACAAGTTTTATTTCCTTCTTCACATGACCTACACTTGCTATTTTGCAGCGTATTATATATTTTCGCTAAAATATAATTGGTCTTTTATAAAAAAATATTTTTAACGAAAGAATTAAGCTGACTACGTGCGGCACTTAATTTGGCCTGAGTGGAAAAGGGAGAAGTAATCTCAGACAATACGGCCCCAAAAAGGGACTTCCTCCTTTTTGTCAAGAACTACTATTGAACCCTCTCAGTACGAATTCAGGGACCGAACTGTAAAGGCACAAAAAACTTAAGCTTGCAGATGGGTTTCGTCACTCGCTTCTTGAATGGAACTTCCCAAGAAATAAAAGTAAAATTAGACGAAAGTCGACAACTCAAATTCTACCAAGTTAAAAAACTCGAAGAAAATTCAACTGAGAATTCTGCTGAAAAGAACTTTGTAGAATACTCGCAATTAAATGAACTCTGAAACATTTCTACAAAACAAAAAAAAAAAAAAAGAAAAGAAAAAATACTCAAATTCAAAGAACATTGTTTCCCAGACACTTGTACAAAAAATTTGCAACACTTTATATTTTCCATCCCTTTCTTTCTCGTTTCTTTTGTATAAAATTCCCTTTGAAAAACTTTACTGTCTGTGTTATCTTTCCGAATCAGTATCCGAACTAGAAAGCTGCGGAACTTACTGTTTAAATTTACTGTTAATGGCACACTAAAGCCCCCTAAAAATATTATCCAGTTAGATATTAAACTTGGCTTTAGTGTCACTCCATTCTTGCAAATTTTTATTATCCTTAATTTCTTTATGTTGCAAATTTTTATTTCCCTAAATTCTTTTACTTTATGATGTTCTTTTGTGCTGCAATTAAAAAGATTCATTTTCTTTCTTGAAGTTTGCCTTTCGTAGACATGTTTAGGTCTTGAAGTATGCAGTCTTTCCAGTTTGTCACTTGAAATATCCGTACAGTTTTCTTTTTCCTATTTTTGTCGTTTTCTTTTTCTGTTTGTTCTTATGTTATTATTGCAGTTACTTTCTACATTAAGTGGTCGTTCTTTCCTCTTTTTTAGTGTAATTCTCTAGAACTTGTGTCGATGCATATCTGCGATTTAATTTTCAACTTTACTTTCGGTTTCAAACTATCTTTCACTGGGTCTTTACCCAAGACTTTGCATGAGGGAAATTTGCAATTGAATTTATTTTATGTTCTATCCATTCTTTCGGGTGTGACTTTTCCAATCACATTGATAATCACTCCTCTAAGGAGGAGGTTAGCATTTTAATAAATTTTAATTTTTTTGTATTTCATATAGGCTTGAACTGTCAGGTATCTTGCTAATGTATTCATCTATTCAATTCTGAATCAGACCAGAGGCTTTTTTTTATTATTACTAAAATACACCCGTCAATAAAGACGGTTGAATTTTATATAAAATATCTTTTTTATAATGCAATTTAAAAAGATTTCAGAATTTCATCATCATCATCATCATCATCATCATCATATCGTGCTGGCAGCACGGATATCCCTGACCCTCTCTCGCCACTCCTCCCTATCGTTCATCGCCCTAGGTAGGTCTTCAGGACAACAACCTGTATCCTCACATAGCTGCTGAATGTACGTTCGAGCTGGTCGTCCTGCTTTTGCGCGGCCATGTGTGGGGATCCATAAGAGTACATCTCTTATGAGTTCATCTCTGCTTCTCCAGCAGTGTCCTGCATGTCTGGTTCGTCTAACTTGAATAGTTTTCGTGATAGGGGGCAGGTGGCCGTACAGTTGGTGTCTTGTGGGGTGTTGCTGCCAGGACTTGTTCAGGATTGCACGCAGCATTCTTGTGTAATTGCCATCTAGTTTCTTCTCCAGCCGTTTTGTTAGCGTCCATGTAGTGCATCCATATAGCAGTATCGATGTGACCGCTGCCTGGAAGAAACTGCGTTTCATTTTATCGGTTAGGTCTGATTTCCATATAATCGATAGCCTATTGATAGCTGTCCATGCTTTCGTTAACCTCGTTTCGATGTCCTTTTCGGTTGATTCGACGCTGCTTCCTAGGTACGTGAATTTGTCTACTAGTTTAAGTGGGGTTCCTTCTAGAGTGGAGATGTCCCCCGTTTGGTTATAGCACATATATTCCGTTTTGTGTGCATTAACATGGAGGCCTATGCTTGCTGCTGCTCGTTCCAAACTATGCAGAAGTGTTTCGGCTTGGTCAGGTGTATTTGCCAGTATCGCTATGTCATCGGCGTAGTCGGCGTCGGTAATTGTTGTTGCGGGGTATCTTCTGCTTCTTCTCTTCGTCAGTTCGAAGCCATTCTCTTTGATTTTGTCAATCGTTGTTCTAAGTACGTAGTCTAGACAAATGATAAAGAGGTACGGGGCCAGCGTGTCCCCTTGTAGTACTCCTACTACAATTTCAAAGTATTCTGTGTCTCCATCCGGTGATCGTACTTTTACTTTAGTGTTTCTATAGAGAATCGTTATTGCCGCTACGGTTTCTTTAGGTATGCCGTACGCTAGTAGGATTTGTTTCAGAATTTAAAAAGAATAAATTAATGAATGAAAAATATCTTGTATGTTATTGTTATAAAATACACAACTTTCATGTAGAAAACTTAGAATTATCAGAAAAACCAAATTGTTTGTGTCGTTAATAAATGGAGACTCATTTTCTCTCTTTTCCTTGTTGCTGTCAATGTAGATTCAAGATACATAGCCAAGTAGACCAACTCAAAAACTGAAGAAACCTTTCCGTTGTAACTTCAGCCTGCTTTCCCGGCAACTTGTCTGCTTTTTTTTCTCTTTAGATGTAGCAAGTCACAAATCACATGGTTCTTTCTTTCTTTCTTTCTTTCTTAAAGATTGCAACAAAAATGTCAGAAATCTCACCTTTCTTTCTTTCTTAAATATTATGTATACCGACACATCTGTACACACAGTAGGCTACACTTGTGTTTTATATTATCTGGAGATTACTATTCTCTGGCAAGGAGTAAGTATTTGTCTATCTTTTCGATTTCTTTTATTTTCACACTGTGGTTCCCTGGAACGGCAAAATCCATTTCGTGGCAAGTTTTGTTAATCAACACCGTATCTGGTTTTCTAGGGGATCCGTTTGTATCCCAAAATCCCAGAGAATCTTTTGTGTCTTATTCTCTTGGACGGATTCAGATTTGTGTATGTACTGGTTGGTAGTACGGTCAAGATTTAATCCCTTGCTCAATTCCCAGTGGATCATTACCCACACAGTTGTGTCTAGTCATGTATTATTTTTTAGCGAGATTTTTGTGTTGGATTCCAAGCCACATCGGAGTGAGCGGAAACGAAAGAGCTAACTCGGCAGCCAAATCGGCCTTAGATCTTAGCCCTAAAGTAATCTCCATTCCATATGTTGCGTAGCCATATACACGAATATGGCCATCTGCGAAATAGACATGTAATGTTCATTACTATAGAACATATAAAGAACATAGGAATCTCGGCATTCGAAAACACGTAACGACTTCTTGTTCAGGTACGAAACCTTTTTATTAACTTTGAGTTAAAGGTTTCGACGTAAGGAGGAGAGACACAATCTTCTATGCTGTCTTATTCATTTGGCCCCCAACTCGAGCGGCCCCCATCGGGCGCACGTTCGCCTCGCGCCTGCGAGCTCCAAAATCGACCCTTCTCGTTTGGCGTCTAAAACCCGACTCTTATTTTCTTCAAATTCTCACACAAACTTCCGCGTGCTTCCGGTGCGTGACGTCACCCGCACCTTGTCGCCCAGTATCGTCTCGGACTGTTATGACATCTGAGTGACACCTTCATCCGCCCGCGCGCACCCGCGTTAACACCTGCTTGAATCTTACACCCAACCAACCCATGTGTTGAGCCGAAAGGTTCTCAGCCTAACTAAACTCAAAGGCATGAACCGAAATCCCTCGGCTATTTCATAACATACCTATCCAACCACAATAAAATCATTTGTCATCGATGATGACAAATTATTTTCTTAAACTATTGTGCCGCTCCTCCTTATGTCGAACAGAACAACAAAATCTTCAGCAATACAATTTCCACAAAATAATACAAAAAAAAAAAAAAAACATGCGTCAGTCCCAAACTCAAAAGTCACTGAAATAAAAATAAAAAGTGTTCGTATTGTCCATCGTTTTTTGTTTTTTTTTTCATTTTTTTTCTTTTCCCGACCACATTTTCTGGTTCCTTTTTCTCTTTTTTTTTTTTTTTCATTTTTTCAACAGTCACTCGTTCGGCATGTTTTGGGGTTTTTTTCAGTCTTACTTATTTTTTTCAGTCTTACTTATTTTTTTTTTAATCTCAGGTCAATTGCTCATTTTGTATTTTGCCTTTTTTTGCCTTCCTTCTACGTCCGTACTCATTACTTTTAACCTTATATATCCTTCTCTCGAAATCTCTGTCATTAATTAATGTACACATTTTAACCTTCCACAACCAAGCATAGCTCGTAATCAAACCAAGATACATCTTTCCCCGTTTTTTTCCAACTTTTGACCACCGTCAACCGGTCTATCTCACATCTTTTCAACAGTTTACGAGTACCCTTCTTTCTTATCTTCTTTCTTTCTTTCGCCCTTAAAATACTGGGTGTTCTTTTCTAAACCACCCAAACCTTTTATTAGCTCACTCAATAAAATTTCTCCCACGACACAAAATCGAGTCCGCGAATTTTCCAAACACATCCAATGAGATCACCAGAACTCTGCGCACATCTTAAATAACTAATCTCCAAACCCATGTTTTTCCGAACATCTTCCTCAACAAAACCTCACAGTCCCACTCCAGTGGGGAACTCACAAAATAACCGTCTGCCCTGTCAGACACAATAAACATCCGTCTCTCCGTTGATCTGCCGCTCTGGCGAGATATCTGAGAAAATTTTCCAGTCGATACGGACAACGAAACGTCCGAAATATTCCACCGTACATCCGACTTTTTCGGATTCGACAACTTAAACAAAAACCTGGCCTGATTTCTTCAGCGCCCAAAATATCGATTCTCCAACATCGAAACCTGTCCCAAAGGTCCTCACCACAGATATGCGAAATTTTTCCGGCAATCCAATCGATGAGCGAAATCTCCAAGGTCTCGAATCAAAATTCTAATCTCCGAATATTATTAGCCCGGACCACCAACAATTCACTACAAATCTCCATTCATAAAAAAAAACGTTATTTACTAGAAACTTCACCCCCAATGACCCCGTCTATCGTAAAATTCTTTCATAAAAATATTGTTTATTAAGGCTGTCCATCATGTGTGCAACAAATCCTCTGTCCACACAGCGACCACCTTTCTTTCTTCTTCTCTGTCACTGCGAGCTTATTTCTCTGTTACTCTTTCTTTCTCTCCTCCCACCACGGTACTAAGTCACATACAGTAGTAATCATAATTTTCTATGCTACCAACGATTTTTCTTTCTTTTTTTTTTTTTTTAATTTTAGAATTATTTCCAAATCTATCCTCCATAACCATTCAAACTCTATTCGTAAATTAAACTATGACAGACGTAAATGAGCAAATACCTTCTTATTCTTTTTCTTTTCTTCATGCCTTTTTTTCTTGGAGTTGAGTTGTGTTACTTCTTTTTTTTTCTTTTTTTTTCACGCCTTTTTTTTTCTTTTTTTCTTCTTCCTCTCTTTTCGGAGTTTGACATTTCTCCCTTTTCTTTCTGATTGGTGTCGCATTTGTTCTTCTTGTTTTTGGCCTTTTTTTTTTCTTGGAGTTGAGTTGTGTCGCTTCTTTTTTTTTTCTTTTCTTTTCACGCCTTCCTTTTTTTGGGGGGGTTGCGCTGTTCTTCTTTTTTCGGTGCTGGACATTTTCCTTTTTCTTTCTGGGGGGCGCCGAATTTGTTCTTCGTGTTTTTGGTCTCTTTTCCTTGTTTCTTATTTTCTAGGGCCTTGTGTTTTCTCTCTCTCTCCCTCGATCGCCTGAACAAGCCGCTCCGAAATAGATTCCTCCTTGTTCTTAGCCGCTTCTCTGATCGTCTTCGTGGAACCATGGTAACCCAATCGAAAACCATATCATGAACGATATGCCCAAGTTCTGGCACCAAATATGACTATGTTGCGTAGCCATATACACGAATATGGCCTTGTGCAAAATAGACATGTAATGTTCATAACGATAGAATATATAAAGAACAGGAATCTCAAAAACACGTAACTACTTCTTGTTCAGGTACGAAACCTTTTTATTAACTTTGAGTTAAAGGTTTCGACGTAAGGAGGAGAGACACAATCTTCTATACTGTCTTATTCATTTGGCCCCCAACTCGAGCGGCCCCCATCGGGCGCACGTTCGCCTCGCGCCTGCGAGCTCCAAAATCGATCCTTCTCGTTTGGCGTCTAAAACCCGACTCTTATTTTTTTCAAATTCTCACACAAACTTCCGCGTTCTTCCAGTGCGTGACGTCACCCGCACCTTGTCACCCAGTATCGTCTCGGACTGTTATGACGTCTGAGTGACACCCCCATCCGCCCGCACGCACCTGCGTTAACACCTGCTTGAATCTTACACCCAACCAACCCATGTGTTGAGCCGAAAGGTTCTCAGCCTAACTAAACTCAAAGGCATGAACCGAAATCCCTCGGCTATTTCATAACGCATATACCGATTTGAAACCGACAATCAGTAAATTCTTTCACACAAAATGGCAACAACAATGGGACATTAACATCCATAATAAACTCTTCCAAATTCAGCCCACCTTGGGGATATGCAGACCAGCTTTTAGAAAATCAAGAAGAGAACTAGTCGTTATATCCCGATTACGCATTGGTCATACAAGGCTTACTCACTCTTTCATACTGAAACAGGAACCACAACCACAGTGTTTGACTTGTCAAACAACTTGCACGGTTAAACACATTCTTATAGAATGCAGAGTTTTCGCTGTCATCAGAAAGCAATTTTTCAAAGTGAATAGTTTAACCGATTTGTTTGAAAATGTCAAAATAGATGACTTCTGTTCTTCTTGCGAGAGACAGGGTTGTACGAAAAAATATGACGAATTAAAACTGGTTTATCATATGCAAACAAATGAAATCCTGACCATAGAAAATTTTATCTACTAAGCATTCGTTCAGAAATTCTTGGTTGAATGTATATACATATAGAGAGAATTTGGCGTTAAATAACCTACAAAGGTTGATACGCCATAAAACCCAAACAACCAACTAACTTGCTGTATTTGTTTACGATGTGATTAATTATTTCATTTCTTTCTCAACATAAACTTCTCTTATTATTTAGTTGTATCAAATCGATTTGTCCTTATGGCGTAGTTTGTACTGCAATTAAAGATTCTGTTTCTATAATTATTATTGTTACACCTTTTCGAGTTTTTCAGACCAGTGTTAGCTGATAAATTCTCACTAAAGTTTGAGTGACAGCAACTCTCCTCATGTCTCCAGGACTCTTCTCAGTATTTTAGCCGATCTCAACAATGCTGTATTTTGAATGGTGTACACTCGTCTTCTTATTTCCAACTTTTCCAGGTCATTTACCAATCCTTTAGTGATTGTACCAAGCGTACGAATTACAGTTGGTATAATCGTCACTTTCACGTTCCACCGTTTTTTCCGATTCCCTAGCAAGGTCCAAGTATTATCCTTCTTTTCACTTTCTTTCAATTTTACTCTGTCGTTAGCCGGGACAGCAAATGCTCAATTTGGCAAGTTCTCTCTTTTTTTGTTGATTATTACAAGGTTTTGTCGTCTGGCCAAGATTAGGTGATCCGTTTTTATCTAAAAATCCCAGAGGAGTTTGTGTGTCTCATTCTCAAGGACAGATTCTGGGTTGTGCGAATACCATTTGTTCGATGGGTCAAACTTCAATTTCTTGCACAATTTCCAATGGATCACCGAGCCCACCTACTCTCATTTTTCTATTTTGTTTCCTACGGAAAGAAACCTCATCTAGGCTTCCTTTCTACCTCTAAAACCAATCAACTCTTAGTTAATTCTAAATTTTCATCGTTCATGGTGGAACGGTGAAGTCTATGTAAGAAGCAAACTTGGCTTTCAGCCCCTCACAACAGGCAGGCTGGCCGGCATATTGGGCTCAACCTTTTTCTGACTGACTATGTAACTGACTGGGACCCGTGGAAAAACATACTAATAAAAAAAACAACAAAAAAACAAACAAAAAACAAACACCCCCCCCCCGCCCAGTCGTTTGAATTTCCACAAAAGGATTCTAAAGGTTTAACTTTAAGAATAAGCCTATGAAATTTAAACTATTTTCAACTGCCCTAAAAGTGTTACAAATACATTGTGGTGGTGGTGGGGGGAAAGATGAAATGAATGAATAAAATAAAAATAAAGAATGAAAATGAAATAAAATCGATACATTTTTCCTAAGATATCAAAAATAAATGAACCGAAAAAGGGATTTAGTTATCTGCCCATTTTTATGACTCCGCCATATCCGTAAGGAGAAGAAGGGTTCTTTTCACTTCAACAATACATGTGTGGGGACATGTCTTTGAGAGTTTTCATTGTATGGCTTCTGAAAAAAGTACAAAACTTTTGTCTTTGGTTGTTTTCCCAAATCAACTCAACCATTACTTCTTCTCCATTGTTGTTGTCATAAACTTACTTCTGGCTCTCGGCCTGAACAGAAAGAATTTTGGACATACATAAAAGACTATATGAACTTTGTTTCCATCAAACCACAGTGTGTTTCGTAGGCTATCAGCGGTCTTGATCTTGTAATGGAAATGCCAGAAACTTGGTTGTGTGCGGTGTTGACTGCTCGTTCGTGACCTTTTGTTGGCCGTTTTATAGCCATGTTTAATATCGAAGTGTATGATTTGTTGAAAAAAGGACTTTTTTATAGTGAATTTATTTTTCCATTTCAATCGGAGGGATGCGTGGAGCCTACCTGCGCAGCAACATGTTTTATTCATTTTATAGTAAGATATCGTTCAGACAACATCCGGTTTATGTTACTGTTTTTCAATTAAAATATATGCTGGTTCGATTTTCCTACCGGATGTTTTTATTTATTCATTCATATTGCTAATGAGAGGGTTTGAAATGTATTTGTAAGTCAGAAGTTTTTGTTATATAATATTTATAAAGCTAAGAGTTAAGCAAGGAGGCATCAAGTACGATTTTTTGTGACCAGAGATTGAACTCCGATCTCTCGGACCATTGACGAACACGCTACGCCAATGCCAATGGTACACACGCATGTGTGAACAAGCACACGCACCTACTCGGCATTGAAACTCAAGTCCCTAAAAGTTAATCTCCATATACTTCCTTTTCCTTTGATTTTTTCCAGGTCTATGTATTAGTATATACATTTGCCAATACTATCATTTTGGTATGTGTTACTTCTTATGAATAATATGGATAAAAAATGAATCTAGTAAAGAAAGAAGCGACAGTCGTTTTTAACTGTTTAAATAACCGTACAAAACAAGGGCAGTAACTCTTTTTGGCAGGATATTACTGTCAAGGGAGGCAACTTTGCTACACTTTTTATTTATCTGTTTAAATTTTGATTTCTCATTTACGTATTTTTGAAGATTTTATTTATCTTTTTTATATTTATTTATTTTATTCATTTATTTATCTCTACTAGTTTTTATTTTATTTTTTTTTAATTCTTATCTATTTCTCATTGTATTTTTTATTTCTTTATTTATCTTTATTTCTTTAAAGTTTTAATTAATTTTATTAAGCTCTCTATCTATTCATTTATTAATTTTTAAGTTTTATTTCTATTTATAAATCTGCGTGTTCAGATCACGTCGGAGTCACCAATTTGTGGTGAGTTGTATGTAATTTGGTTATTTCAGTAGATGTGCGTCCGGACTTTACGGGTATTGCTCTCTAAATTATTTCCACCACAAATACAGCACAAAACTTTACAATCGCGTAAAAGAAATGGAATAGAACACAACGAACATTAAACAACAAAGCAACAAACAATTCAATATGCATATAACAGAATATGAAAACAAATAAAATACATGATGTGTAAATGGCCTTTTGGAAAATAAAGTTTGGCAAGAAGAAAATAAATTTGTTTAAAGGTGTATGTATGTTAACGGAGTCCGTAAATAAGTCGTTCTTACTTACATTAAGTTCATAGCGGGTTTTATGATTGTGGCGACAGCTTGTCGCGTTGATGAAAGAAATTTTGTCAGGTTTTTCTTTTGAATGTGATTCGCGGCCATCTGAAGCTAGGTCATGAACTTTAGTTGATGAAGGAAAGGAATTTGCCGGACACAGTCTCGGCTACTGCTTTACTGACTTAGTGGCTTGTGGTTTAGTCTTCGTCTTAGTGAATGGCTTCCTAACTCTGTGTTATTTATACCGTAATAGTGGATCAAATAATCGTCCTAAAATTTTGGCACGTAGACATTTATTGACCTATCAGATTTGTATTTGACTATTTTATTTTCGAGCCTAAATATTTTCTGTTAGTTGACTTCCGATCCTATTTTTCTAGAATGTTCTTATTCTATGTTTTTAGCTGATTGGTTGAAAAATATAAAAAATGTAACTTAAATGCTAATGCAGTTTTGATCCTAAATTTCTAGAATGTTCTTAAATATGTTTTTATTGCTTATTTTAAGACTAGAAAAAATGTGTATCCCATAATCTATTTATCTATTTCATTTTTCATTCATTCAATTTATTTAGTCATTTTCACCGGTCTTATTTGTTTATGCTTCACTCATCAGTTCATCTTAGATTTGTAGGTTAATTTTTTGGCCGGAGAAGTTGGTTTGTTAGTAGCGAGGGAAAGTTTGTTGTTAGCAAGGAAGATGGGTGTAACGTATGTGTGTTTACGTTGAGTTGTTTCCTCGCTTAGTGTTGTTAGTCCCCTCGCTAAGTTTAAGGGTAAATAAAGGTAGAATGATGAAGAAGTAAGATGGCTATAGTCGAAAGGTGTTTTTATGGATAGTTTTATTTGCAGCATGGAATATTGGATTTGCTTTCGGTGCTGCAAGACTCGTGGAGAGGTTATGCTTATTGAGACGAAATTGAGTAATGAGAAGTTCAGAAGGTTGAGATGGCAGCATGTGTCGTCGGACGTGTGAGGGATTGTGTTCGTTGCATTTTGACGAAAGTCATGTTGCAGTTGTAGGAACTGAACTTTACAGTCCCCATGGTTTTTGTCCGTCTGGTGGAGAGAAGGCGTGTGTTGGTCTCTATTAAAGTGGCCCAGAGGTGAATTGAGAGCTAGCGTGTCGAGAGCGGGATTACGCGTCAGATCGACATAGCCAATGTTGGGGTGACATAAAGTTGTGCCTGCGCGAGGCATATTGAATGCATCTAATTTATATTCAAATTGGATTCCTTGTAAGGAATCCATAAATTAGGTGGGTTCCCTCGTTTGTCCATGCTGCTGCTGCTGTTCTAGAGCCGCAGTGAGACGTCTGCACTGGGCGGCATTGTCCAGCTAAAAAGCATCGCTATTGAAGAACGGCCAATGTGACGTCTGCACTGGTCGGCGTTCTCCAGCCAAAGAGAGTGCGTTTGGCAGCTTAACCCATCTGTTAGTCGGAAATGAAAGGTCCGGGCTGAATAGGATAAGTCATCCTGATTGGGTGAAATTAAGTGTCGAATTAAATTGCGCACCAAACCAAAATACGAAATTTTTCCCTTCTCTACAGATTTCATTTATTTCACTTATAATTAAATTTTTTTTACTTTTCACTAGTCTTTATTTATTTTATTTTTTAAAGTTTTTGCTGTTATCTATTTGTTCTTTTTTTAAATAACTTTATTTATCTTTATGTTTTAAGTTTTAATTTTATCTATCTATCTATCTATCTATCTTAGTCTAATCTATCTATCTATCTATCTATCTATCTCAGTCTATTCCTATCTATCTATCTCTTCATTTAGATGCTTCTAAGTTTTTATTTTTATTTATTATTCCAGTATTTATCCATTTTAGTTTTTAAAGTTTTTGTTTTTATCTAATTATTTTTTTAGTTTTGATTCATTCAATTTATTGAAGAAGTTAACCCCACACCCACCAAGATTGTAAAAGCAATATGATACCGTCACATTGGGACTGTGAGAAGCATCCAGTTGGCAGACAAGGTAACAAACTATAATTCTATGGTGTCACTGGGAGCATAACACACAATGGTGGATATTTATATAGCACCAAATCCATAACGACCCAGCAGCCATTCAGGGCTCTAGGAATTTTCAATGACTTTTTCGTATGGGCACTTTTATTGATAGTACACACATGAAACTCTAGTCCCCTTCGAAGTAATCTCCTCCGGCTGCAATGTACTTGTACTGTTCCAACAACTTCTTCAAGGCCCCGTGGAAGTCCTCTTGTGTGAGCGTGTCAATGACCTTCGTCACAGTTCTTCCATCTCCTCAATTGTCTCATAACGACAGCCTGTGAGCTTAGGGAATAACCAAAAGTCAGAGGGAGCAAGATCTGGACTATAGGGACGGTGAGGAACTGTCTTGATGCCCATGTTGGTCAAATAGTCTGTGACAAGGATGGAGTTGTGGACTGGTGCATTGTCCTGCTGGAAATGCCACTGTCCAATCTCTTCCTGAACTCCCTTAAAACCTCAATATAGTAACCCTAACCCTAACACTTTGGCCAATCAACTCTGGTGTATTGACTTCCTTACTCCTCCCACACCTCTCATCATCCCTCACAGACTCGCTGCCTTCCTTGAATCTCTTTTGCCACTCAAAAAACTGATGCTCGATTTATGCAAGATGGTTCAAAAGCAGTCTGAAGCATTCCATACGTTTCTGTGGCATTTTTTCCAAGTTTAAAACACAATTTTATTGCATATCGTTCTTCTAAAGTGTCCTCACGTCCAGATCGCATTTTTGAAATTCACCAGCTGTGACAATCAGGCTTGAGTAGGGTGTATTCCAATTGCTGCTGTAGCTGTTCATTTGAAGTTGAAATCATAAAAATTGGTCCGTCATCTCATAAGTTGTATAGCAACAACATACTGAAATTTCAAGAGTCTATGCCAATTTTATATGCCAGTACAAAAATGTCTGGAAACTTATTGAAGGCACCACATATTTTGATGTATAAGTGAGTACCTGATTGCTTTTACTCTATCGGGGGGGGTAGGGGGGTAGGTAACTTCTACATTTATCAATTCATTTATCTTAATCTTTATCTTATTTTTTTTTTTTTGTCATTTTAGTTTTTTGTTGATGTTTTTTTTTGTTTGGTGGCATATCAATTTTAGTGTGTCACGTGATATCCCACTGGGAGGAGGGAGATAAAATTACTACTCCTCGTATTTGAATTGACTGTATCAAGCCATCAAAAAAGTGACTGTTAAGGAAGAATGTAGGTCACAGAGGGGTATCAACAAGTGTTAGTACTTAGTAACCTCAGGTCGCTGGACACCGGAAGGGGAAAGAGAGAGAAGCCAAATGATTGGCTGGGACCCCAAAACGGAAGTGGGGACCCCTTCCCCTCAGCGGAAGTAAATAGTAAGAATGTTAGTTTTTGAGCAGGGTTCGTAGCGGGCGGACGAACCATAGCCATTTTACTCCGGGTGGAAGACAAAAGAATTACTGAGACACGAAGGACCCCAGGCTCTTCAAGCCAGTGTAAAAAAATAGAACAAAGTCTATTAGCCCGTGAAAGAAGAAAAGATTCTCCAGTGGAACCCTGTCGAAAAAATATAAGATAAGTAACTTTGGGGCCATTTTCCTTTATACCCAAATTTCGTTTACCACTCTCTCTCTCTCAATTTGAAGAAAGATAAAAGTCAAGAAAAGACATTTATATTCGTGGACTGTCCAATCATTATATGTTTTGATACCTTGAAAGGTGTATATAACTGTAGTAAAGGAATTCATGTATTTTTATGTTACCATGTGGTCTATGTTGTTATTTCATGCTTCTTTTCAGCTTCTATTCGCCTTATGTTATCTTGCTTAGAATTGTCCTATTAATTTCTTTAAAATATCACACGGGAAACCGGAGTTGCCGACTACTATAATACAATATTATTACGACTAAGACCTATAGGCTCATATCTTCTGTTTGTCTGGGGGGAAGAAGTTTAGCGGCCTGGTAGGTGTGTGATAGTGTGAAATTTGGAACCCCTTGCCAGCGGCGGTCAGTCTGGTCCTAAATTAATCCCTCACGTAATATGCCAGTTCGTATATGCCTGAGAGAAAAACTCTGAACGAGGACTTATTCCCTAGGGGATCAAGTGCCAACCTGCCCCGTCTTCACACGTGCGAAAATAAAGTCCCTTTTTGGGATTTTAGTCAATTTGCCGTCACAGTGTGTTATTTAATGCTAAAACTATCCTTGTTGTAGAATAGCCATGATACAATTTAAACAATAGCTGGCATGTGTAAGAGGGATCATACATTTCCCAAACAGTTTGACAGTGAATCTAGTGGCACAATTGGAGTTTGTATGTGGTTACTTCGAGGCCACAGTACAGTACTTAAGTTATTAAGCCAGAGGGACTTTTTCTTATTTTGGTTTTTATTTGGAGTGTTTGACAATGATCTGGGAGACCTGGGTTCAATCCCAGCAGAGTCATTCCAAAGACTCCTAAAATGGTACTTTATGCTTCCTTGCATAACACTCAGTATTATAAGGTATGGATAAACGGTAAGTGGAGTAATCCAGGAAAAGGAGTAGCATCTTCCCCAACACTTTGGTGTAGTAACTATTGAAAAGAAGTCCTACAGGTCACCCTCAACTACGATCTGTCAACTAACTCATTTTTTCACTTGTCTTTATTTTATATTATTTTTTTGAGTAACATTAGTGGGCTACAAAGCCAAATCAGTTTTAGAGATTCTGGCCTTTTTCGAGACTCAAACAGTCTTAAATACTTGAAAATTATCAATATAAAGAAATAAATTAATTTTTAAAAATTTCAGAATGTTTTTTCACCAGACAAATTTTTGATGCAAATTAAAATTATTGTATTTGTCTTTCTTTACTTTTATACAAATCATTTTTTACAAAAATCTCTGATTCAACTGAGAGTACTCAAATAATTTTTTTTATTATTTATAACAATATTTTTCTTTAAAACATATTAAAATTCAAGTTAATAAAGCAAATACACTTGATTGATACATAGATCATGAGAACATATTGATGGTGAGATACTGAAAAATTTGTTTATTGCTTTGGTAAGACCCCCACCTAGAATTTGATAATGTTTAGTCCCCAAGACTCATTAAGGATAAAAAGACCATTGACGGAATACAAAAAAAGAGACTATACTAAAATATACTAAAATTGGAACAATACAGAGAAGATTATCATGGCCCCTGCGCAAGGATGACACACAGATTTGTGAAGCATTTCATATTTTTAGACCAGTTTTTAGAGCATCGAGAAGAGAACACGTCGTTATATCCCGACTGCGCATTGGTCATACAAGGCTTACTCATGCTTTCATACTGAAACAGGAACTACAACCACAGTGTTTGACCTGTCAGAAAACTTTCACGGTTAAACACAATCTTATAGAATGCAGAGCTTTCGCTGTCATCAGAAAGTGATTTTTCAAAGTGACTAGTTTAACAAAATTGTTCGAAAACATCAAAATAGATGACGTTCTGTCCTTGCGAGAAACAGTGTTGTACGAAAAAATATGACGAATTAAAATTGATTAATCATGTGCAAATAAGTGAAATCCAGCTTATAGAAAATTTTATCTACTAAGTATTCATTGGTAAAAGGTATATATATATATAGACAGAATTTGGCATTAAATAACCTACAAACAACCAAACCAAAAATGAGACACTGAATTAATAACTGAATTGAGGAACATATAAAACTAAGGAGGATCAAGTTGCCTAATCGGTATTATCATTAAGCCTTTGGTTGGTTGGGTTTTATGGCTTATCAACCCTTGTAGGTTATTTAATGCCAAATCCATTTTTATAAAAATCAGTTCTATTTCAAACAATTCAGTTTAGCATGAGTACACAGTTTAATTGTCAACAATATTTTTATTTCAAGCTATTCAGTTTATTCAAACAATTCTAATTCAAATAATTCAGTTTAGTTCTATTAAACCCATGGATAGGACCCTATCAGGTGCTACCATTCCGAGCCAAAGTGGACCTGGGAGTGATAGCAATGAAGGGGTACTCCGCATTCCTGGAACCTCACCATCAGATTGTTTAGTGTCATAACTAGGACACTCGTTGTTGGGAAGGGGTTTTTACCTCTCTGCAGAGATGCAGTTGGTGAATTCTACAGCCCCAACCGACTGGTCAAGAAGCCTTTGGAGATTTGATTGAAGTCTATGAATGTACATTAGTCTTTACTCGCATTAATCAAGGAAGTATTACGAGAGAAAAATTAACTAAGACTTTTGAAAAGATACGGCAAAAGAACCAATAGACAAAATCTTTTTTGTAATCCTATTTACCAACTCCTTCGCTCGAGCAGGATATGACACAAGGTCAATTTTTAAGTGGAGTTTAACAGATTTGAATTCAGAGTTTTCCTTCTCCTATACTAGTTGCCTTACCAAGGCTTAAGAAATCATTCTGTCCTACTATTTACCCATAGCTGGAGGGAGAATAATTGGATTCATACCTTTCCCAAGGGTATTAGTGCTATGTGAAATGCAATCAGTCTCGTCCAGGGTTTGAACTCGTGTCGCCGTGTCCATTTCCTACGACGATACCCATTACACCACGGGCACCTCCACTTTTTAGTAATAGGGTGGTTGGTTCTTGGAATAAACTACAAACACTGGTGGGAAATGTCCCCTTTTTAAGTCTACGTTGAGCAATGTATGAGATAATCATACATGCTCAACAGAAATACAACTGCCATTTCCACCATGAGAGATATAGAAAATACAAGTGATATCAATGATATCCAGCTGAAGAAGACAAATAGTAGATAATGTGTACACACGAATGTTAATATGCCATTAAACAAAGAAACCTAACCTAATGTGTGCGCACAATCATTATCAACATTAAAATACCGTGTTTTGCATTTTATTTATGTTTCTTTTTTGGTTTAAAGAGATTATACAAATGTCCAGTTGTTAAAAAATTTGTTTATTGCTTTCCTACACCCCCACTTTGAATTTGGTTATGTTTGGTTTTATTAAGAAAAGAAAGATCATTGAGGAATACAAAAAGGAGCTGGCCCAGTCGGCTAGAGCTGCAGAATACACCAACTACATTTCTTCAGAGGGTAAGTCTTCTGGATATGAAAAGATACAATCTGATAGTGAGGCTTCAGTAATGCTGGATCTTTGGGAATGCAGTGTATCCCTTCATTGCCAACACTCCCAGGCCCACTCTGGACTGGAGTGGTAGCACCTGACAGGGTCCCATCTATGGGTCAAATAGAACTTTTACATTTAAACTTTGTACTTATGCTAAACTGAATTGTTTGAAATAGAACTGTATACATTTAACTGGTTGTAAACAAAAATCTGTGTATTTATGCAAAACTGAATAATTTGAAATAGAACTGTTTGATCATTTAACTGTGTTTAAACAAATGACTGATCTTTTGATTCAATTGTTTGTGATATGTAGCATGGAGGTGCCCGTGGTGTAATGGTTATCGTCGTAGGAAATGGACACGGCGACACGAGTTCAAATCCTGGACCTGACTGATTGCATTTCACATAGCACTGATACCCTTGGGAAAGGTATGAATCCAATTATTCTCCATAGGTAAATTGTAGGGCAGACTAGGTTTTTCAGCCTTGGTGAGGCAACTAGTATAGGAGAAGGAAAACTCTAAATTAAAACCCGTTAAAATCTGCTTAAAAATTTACCTTGTGTCGTATCCTGCCTGAGTGGCGGTGTTGGTAAATATGGTTTGTGATATGTAGCAATAGTTGGAACTATTTTACCTTTGTTGACATGCTAAACTGAGTTGTTTGAAATAGAACTGTTTTATAATTTAACTGTGTAACCAAATGACTGATGTTTAATTGAATTGTCCATGATACATTGGAATATTTGAAAACATTAAACAGTATGGAAACAAATGACTGATAGCAAATAAAGTTATTTACGTTTGATAGAAATAAGTGAAACCATTTGACTGTGAAAAAAAAGCTCAGGCTTATTAAAAAATGTTATCTACACAATGTTTTTAGAAATTATATATTTAATACGTATGTATAAAAGGATTTGGCATTAAATAACCTACACTCGTTGATATGCTATAAAACCAAACAAAACCAAATCAGATAAATTTAATATACATGTATAAAGAAGATTTGGTACTAAATGACCTATAATGGTTGATATGCCAGAAAACTCAATCAAATCAAATCATATATATTTAATATATATTTATAAAGAGGATTTGGCATTAAATAACCTACAATGGTTGATATGCCATGGAACCCGACCAAAACATATAATATATATTAAATATATATGTATAAAGAGGATTTGGTATTAAATAACCAACAGTAGTTGATATGCCATAAAACCCAGCCAAACCAAATCATATATATTTAGTATATATGTATAAAGAGGATTTGGCATTAAATAACCTACAATGGTTCATACGCCATAAAACACAACCAAACCAAATCATATATATTTAGTATATATGTATAATGAGGATTTGGCATTAAATAACCTAGAATGGTTGATATGCCATAAAACACAACCAAACCAAATCATATATATTTAGTATATATGTATAAAAGAGGATTTGGCATTAAATAACCAACAGTAGTTGATATGCCATAAAACCCAACCAAACCAAATCATATATATTTAATATATATTTGTAAAGAGGATTTGGCATTAAATAACCTACAATGGTTGATATGCCATAAAACCCAAACACATCAAATTCTATATATCTGATATATATGTATAAAGAGGATTTGGCATTAAATAACCTACAATGGTTGATATGCCATGAAACCCAACCAAAACATATAATATATATTAAATATATATGTATAAAGAGGATTTGGTATTAAATAACCAACAGTAGTTGATATGCCATAAAACCCAGCCAAAACCAAATCATATATATTTAGTATATATGTATAAAGAGGATTTGGCATTAAATAACCTACAATGGTTCATACGCCATAAAACACAACCAAAACATATCATATATATTAAATATATATGTATAAAGAGGATTTGGTATTAAATAACCAACAGTAGTTTATATGCCATAAAACCCAACCAAACCAAATCATATATATTTAATATATATTTATAAAGAGGATTTGGCATTAAATAACCTAGAATGGTTAATATGCCATAAAACCCAACCAAACCAAATCATATATATTTAGTATATATGTATAATGAGGATTTGGCATTAAATAACCTACAATGGTTGATATGCCATAAACCCAAGCAAAACATATCATATATATTAAATATATGTATAAAGAGGATTCGGTATTAAATAACCAACAGTAGTTGATATGCCATAAAACCCAACCAAACCAAATCATATATATCTAATATATATGTATAAAGAAGATTTGGCATTAAATAACCTACAATGGTTCATATGCCATAAAACCCAACCAAACCAAATCATATATATTTGATATATATGTATAAAGAGGATTTGGCATTAAATAACCTACAATGGTTGATATGCCATAAAACCCTACCAAACCAAATCATATATATCTAATATATATGTATAAAGAGGATTTGGCATTAAATAACCTACAATGGTTGATATGCCATAAAACCCCATCGAGAATGACATTTAATATTAACTTCTGCATAGCAATTATCTTATGCTACAGTCTTACCAATGCCAGAGATAAAACAGACATCTACACCTTATATAATATGCTATATCTCCTTGTATGATTCATTTACGAACACACATTTCTGATCGTTGGTATCACTGTCACTGCAGCTTTTTTTGTTCTCTGCCAATGTCCAAGTATTTGTCTATCTTTTTGCTTTCTTTTATTTTCACACTGTGTTTGACTGGAATGGTAAAATCCATGAGACAAGTTCTCAATTATTTTGTTAATTTATATATATATATATATATATGCCCTGTTTTCATTGGCTGTTTACTAAAAGACAGATGTCTATAAGAACGGCCGAAGTCCGGCTTTTTATTTATTTTTTTTTTGCTTTGGTAGAGGCACGAGCGTAGCACGTCGCGATCACGGAGGCGGCTTGGCTCTTTCAGAGTCAAGCCGGGGTTACTGTCGGAGCTGATATGATGCAGAAATAACCCGAAATCGGCAATGAAGACAGCACATCACTGAAGACCTCCCTGATGCATCTAAGATGTATGATTGAAATATATATATATATATATATATATATATATATATATATATATATATATATATAATGTGCTATATTCCCTTGTCTGATACATTAACAAATTCAAATTTTTGAGCATTGGTAGAGATAGGAATGTTCATATAGGCAAATGCAAAAATATCAAATTCTGTTAATACAATTCTCCATATAGAAATGATATTTTCTTTCAAGAATAGGCTAGTTTTCAAAAAGGTTAAATTTGAAAAAAAAAAGAAAAAATTATGGACTTACATCTACCCAAGCAACGCAAAAGCATAGCTATATAAACAGGAAGTGGACAAACAGGAAGTGGACAAACAGGAAGAGGAAAAACAGTGCTTTGAACTATGAGGTATACTCCTCTTTAGAAAGAGAATCATCTGATTACAGAATTGACTCAATAAAGATTTGCTTGAGTCTACACAGAAATAAGAAATAAACAGATAAATCTTTATACTATGATTGGTTCTCATTTGCCAATACTGATATAAGCAATCAATATACTGTAAGAAACAAGGGGTACCTCGGGTAGCGTAATGGTTAGCAAGCTAGACTAGCAAACCTACACGGGTGAGTTCAAGTCTCATTGGGTGCCCCATTTATATGGCCTTGTGCCATATCTAAGCAAAAAGCTTAGTAAATTACTACTACTGTAAGAAACAAGTTTGAAACTCTTTAAAAGACATCCAAAAGACATACTGCAAATGATGAACATAAAAATTTTGTTGCCACTCACATAGAAGCAGCAGCTGAGTGCATACCAATCAAACCAAGAGCCAAATGTAGAGTTCCCTGGGAGTCAAAAGCAGTTAAGAAAAAACAAGATTACTAGAAAAAATGGATCTTTACTTAATAAAAGAAACCCAACAAACCGCTATAGGTTGAGACTTATGAAAGCCCAGAGAGATCTAACAAAAACATATGAAAAATAACAACTTGAATATTTGACTCAATTCGGGAAATATTAAAAGGAGAAAAGTTGCAGGTCTCAACTGAAGTTTTCTTGAACTTTTCTGCAGACGCTTTGTGTGGGTGCATATGTATGTATAGTTATTCATATATGTATTCAAACACACACACACACACACACAATACACGCACACACATATATATAAGTGATGTACTCCTATGGACCCCTATATATGGCCGAGCAAAAGGAGGACGACCAGCTAGAACATACATACAGCAGCTCTGTGAGGATACGGGATGTAACCCTGAAGATATGCCAGAGGCGATGAACGATAGGGAAAAGTGGCGAGACAGGGTTAGTGATATTCGTGCTAGCGGCACGACATAATGATGATGATGATATTTATTTATATGTATATATATAGTGATTTGTAGGTATTGTCAGCAGGATAAAAGTCTCCCATAGCTGGAAAAAAGTTCTTTATATGAAGAAATAAGTTTACTGAAAAAGTACAAGTTATTTTTTTCTTTTTAAATACACATCAACCTTACAAGAAGTTTCATGTTGGTGAAAGCAACCATGAGACAACGCTAAGAATCTGAAATGATTATAAAAATCTGAAATAATGATAATTTTTCATTCTTTTACACTTTCAATATCATCTGGGGGATTGCCTTCACTTCTGAAGAGTTTTTTTTAAATAACATTTGATCGTATTTTAAAAAAAAAGATGACAATGATTTTATAGATATGTAAATGCACACACACATGCGCACAAGCAGACAAACAGGTATACACACACACACACACACAGATAGATACTCGCATACACACATACATATACATATATATATATATATATATATATATATATATATATATATATATATATAAATTTCATTAAACATAATAGACATCTTCTGTCTACATATTTTCTTCTGGATCCGTTCGTATTCCCGTATTGCTTTTATCGTATTCGGCGGGAATTGATTTATGTATTGTCCATAGTTGTATGTATCCCTAGTACTTTCTGCCCAACTTTGGGCCATCATGAGGGGAGGATCTATTACAAAAGTGATGTAACTTTTCTTTTTGCATATTACTCCTATGTAAGAGCAATACGGGAATACGAACGGATCCAGAAGAAAATATGTAGACAGAAGATGTCTATTATGTTGAATGAAATTTGTATTAACGAAATTTGTATTAACAAAGAAAAAAATATATATATATATATACGTTTGTGGTAAAACACCAAGGGTATATAGATTTAAAAAGGGATGGAGTCACGCTTTTGATAAATAATAGATTAAAATAAATTTGAATTAAAGTCTTAGCTGCCTGTCAGATTGTTCATTGCGGGGGTAAGAGTAGTTAGATTCATACCTTTCCCGAGGGTATTAGTGAAATGTGAAATGCAGTCAGCCTCGTCCACGATTTGAACTTGTGTTGCCGTGTCCATTTCTAACGACGATAACCATTACACCCACGAGTGTTCGTCCTACTTCTTCAGTAGTGCTCAGCATGTCTCGATCATTCAATTTGCATGGCTTGTGAGATGGGAGGTAAGTGGCTGCACAACTGTTGCTTTGTACGAGTCAGCTTCCAGGATTTGTTTAAAACATCACGCAGCTACCTTGTGTCGTTCCATCATCATCATAATCATCATCTTGTCAAGCCACCAGCACGGATATCCCTGACCCTCGCTTGCCACTTCTCCTTATTGTTCATCGCTTCTGGAAGGTCCTCAGGGCTACATCTCGTATCCTCATAGAGCTGCTGTATGTAGGTTCGAGCTGGATGCCTTGCTTTTGCTTGGCCATGTGAGTGGGTCCATAGGAGTACATCACTTATGAGCTCCTTGTTTTTCCAGCAGTGTCCTGCATGTCTGGTTCATCTAACTTTGATAGTTTTCGTGATGGGTGGTAGGTGGCCGTATAGCTTCTGCTTTGTTGGTTGTTGCCTCCAGGACGTGTTCAATATTGCTCGCAGCATTCTTGTGTAGTTGCCGTCAAGCTTTTTCTCCATCCGTTAAGTCAGCGTCCATGTAATGCATCCATATACCATTATCAACACGACCGCTGCCTGGAAGAAACTGCGTTTCCTTTTATCGGTCAGGTCTGACTTCCATATGACCGGTAGCCTGTTGATAGCTATCCATGCCTTTGCTAGCCGCATGTCAATGTCTATCTCGATTGATGAGACACTGCTTCCTAGGTAGATGAACTTGTCTACTAGTTTCAGAGAGCTACCGTTTAGTGTGGAAATGTCGCCTGTTTGATTAAAGCACATGTATTCCGTTTTGTGTGCATTGACAAGGAGGCCAATGACTGCGGCGTCTCGTTCCAGACAACTCAGTAAGGTTTCTGCTTGGGTGGGTGCATTTGCCAGAAGCGCTATGTCATCAGTGTAGTCAGCGTCGGTAATTGTTTTCTCAGGGTACCTTCTGCTTCTTTTCTTTGTCAGCTCGAAACTGTTTTCTTTGATTTCATCAATCGATGTTCTAAACTCGTAGTCTAGACAGATGAAAAAGAGGGGGGATTGTGTCTCCTTGCAGAACTCCTGCTACAATGTCGAAGTATTCCCCCAGTAGTTCATCTAAGTCCAAGTAGTGCAACCATACAATTGTACTGACATGGCTACAGCTTGGAAGAATTGTCACAAATTTTTTATCTGTTTACTGGCATATCAATCTTCGTGGGTTATTTAAGGCAGAAAACAATAAATGTTGCAGGGGCAGCAGAATACACCGGTTGTATCTCTGCAGAGAAGTAAGACTCCTCCAACGAGTGTCCTGGATATGACACCAAACAATCTGATGGTGAGATTTCAGTAATGCTGGAGCTTTGGGGGATACGGAGTACCTCTTCATTGCCACTGCTCCTAGGTCCACTCTGGGTCCTATCTATGGGTAAAATAGAACTAAACTGTGTGCTTATGCTAAACTGAACTGTTTGAAATCGAACTGTTTTGACATTTAAACTGCCTACTTATGTTAACCTGAATTGTTTGAAATAAAACTGTTTTTTGACATTGAAGCTCTGTATTTATGCTACACTGAATTGTTTGAAATAGAACTGTTTTTGACATTTAAACTGTGTACTTATGCGAAAAGGAATATTTTAAAATAGAACTGTTAAGACATTTAACTGTGTTTAAACAAAAAATACTTATACTAAACTGAATTTAAAAAAATAGAACTGCTTATATATATATATATATATATATGGTAATTGTCTTTAATTGGAATCATTTTTGAGATGAGGCTTCTTAATTTGAGAATTAATTTTTATTTATTGCGGACTTTTTTGGACTTTTTTCCCTATCCGAGGTCGCGGTAAATTACCTGAAGAAGGCCAGAGGTGAAATTTGGCCGAAACGTAGTGAAAGAAGAAACAACACAAAAAAACCTACCAAGATGAGGACAAAAAGTCCGCAATGAATAAAAATTAATTTTCATATATATATGGATTTGGCATTAATAACTTACAATGGTTGATGTACCATAAAACCAAACCAAACCAAATCAAAGAATGTTACTTTTTAACCCAAAGTTGGGAAGATAAGGGGTTTCATACCTTTACCAAGGTTGTTTGTTCGAAACGACTAAAATTCGAATTCACTTACTACGATTTTGGAGTCCAGCACTTTGACAGTGCCAGAAGCTTACAAACATCAATAATTCTACACAACCGACGACTAAAGGAACTCTTCTCAAATATGTAAGCCTCTCACAAATTCTATTTTTTTGTACATCTTCGTTTTTAAGCTTGTAGGGGGTGGTGACCTGTATTTAGTATTTAAGTTCCCTATAATTTTATGTTGATGAAGTTTGATATAGTGTTTGCTTAGTGGTGTGTTTAGAAAAAGGTAGAATAGGCACATGGAGACAAATGAATGAAGATATGAAACGGCACAGACAAAAGGAACATTCAAAACAAGGCGACGAACAAAACAAATTTATACACTATAATAAAACAAACATTGATACATTAAAAATATCGCTAATTCTATTAAGAAAATAATCGTGTGTGTATATGTGCGAGTGTGTGTGTGTGTGTGACTAACACACCTAAACTACAAAAGGATTACATATTTAAAACGTCTTTCTTTTTGTGGTTGGAAACAGTCGGTTTCTCTGAGATGGAAAAAGTCTCATAGTCAATGTATATTGAAGAAATGAATGTCTGCGAGGCCCATCCATGTTGTTGCTATTTGACGTCTGTTGAGTCACACTGGAGGGAGTGTGTTGCCGCTGCAAAGAATTTGTGTAAAAAAAGAGGAAGAGTGTTTGAATACGACGTATTTATAGAAAATACGTGTCTTGGAAGTGGCTCCAAACGCAGGACGAAATTTGCGCGCGGACGTAGTTTTAAGCAGGTCACGTGGTTCTCCTGGCCAATGGTTTCCCGAGACTGTATATGTGAGCGTCCGCCATCTTTGTTGTGGGAACAAGTGGCATACTGCCCAAAATAAATTATACGAGTGTAAAGTCCTATAAGCTTACAAACATCAATAAATCTACTCAGCCGACGACTAAAGGAACTCTTCTCAAATATGTAAGCTTCTCACAAATTCTATTTGTTTGTGCATCTTCGTTTTTTAAGTATAAAATAAAACAAAGTAAAATTACTCAGGACTATGTGTTTCACGTCGCGTATCTTCAGGGGAATCTGTATCTACACGTCTAAAATCTGTTGAATTTGCAAAACTCTGTGCTACTTATCAATAATTCTTTTAACATATGAAAGAAAAAGAAATGAAAGAAGTATATAAATAAACAACCAAATAACATTTTCAGCTTCAGAAATTCATCGTCTCTGACCAAATCCAATTGAAAAGGAGCGAAATGTTACCAGCATTTAAAAACACTACTTGACCAGCAGTCAGGAAGTTGAGAGTAACGCGATTTCTCGCGTGAACAAGATAATCTCGTCTAGCATAAAAATTTGACACGCAAAAACATAATTCAACGAAGCAGGAACAAACGGTGACTTTTTTTTTTCAGTGGATGTGCAAAAGGCAAATAAGGAGACAATACGCTTGGTCTGTTTTATCCTTTTTTAAATGTCAGGTCTTTTGCGAAGAAATGAGCGCCAAAAACAATGTGATGCGTGTGCACATGCGCAGGTATACGTATGTGCGTGCATATCTGTGCACGTTTGCAACTCTGTGTGTGTGTTTGTGTGTGTGTGTGTGTGTGTGTGTTTAAGCTTGGTAATGCTTTTAAAAATACATATTTATGTATGTCTTCGTGTGTCCGAAGAACTTTATGTATTTGTATATATGGTTGTTACACCGGCTCATTAATCTAGTGGGTAGAGTGTTCGGCAATGGTCCGGGAGACATGGATTCAATCCCAAGTCGCATCATACCTCCTTGCTTAACACTCAGCAATATAAGGTACGTATCGAGGGTAAAGTGGAGCAATCCAGGGAAAGGAGTTACGCCCTCCCCTACACCTCGGTGTAGTAGCTATTGAAAAGGGAGCCTTCTGGTCACCCTCGACTAAAGGGAGACAACTTTACTTACTTTTACTTATATATGGTTGTATTTATTCAGACACACACACACACACACACACACACACGGGATCACACAATAATACAGTTTCGTAAAGAAAACAACGCTAAGAATAAAAGAATATTTTTAAAAAGACCCCACACCAAAAAAAAAAAAACGTTGAAGAATTATCAGATTTATTTATACGAGGCCAACCACAACTAGAATTAAAACAATTTCTTGGAAACAAATTGATCAAAAAACTAGTTGATGTTAACTTAATGAGAATAACTGTTCATATGGAATATGTCATATCGATGGGGCCTAGAAAACGCTGACTGTATCTCCTGCAGAGGCGTATGACTCCCCACACAAAAATGGGAAGTCCTAGGTATAACTCTAAACTGCGTCTGATAGCGAGGCTGAAGTTCTGGAAACCATGGAGTACCTCTTCATTACCATTACAGCCCGGTCCACTCTGACATATATTAGTTTAGTTTGGTTTGGTTTGGTTTTATGGCATATCAGCCATTGTAGGTAATTTATTGCCAAATCTATTTTTATACCTATAAACAGTTCTGTTTCAAACAATTCAGTTTAACTTAAAAACAGTTTTTTGTTTGCTCACAATTGAATGTAAAAATATTTCAATTTCAAACAATTCAGTTTAGCATAAGTACACAGTTTAAATGTCGAAATCAGTTCTATTTCAAGCAATTTAATTTTGCATTCCACCGGACATTGGCCTAGCGGTTAGAGTGTTCGCCAATGGCCCGGGAGACCTGGGTTCAATCCCAGGTCGAGTCATACCAAAGACTCAAAAAATGGTACTTGATGCCTCCTTGCTTAACACTCAGCATTATAAGGTACGGATCAAGGGTAAAGTGGAGCAATCCAGGGAAAGGTGCAGTAGCTATCGAAAAGAGAACCTCCGGGTCACCCTCGACTATGGTTGCCAACTTTACATTTTAATTTTGCATGATTAGACGATTTAGTTCTATTTGACCCATAAACAGGACCCTATCAGATGCTACCACTCCGAGCCAGAGCGGACGTGGGAGCAATGGCAATGAATGGTTACTCCGTATTACCCAAAGCTCCAGCATTACTGGAACCTCACTATCAGATTGTTTAGTGTCATATCAAGGGCTCTCGTTGGAGGAGTCTTATTCCTCTAAAGAGATGCAGTCGGTGTATTCTGCCTCCCCAGCAAACTGGGCCAGACGCGTGTTAGTATCCGTTAGCGTCTTATATATACGTCTAACAGAGATCTATTTAAAATTATTTATATTTGATAAGAATACTTGACACCATATAACTGTAAATTATTTGTATTAAGAATAGTTACTCGAAGCTGTAATTGTTTACTAAGAATTGTCATTATTAATTACTTGATACAATGTAACTGTGAGTAAATAATTGACTGCTAGTAAGTAAAGTTGTCTCCCTTTAGTCGAGAGCGGCCAGAAGGCTCCCTTTTTAATAGCTACTACACCGAAATGTAGGGAAGGATGCTACTCCTTTCCCTGGATTTCTCCACTTTACCCTAGATACGTAACTTATACTGCTGAGTGTCAAGCAAGGAGGTATCAAGTACCATTTGGTATGACGTGACCTGGGATTGAATAGAAATAATTGCCTGAAACCATATAATTGCGTATAAATTATTAGTATTAGATAGGAATACTTTAAACCATGTGTACAAATTATTTTTTTAATGGCATATAGTCCTTCGTGGGTTATTTAATGCCGAAGCTATTCTTATAGAAAAACAGTGGTAGTAATATCTAACTAATACCTGAGGTGATTTTCCCAAGTTTATTAGGTCAAAAGTGAACGTTCGAACTCGCTTACTACGATATTGTAGTTTAGTATGATGCTATTACACCATGGGCGCACCTTCTCCCTTCAGTACAAATTATTTGTATTGGATAGGAATACTTGATATTTAACTGTGCGCAGAAATGTCGCTAAAGAAACAAGTACACTAAAATAGTCATTGTAAATATACAATGAACTCAATTTCCTCACTTCTTGGCGTAAGTTTTCCCTAGACTGGTTGAAATGCCGTAAAAATCAATCAATTAAATGAATGAATGAATGAATCAGTTGATATGATAATTTGTTTAGTCGCCTTCACGCTATTATCGATCTGTGTACATTCTTTAGACTATGGGGAATAAGAAGATTTTTTTATTTATTTGTGGTGTAGGTCGTCAGTGTCGGTAAATTGCTGAGTTCTACCGGGATGATTTTGAGTTTCGTATCTTGACTCCTTTTTCTTCTCCTTATTCTATTAGTTTGTCATCTTCTTTTGTCTGTGGCAGGGAACGTTTTCCTGAACCAGTAGAAGTAGTCACGTTTCCCGGAAAAGACTTTGAAACCAGCCTATTGGTTTAGTGGGTAGGGTGTTCGCCAATCCTTGGTCGAGTCATACCAAAGACACAAAAATGGAACTTGATGCTTCCATTCTTAACAATTAGCATTATTAGGTACGGATCAAGGGTAAATTGGAGCAATCTAGAGAAAAGAGTAACGCCCTCCCCAACACCTCAGTGTAGTAACACATGAAAAGGGAGCCTTCAAGTTGTCATCGACTACGATCGCTAACTTTACAATTTATCTTAAGCAGGAGACACGGCTGGTGCCAAGCCCTGGACTTAGCGAGCACGTGTGCTACCTTGCTGGCAGCTGAGAGAAAGTAATCCTTCCAGAAGAAGTAGTCTCAGCCTAATGAGAGAACTTCTCTTTTGGCGCCAGGAAGCCCATCTTCTTTGGCATGCGCAAATTTCACTTCCTGTCAGAAGCCTCTTGGGAAACTTACTTTTGAATCCCCACAAGACATTGTTTTGGAGAAATTCTATTTACCAGTTGAATTAGTTGACATTTAAAAAGAAAAAAGAAGGAAATCTGTAGAGTCATTTCAAAAGCGCCCTCATGGCATAGCGGCTAACGTGCTAGAAAGATACACCGTAGTAGGCAAGTTCGAACTCCAATCACGCTAGTACGTTCACTTTCGGAATAATACCCCAAGGAAAAATACGAAACCTCTTATCTCCCCAGCTTGGTGAAAGATACTACCACTGTTCTTTTACAAAGATGGCTTTGGCATTAAATAACCCACGATGGTTGATATGCCATTAAATAAAGAAACAACACTAAACCAAACCTATTGTCTACAATAAGACAAACTGTTGGTGTTTCCCTTCGCCCTAATGCCCTTAGGAAAGGCATGAATCCATATATTCTTTCTCCAGCAATGAGCTAATAGTAAGGCAGAATGGGTTCTTTAGTCATGATAAGGCAACCAGTCTAGGAGAAGGAAAACCCTGAATTCAAATCAGTTGTTTTCCGTAAAGAATTAGCCCTGTGTCACATCCTGCTCATGGTGAAGGGGTTGGGTAAATACATTCAATAATGGTGGAGATATCGAAGGCTAAACCCTTTTTTTTTAAATTATAATCTCGATGTATCAAAAAATAAAACAACACAGTTTCTTTAATATATTTCTGTTCTGACCCAAAATAATACTAAATACGGCCACCTACCTCTCATCACGAAAACTATCCAAGTTAGACGAACCAGACATGCAGGACACTGCTGGAGAAGCAGGGACGAGCTCATAAGTTATGTACTCCTATGGACCCCAACATATGGCCAAGCAAAAGCAGAACAACCAGCTCGAACATACATACTGCAGCTATGTGAGGATACGGGATGTATCAGAGGCGATGAACGATAGGGAGAAGTGGTGAGAGAGGGTCAGAGATATCTGTGCTAACGGCACGACATGATGATGATGATATTGATAAATAAATAGAAATGTTTTATGTCAACTCCACTAACTTATTCTTCCATTTGCCCAGTCGGCTGGGGCTGTAGAATACACCGACTGCTTCTCTGCAGAGGGGTAAGACCCCTCCCCAACGAATGTCCTGGATATGACACTAAACAATCTGATGGTGAGGTTCCAGCAATGCTGGAGCTTTGGGGAATGCGGAGTACCCCTTCATTGCCATCGCTCCCAGGTCCACTCTGACCCGGAGTGGTTGCACCTGATAGGGCCCTATCTATGGGTTAAATAGAACTAACAGCATACTTATGCTAAAATGAATTGAGTAAACTGAATAGCTTGAAATAGAAACGTTTTTGACAATTAAACCGTACTTACACTTAAACAGCGTGCTTATGCTTAACTGAATTATTTTAAATAGAACTGTTTTTCAACATTAAAACTGTATTTACACTTAACTGAATTATTACATATAACTGCTTGAATAGTTAGAAATGGAAATGTTTTTGGCAATTAAACTGAGTACTTATGTTAAACTGAACTGTTTTCAATAGAACAGATTATTTACATAAAAATGGATTTGGCGTTAAATAACCTACAAGGGTTGATATGCCATAGAACCAACCAAACCAAACCAAACCTTATTCTTCCATCTTCAGCCAAATCTTTTTCTGCGCTTCTTATTTTTTGGGCACCATTTTAATAACTTTAACTATGTAACAACTCCCTTCTATTTCTAATGTTTTATTAATATCTATATTTCTTACTTTGGTTTGCTCTTTGATCCACATGTTGAACCAGAGTGGTAGAACCTGTCAGGGTGCTATCTGTAAGTCAAATAGATCTGTTTGAAAATTGTTCGTATTTGACACGACCGTGTGCAACCCCCCAAAACAAGACCAACCCCACAAAAAAACAACTTTGAAAAAACAACTGAACAAGAATGTAAACGTGAACCCACAATAAACGCGACTCGCTAACTTCTAGACATAAAATATACCTAAACAGTTTATAAAATGGTGCCTGAGAAATAACAAGCGAACCAGAAAAAGATTTGGAAAAATAAATCAGTAGAGTTGACTTAGAACGTTTCTATTCATTTATCAATATAGTATTGTTTCTTCGTATCAATTTGGGTCAAAACAGAGATATATTAAAGTAACGGTGTTGTTTTATTTTTTGATACATCAAGATTATCTTCCTTTAAAAAAAAAAAATCTTTTTAGTCCTAGTATTACCCTTTCTATTGATCTCTGTGTGACTGAGTTTGTTTCGGTCTGAATTTCTGAGATGCATTGATTCTTTCGAAAGAGTTTTCTTGTCTTTGTTGAATACAGAAAATGTTTTTAAGCTTTAAGTATTTGACAAATGTTCAACAGAACAATTCATTTGATTCACATTAATATAATGTTCTCATTACATTATATAAGTAAAGTAAAGTAAAGTAAAGATGGCGACCGTAGTCGAGGGTGACCCGAAGGCTCCTTTTTCAATAGCTACTACACCGAAGTGTTGGGAAGGGTGCTACTCCTTTCCCTGGATTGCTCCACTTTACCCTTGATACGTACCTTATAATGCCGAGTGTTAAGCAAGGCAGCATCAAGTACCATTTTTGAGTCTTTGGTATAACCTAGGATTGAACCCCAGTATCTCTGACCATTGGCGAACACTCTACTCATTAGAGGAATGGCTCGGTTTCTTACTTACATTATATATATATATATATATATATATATATATATATATATAAACATTTTTTCTCGTTTGTTGGTCCAATCAGAAAAAAAGTAAATATTTAAAATGAATAAATAGCTCGACAAAGATATTTTTTAGCTATTTTATTTTACTCCTACGCGTGTTTCTCGTGTCTTTTAACTATCTTCAGGGAGTGATTATGATTGTTGGCGGTGTGATCCTTGGTCTATGTCGTAGCGAATGTTTTCATAGGGTTATTGTTCTTTTTTAATTCCGTGTTAGAATTTCGTGTCTGCAGGAGTTAATTCTCTTTCTCTCTTCTTTCTTTCTTCTTTTTCTTTTTACAAGGGTGTGTTCGGTGTGTTTTTGTGTCTGTGCTTCTCTTCCGCCTAATTAATATATGATAGTTGATATGCCATAAAGTTTATTCATCGTCTTCTCTGGGTCATTGTGTGTGTGTAAGTGTGTGTGCTTTTGTGCATTGGGGAAGTAATCTGTGATGGTTATTGCGCTATAAAATTCAACTGACTACTACCTTTTTCTCTTTGTGTGTGTGTGTGTTTCTTTATCAGTATGTGTATATTTTAACGTTGGTGTGATTTTTCTATGAAGTTTTTTTTCTTTTATTCGAAGTAATGTGTAGAAGTATAATAGCATCCTTTTGAACATTTCAGTGCTACACTCTTATAGGTTGTTTTGAAACTTATAGTTTTCTGTTTTCTTCTGCAGAGAAATATTCTGGTATTAAGAGCTTGTGTAAAACCTGTGTACCTTTTTACATTTGTTACATTCGATTATGTTGTCTATACACATATATATAATACGCAAACATACCATGTAATTTAATAATATAAATCTTTAATTCACACGACACACACACATATAAAGTTTCAACCCACAGATAAGGATTTAGAAAACTTTGAGAGAAATATTTGAGAACAATACATTGTCTATCGGATTGCCATGAGAATTCAAAAGACAGTTCTAACGTTCCTAAATATTTTTCCTAAAACAAAGCTCGGACGAAACTCTTACAGGTGCGTTAGCACGCTCAGCACGGTCACCAGAGGATTGGTGTAGTGACTGGAGGAGTTGGAAATAAGAGGATGAGTGAGGACCATTAAAAAGACAGAATTGTTGAGATCGGCCACAATACTAAGAAGAGTCCATAAGACTATTGAGTGAAAATAGAATCTGTCCAAAAGAATGAGAAGCATGTTATTCTCTGGGATTTTGAGATACAAACGGATTAACAAATCCCGCTCAGAAGACTAGACACGTTGTGTTTCCCTCGAATAATGTTTAAAAAACAGTCTTCAATTTCTTAGTTTTTTGAATGTTCTGCCACTAATGAAATTTGATCGAAACAGATGAAAATCTGTAGGTGTTAAATCTGATGTGCCTGGAAGACGTGGATGAACCTCTCCATCCAAACGATCTGATCTTGGATTTGTTTTGCAGAGTGTATTTTTACATTTTCATGCTCAAGAATAACACCTTTGTCTGTTTACTAAAGTGGGACACTTTAAACGTAATGCTTCGTTAAACCAATCAAATTGCAGCCAAATAACTCCTGCAGAAATGATACTTCCATATAACAAAAATTTATTATGGACGACACCTTTATGAAATCCTGGTTTAAATGTTGTCACTGGCCTCGTATTTTCTGATAATTACTGGGTTTTTTTTCACATTCGAGTCGACAAAAAGTAATTAAATCTGTAAATATAGTCCTGGTTTTGATGTTGGCATTGACCTCGTATTTTCTGATAATTTCTGGGTTTTTTTCACATTCGAGTCGACAAAAAGTAATAGATTCTGTAAATGGAGTCCTGGTTTTGATGTTGGCATTGACCTTGTATTTTCTGATAATTACTGTTTTTTTCACATTCGAAGCGACAAAAAGTAATAGTCCAAGTTTTAAAGTTGGCACTGATATCTAATTTTCTAATAATTACTGTTTTATTTTTGTTTTCTATTGATATTCAGAAATGAAAGGTTCGAATTTTTGATTAAAAGTTTACTGCAAATTTTGGAACGTTGTGTTCGGTTCTCAAGCGAGAGCTCAAGAATAATCCAAATTCCTTCTTTGCGAGTTTTCCCAATTCTCTTGAGATTTTCGTGCACAACTAAACATGGAACATTAAGTTTTTATTGCGCCAAATTTTTGGTGCTTTGATGTGGATCTAATTCAAGAGTCTCTCCCAAAATTCTTCATTCAAAGTAGATCATCTTCCAGTGCCAGGCTTGTCAGATATGTCACAATCGCCATTTTAAACCTTTTGAACCACTAGTGAAATGTAAGAGCTTTTGCTGCATCCGTATTCAATGGAAATATGATTTGAAATGACTCTGTAGTAATCGTACTATCCTTTTGGAATTCATATAATATTCATATAATATTCATAATAATAATCATATAATGATCATATAATAACAATCATAATAATAATCATAATTATAATCATATAATAATCATAATAATAATCATATCATAATCATGATAATAATCACATAATGATTATATAATAGTCATAATAATAATCATATAATAATCATATAATAACAATTATAAAATAACCATAATAACAATCATATAGCAATCATACAATAATCATAATAATAATCATATAATAATCATAATGATAATCATATGATAATCCTATAATATCAATCATATGATAATCATAATAACAATCATATAATAATCATAATAATAATCATATAATAATCATAATAATAATCATATAATAATCATATAATAACAATGATATCATAATCATAATAATATTCATAATAATAATCATATAATAATCATATAATAATCCTATAATAGCAATCATATAATAATCATAATAACAATCATATAACAATCATATAATAATCATAATAATAATAATCATAATAATAATCATAATGATAATCATTAGTAAATATGTGGCTTTTTAAAGGTATTATCTATGAAAGAGTTAAACTCTGAGATTCACTAGAAACGTCAAATTGAAGAGATGATAAACTAATTCTAGATGCAGATTTGTACCATTTTATCATCTTTCTGACTCACAGCGTTGAAATACGAACCTACTTTCCGAACACACTAATATATATATATATATATATATATATATATATATATATATATATATATATATATATATATATATATATATACTGTTTGCAGAGCATATCCATTCGTCTTAAGAGTTGTTGTCTGATCAGACAGCATTCTTCATTAAATCAATGGAGATGTTACGCCAATGCTACACCACACACACACACACACACACACACACACATACATATGTATTATATATTATGATTTTGGATAGCGAAGACACAAAGTCATTATCGCCTGATCACTATCAGTTTCTTGTCTATGCAATCATCAGACCAAAGGCTTCGTTTGATGATAAACTGGCAGTCACCTTGTATCATTTACTTTGTGTCTACGTTATCCGAACTTGTATATATATGTTCTATCATTGATGCTAAGCGGTCTATATTTCCAAATATAGATAACTATATATATATATATATATATAATGTAAAGTTAGTGACCGTGGTCAAGGGCGACCCGAAGGCTCCCTTTTCAATAGCTACTACAATAAGGTGTAGGAAAGGGCGCTACTCTTTTCCCGGGATTGCTCCACTTTACCCTTGATACGTACCTTATAATGCTGAGTGTTAAGCAAGGAGGTATCAATTATCATTTTTGAGTCTTTGGAATGACTCGACCAGGGATTGAACCCAGGTCTCCTGGGCTATTGGTGAATACTCTACCCGCCGTTAATAAGACAAACCATATATATACATATATATACATGTATAACTGATTCGTAAATTTTTTATTATAATTATAATTTTATATTTTCAACGTTCACTTGCACTTATTTTTTAAAGCGCACTTTTTTTGTAAAAAATAATAATTTCTTTGCACATAGTTTGATGGCATGAAACATTTCTTAAAACAAACAATACACACTTTTATACGGTTTCTAGTATTCCTGTCTAATACTAATAATTTGTACACACTATGATATGGTTTCAAGTATTCCAGTCTAATACTAATAATTTGTACACACTTGTTGGGGTGTCCCCTGTAGATGGACTCGTCCTCATGTGACATATACCAACTGAGCTCTCTTCTGCGCAGTCGCAGTCTCGGTCCTATCTCAGTCGCAGTCTCAGCGAGCCATTACCAAGAGTGGTAATATTCCTGATTGTTAAGCTGAGGAGGGGTTTCTCCCAGTTATCGTTTGTGTATGTACTATTTTCCTTGAATATATTTCTTATCACTTATTTCTGTGTCGCGTCATCATTTGAACCTCCCCTTGACTATAACAACACTGTTATCATATTTACCAACCCTTCCGCTCGGGCAGGATATGACACAAGGTCAATTTTTAAGGGGAGTTTAACAGGTTTGAATTCAGAGTTTTCCTTCTAGACTAGTTGCCTCACCAAGGCTGAAGAACCTAGTCTGCCTTACTATTTACCCATAGCTGGAGGGAGAATAATTGGATTCATACCTTTCCCAAGGGTATTAGTGCTATATATGGTTTCAAGTATTCCTGTCTAATACTCATACTTTGCAACCAGTTATATGGCTTCAAGTATTACTATCTAATTGTTGTACCTAATAAGATTCCGTTTTTAGGTAAAATAGGTCTTTCTATAAGTTTTAGATTATTCGTAGTTATAATAGCTAACCAAGAAGAAGGAATGTCCATGGCATTAAATTAACCCAACATGGAGACACATGATGTATTCTCCAACCCTTGCCGACTGGGTTTGTAAGGGTAGAAATATCGCTTAATTAACTCTGTTATCGATAGAAATAGATTTCGAACGGAAACCGTTGAAGATAACACGAGCTTTTATGTTACGACTGAGTTGCATGATACACACACACACACACACACACACATATATATATATATATATATATTTGCACGAAAGCAATGGTTCCTTTGCCCACCGGTGACACTGTCTTCGACTGTCAATAGAGTCTTGCAAGGAGATTCATTAGCACCATATCTATTTATGATCTGACGAGATTACGCCCTGTGTACGTAATAAAAGGAAATGGTTTCACATTAAAAATTACAAGAAGCAGACGATATCCTGCAGAAAAGAAGACAGACGCAGACTACGAAGATGATTTAGCGCTTCTCGCTAATACACCTTGCCAAAGCCGAATCCCTGCTCTATAGTCTGGGGCAAGCAGCAAGCGGCATTCGTCTCTTCATGAACTCAGATAAAACACCGTTTATGAATTTTAAACAAGATGAAACCAGCTTCATGTTGAATAGCAAGCCTGTGAAATGAGTTGACCAGTTCTCGTAACACGAGACCATTATCTGATCTACTGAAAGCCATCACAAGATTAAATCGGGAAGATGTGGATTGCTATTGACAGGTTGTCCATCATTTCGAAATCTGATCTCTCTTATAGAATAAAACGGGATTTCTTCGAAGATGTGGTCGTGTCGGTACAACTGTATAGTTGCACCACCACGACCCTAACGAAATGCCGAGAGAAAAAGCTAGATGGGAACTACACAAAAATGTTTCATCTTGTTTAGAACAAATCAGCTGCTGTACGGCTACTTGCCTCTCCGCTCACAAACCATTCATATAGGACAAACAAGATTGGGTACTGCTGGGGATCTAAAGACAAACTCATTAGCGACGTTCTCTTATGGACTACTACACATGGACACACAAGTACTAGCCGACTGGCAAAGACTTGCATACATCAGGTTTATGCAGACATGGATGCAGACTAGAGGACCTATCAGGAATGATGATAGGGATGGAGATAGATAGATAGATAGATTTAATTCATGAAATTTAGACTGCGACCCAACAATCATCACGCAGTTAAGAAAATGAAATGAATCAAAAATCGAAAAAATACTGTCAAAAAACCGTTGGGATTTTGTAGTGAGTGTGTGTGTGTGGGGGGGTTATAGCTGCGTATTAATGTGTATGTGTGGGTGTAAGTGAAGGTACAAACGCAGCGCGTTGTTTTAACCGGATGTATATTCGTCGGTGTATCTTATTTTTTGCTACATTATGTTACTTCTGTATGGACAGGTGACTCTCGCAAAGGAACAAAACATCATCATTGCATGTCGAGGGGAATGAATAAAGATTTGATTTGTAAGCGTATTTAAACGGTTATATTATGGTAGACCAGAATCACAATGGGTATAAGTAGGGATATATTGTATTACAATATAATATTGTACAATGTTGGTATTATATTTAGGGAAGAGAAGTGGGCTAGGATATAATAATCATCATCATCATGTCGTGCCGCCAGCACGGATATCCCTGACCATCTCTTGTCACTTCTCCCTATCATTCATCGCCTCCGGCAGGTCTTCAGGATTACATCCTGTGTCTTCGCATAGCTGCTCTAAGTAAGTTCGGGCTGGTCGTCCTGCTTTTGCTTGGCCATATGTGGGGGTCCATAGGAGTACATCACTTAAGAGCTCGTCCTTGCTTCTCCAGCAGTGTCCTGCGTGTCTGGTTTGTCTAACTTGTATAGTTTTCGTGATGGGAGGCAAGTGGCCGTATAGTTGGTGTCTCGTGGGGTGTTGTTGCCAGGACTTGTTCAATATTGCTCTCAACATTCTTGTGTAGTTGCCGTCTAGCTTCTTCTCCAGCCGTTTAGTTAGCGTCCATGTAGTGCATCCATATAGCAGTATCGATACATCCGCTGCCTGGAAGAAACTGCGTTTCATTTTATCGGTCAGGTCATATTGATGAAATGTTGCGTAAATATTATATATACTGTAGTTATCTTTGATTGTACGTGCGTAATGAAAACCAACACTGTTATAATATATATATATATATATATATATAGAGAGAGAGAGAGAGAGACAGTTTGTGTGTGTGTGTGTGTGTTTCAAGGGAAGCTATGCAATTAGACCGACATGATATTAAGGATGATATACACCAAAAATTAATAAAAACAATTTGCTCGTATCAATAATAACTTATCCGAAAAAGAATTCAAAAGTTCTCAATACAATTAAAATGAAGTTTAAACCTTCATATGACGTGTTTAAAACTTTCATACATGTTTAAAACCTTCATACAACAGGTTTAAAACTTTCATACTATATGTTTAAAACCTTCACACTACATGTTTAAAACCTTCACACTACATGTTTAAAGCCTTCATACATGTTTAAAACCTACACACAACAGGTTTAAAACCCTTCATACATGTTTATAAACTTCATACTACATGTTTAAAACCTTCATACTACATGTTTAAAACCTCCATACTACATGTATTTACCTTTACCCGTCTACACAAGCAGGACGTTGTAAATTAATTAATTAGGGTTGCCCAGTCGACTGGTACTGTAGAATACACTGACTACACCTCTGCAGAGGGATAAGACCCCCTCAACAAGTGTCCTGGATATGACACTAAACAATCTGATGTTGAGGTTCCAGTAATGCTGGAGTTTTGGGAAATGCTGACTACTCCTACATTGCCATCGCTCGCAGGTCCACTCTGCCCGGAGTGGTAGCACCTGATAGGGTCCTATCTATGGCTCAAATAGAACTTAACAGTGCTGGTTGAGAAGGGACTGTTTCGACGTTGAAACAGCGTACTTATGTTAAACTGAATTGCTTAAAATAGAACTGTTTTGTATGCTTAACTGAAATGTTTGAAATAGAACTGCTTTGACATTTCAATGTGTGTAAACAAAAATTTATACCCATACTAAACTGAATTCTTTCAAATTGAACTATTTGACGAAACTGAATAGCTTGAAATAGAAATGTTTTTGATAGTTAAACTATGTACTTATGCTAAACTGAATTGTTTGAAATAGAACTGTTTATTTGTATAGAAATGGTTTTGGCATTAAATAGCCTACAATGGTTGATATGATATTAAGCCCAAACAAACCATTATACTGAAAAGAATTTGAAATTGAACTGTTTTTACATTTAACTGTGTATAAACAAAAAACTGTACTTATGCTAAATGAAGTGTTTGAAATAGAATTTTTTGGTCATTTGACTCTGTGTGAACAAATGACTGATGTTTAATTGAATTGTTAGTGATTCATAGCAATACATGGAACTATTTAAGTTTGACATGCTCAACTGAAATGTTTGAAACAGAACTATTTAAAATAAATAGAATTATTTGTATTAGATAGAAATAAGTGAAACCATTTAACTGTATGAAAAAAAAATTATCTTAGGTTCCTTTTATGGCCCAGTCGGGGGGGTCTGTAGAATACACTGATTGCATCTCTGGAGAGGGGTGAGATCCCCCACTAACGAGTGACCAGTGAATGACACAAAACAATCTGATGGTGAGGTTCTAGCAATCCTGGAACTTTGGTGAATGTGGATTACCCTTTTATTGCCATCACTCGCAGGTCCTCTCTGGACTGGAATGGTAGCATCTGATAGGGTCCTATCTACGGGTCAAATAGAACTATACTCTATACTTATGCTAGACAGCATTGTTTGAAATAGAACTTTTTTTAATGCTAAAATGAATTGTTTAAAGTAGAACTGTTTTGATATTGTAAACAAAAAATATATTTGTACTTAACTGAATTGTTTGAAACTTTGGTCAAAATGACTTAAATCGGCGTTAAAGGACAGGACAGGAAAAAGAAAACAACCATTAATTAGGGATTTTAATTATTTTAGCAAAAAATTCGTTGGGGGTTTCGTTTGTAAAGTTCAAGAGAAGTAGTCCTTGTTTTGCGTAAACGTGTCAATCATATCATGATAAGCAAATTCTAAGATGAACTGCTGTTTGCGAAAAATCAGATGATATTTAGCAATGACATGATACTCAAAAGGTCTTAGCGATGACATGAGATTAAAGAATTTGGTAAGGAATAATTTTAGGAAGATATATAAGAAACAGATTTGAAGACACTATGGCAGGTAGATGGAAAGAGAGCGATAGATACACCGAGGGAACAGACCTCATAGAAGAGAGCAGACCGGGTTAGAGACGACAGACGACGAAGTGGCTCGGAGGTGGGGGCAACAGCGGAGGTCACGGGTGCAAAGAAGGCAGCCGGTCAGCGGAGAAGTGACAAAGCCTCTATCTACACTTTCGTCTTGCACATGTATAATCTATATGTCAATCAAACTGACTGATGCATTCCCTCCTCTCTCTCTCTCTCTCTCTCTCTCTTTTCGGTGACTACTGTGAAATGGTAGGAGCAATAAGATGTTTATATCTTGCCACGATCAGAGGCGATTTTGTGTTCAAGTCTTTATACGTGGTGCCTTCTATAAGTTTCCAGACATTTTTTGTACACGCATTTAAAATTTAAATAGACTCTTGAAAATTTAGTATCTTATTGCTATACATCTTATGAGATGACAGATAATTTTTTATTTCACGTTCAAATGAACAACTACAGCAGCAATTGGAATACACCCTACTAAAGCCTGATTGTCACAGCTGGTGAATTTCAAAAATGCAAGCTGGACGTGAGGACACTTTAGAAGAACGATATGTAATAAAATTGTGTTTTAAACTTGGAAAAAAGGCCACAGAAACGTATGGAATGCTTCAGACTGCTTTTGGAGCATATTGCATGTATCAAGAGTCAGTTTCTGAGTGGCATAAGATATTCAAGGAAGGCATGGAGTCTGTGAGGGATGATGAGAGGTGTGGGAGGAGTAAGGAAGTCAATACATCAGAGTTGATTGGCCAAATAAAGAATTCATGGATAAGGACCGGCGTGTGTCTATAGAGACAATAAGTGCACAGTTTGATGTCAGTGTGGGAACTGTACACACTATTATTCTCGAGGAACTGAAGATGCGGAAGATTTGCGCGAAGTTTGTCCCCAGGGTGCGCAGAGAACTCCATCCTTATCACAGACTATTTGACCAAGATGGGCATCAAGGCAGTTCCTCGGCCTCCCTATAGTTCAGACCTTGCTCCCTGTGACTTTTGCTTATTTCCTTAGCTCAAGGAAAACCTTAGAGGCTGCCGTTATGAGACAACTGAGGAGATGAAAGAGGCTGTGACGAAGGTTATTGACACGCTCACACAAGATGACTTCCATGGGGCCTTCCAGAAGTTAGTGGAACAACAAGTTCATTGCAGCCGGAGGATATTACTTCGAAGGGGACTAGAGATTCATGTGTGTACTATTGTTTTATTGTCATCTACACATGCAGCATCATAATGACACAATGATAAAGACAGACGCAGGAAGACTTCTTTAGAAAAATATTTACCTCTCACTTTATTGTCAGGGTTCGAAAAGGTTATTTAAGGTTTGCGTGTGAGAAGGAGTTGGAGACCGAACATAACTGCAATATTTTGACCCCCACTCTTATGGCCGTCAGCGTTGTGTCTTTCTCGTTCGCCAGGGCTGCTCAACCGGAGGCCCAGCGGCCCACTCTGCTGGGTGATGGCTTTCTTTACTGCATCTTATCAGCATCTTCTCCGGACCTCAACTCATCAGGGCCCCAAGGCCCCTTCGGCCTGACGTGGCTTTCCCTACCACACCTCGTCTATAACTCCCACTCCAACTGGAACTAACTTGACTTCTGTCTTGACTGAGTTATATAATAGTTCACCGCCCACTCAATTGCCTAGTCGATCTTTGAAATCGAATGTTGGATCGTCGTCAAGCGGAAATAACTATCATGCAGTTCACAGGTCACTCTCTTCCGGTGCATCAGTCTATGAGTGTACCATGGGAATTTTTTTTACCTCGTCCCATTTCATCAGCCAATTCCCGCCCACGCAATTTCCTCTCATAACTGCCACTAGAATGTGTCACTTCCTTCCGGTGCCGGGTCGAAGGTCAAAATACCACACTATCAATAAAAGTGCCCATACGAAAAAAGTTTGGAAACTTATTGAAGGCACCTCGTAGTTATAAATTAAGACCTCGTTTTGGCCAGAAGCGGGAGTTCATATAATTTACAGCGTTCTCGACCCCAGCAGACAACGTTACACCTTGAGACAGAGACTACAACTCCAGCAGAAAGAGTCAACACCTACGAGCCATCACATTAAGAGTCCTTAACCACCGTACTCAAGAAAATATCAACTCCCGCGCTTACACAGGAACACTTAAGTACATCTTTGAATACATATTATCTTTGTAAATTCTTGAACATATTTTTACTGACTTTGCTGAGTCAATAAACTCATTTATTTTCTCTCGTACATATGAACTCTTAAACATAAAACACTGACTTTTCAAAAATTCTAAATTTGAGGTGAGTGTCCTCGTAGCGTAATGGTTAAAGCGATGGACTGCCGAATCGTAGTAAGCGAGTTCGTATTCCAGTCGCGCTATTACGTTCACTTTCGGGCAAATACTCTTTGGAAAGGTATGAATCCCCTTATTCTCCCAGCTATGGGTTAAATAGTTTTTCTCAGAGAATGGCTTTTGCATTAAATAACCTACAAAGGCTGATATGCCATTAAACAAAGAAACCAAACCAAACCTCAAAATTTGAATTATAAAATCTTTATCATTTACAACTTCTTTTTCTCTTTTTTTTTTTGTACTATTCTTATTGAGGTTAATCTGCTTGTCTCAGCCTAGCAACCTCATAGTAATACTGCTGTCATGACATTGAGCACTTTTTTCCTTTCTTTTTAGAACATGTAGTTTCCATCCTTTATCATTGTTGTTAGACGGCTTTTATGGATTTTTATGATTATCAATATTTTATTATTATTATTATTATCAATATGAATCTAACCTTTGGAGGAGAACACTCACTCTCTGGATGTAGTAATTCAAGCTTCATCTGCTCTTCTAAAATATTGATCGATTTTAACGGCATGTCAACCCCTTCAGGGGAATTTTATGCCGAGGGGCCAGGTTGGTTGGTTAGTTGGTTGGTTGGTTATTTTGTTTTACGGCGTATCAACATTTTCGGGTTATTTAACGCTGAATTAAATTGCAGACAATTCAGTTTACTATAAGTATAGTTTTTGTTTTCAAACAGTAGAATGTCAAAACAGTTCTATTTCAAGCAATTCAGTTTAGCATAAGTACACAGTTTACTTCTATTTAAAAGCAGTTCTATTTCAAACAGCTCAATTTAGCATAAGTATGTAGTTAAGTTTTATTTGAGCCATAGATAGGACCCTATCATGTGCTACCACTCCGGGCCAGAGTGGACCTGAGAGCGATGACAATGAAGAGGTACTTCGCATTTCCCAAAGCTCCAGGATAACTGGAACCTTACCATCGATTTATTAAGTGCCATATCAAGGACACTCGTTGTGCGGGGTCTTTCCACTCTAATGCACATAATTTAGTTATACGATATCAAGTGTTCGTATCTAATACAAACGATTTCCAAACATATATTTGACCCATTGACTAGGCTTTAACTGGTACTACCACTTCGGATTAGAATGAACTTGAGAGAAATGGTTATAAAGGAGTATACCATACTATCTGGAACTGGAGATTCGTCATCATATAAATATGGAGGTGCCCGTGGTGTAATGGTTATCGTCGTAGGAAATGGACACAGCGACACGAGTTCAAATCCTCGACGAGACTGATTGCATTTCACATAGCACTAATACCCCTGGGAAAGGTATGAATCCAATTATTCTCCCTCCAGCTATGGGTAAATAGTAGGGCAGACTGATTTCTTCAGCCTTGGTGAGGCAACTAGTGTAGGAGAAGGAAAACTCTGAATTCAAACCTGTTAAACTCCGCTTAAAAATTGACCTTGTGTTATATCCTGCCCGAGCGGAGGGGTTGGGTAAATAGGATCATCATATACATATGATGAGGAATTTTACTTGTGGGGGGGGGAGAATATGGTACGAACATATTCCCCGCAAAAAAGGTAAAATCTCCTCATAATCATATAGTAAAGAGAGCATCCCGAAACACAACGTTTTTGTCATCGGTAGAGTCATGAATGCCCAAATTGGTAAAAACGTAAACCACAAATTCAGCTTACACAACTCGTCTAACAGATATGGGGAACATCTCATAGATTTCACGCTAGAAAGTAGATTAACATGCCTCCATACAAAATTTCTTAAAAGCGGGGGAGGAAACTATGGATCTACACCTTCGCAAATAATACTAAAGCACAGATAGACTACGTCTTTATAAATAAGAAATGGAATAATAGTGTATTGAATTGCCAAACATATTCCTCTTTCAAGTGTGTCCCTCCGATCACCGAAATGTCACGACAAAAATACGACTTAACCCACGAAGGAATGCGACCCGAACAACAACCACTGTACACTATGACTGGTCCCTGCTTAATAACAGGGATATTAGAGATAAATATGCGTTAACATTAAGAAACAAATTTGATGCACTACAGGAGAAGACAGAAACACATACTCCGAATGACGAATATGAGAATTTCGTCAATGCCCGCATAGAAGCGGCAGCAGAATGCATACTAACTAAACAAGAGCTAAACCTAGAGTCCCATGGGAGATATTAGCGGTTAGAAAAAAGCGTGGTGACATGAAAACTGTCTTCAAATGCAATAGGAAGAACCCAACCAATACCAATGTCCTGAAACTTAAAAAGGCACAAAATGAATTAGCTAACATATATCTAAAAGAACAAACAGAATACATCCAAAATCAGATCGATAAGATTGAAGATAGACAATCTAGGATAGCGTGGCAAACAGTAAACGAAGCGAGCGAGACCACTGCGAAAGCTAAACTGAAAGATACCAGCCAAGAAGAACGAATACAACTATGGAAACAACATTTCGAGAATTTACTCAGAAACCCTCCTAAAGTTACACATGAACCAATCACGATAATCATTAGTAAACAATTAGACATGCTGGTACTGCTGGATAAGTATGGACGAACTCATAAGCGAAGTTCTCCTCTGGAACACGTCAAACAGACGAGTAAGAGTTGAACTATCATCTATAACTTATCTACAGCAGCTCTGTGTGGACACATGGTGTAGCCTACAAGACCAGACGAGTGGTAAGGGAGAGTCAGGGAAATCCATGCTAGAAGCACTATGATGTGGATGACAATACATATGCTCCCCTGCCGGGGTTGAGCAGTCTGGTGAAGGAATTAACAGCTGCTACTTGCGTAATGCTAGGGCTATAAAAAAACAGTCAGCTGGGGCTGTAAAATACACTGACTGCACCCCTGCAGAGGGGTAAGACCCCCTCCAAACAAATGCCCTGTATATGACACAAAACAATCTGATGGTGAGGTTCCAATGATGTTGGAGGTTTGGGGAATGCGGAGCACCCCTTCATTGTTATCACTCCCAGGTCCGCTCTGGTTCGAAGTAGTAGCACCTGATAGGATCCTATCAATGGGTTAAATAGTCCTAAACTGCGTATTTATGCTGAACTGAATAGTTTGACTTAGAACTATTTGACTAAACTGAATAGCTTGAAATAGAAATATTTTTGACAATTAAACTGCATTCTGATGCAAAACTGAGTTTTTTGAAATAGAACTGTTTTTGAAATAAAACTATGTACTCATGCTAAACTGAATTGTTCAAAATAGAACTAATTATTTGTATAAAAATGGATTTGCTGTTGAATAACATACAAATGTTGATATGCCATAAAACCCAACCAACTGCGTGATGCAAAGTTCTCCTAACAAATTGTGCACTCCGGTATCCGATATCGAAAAATGTAAACAAACAAAAGTTAATACAAAATGCAGGTTTTGATCCCAGCTTAAAGCGTCTAGTGTGTCTAGCCACACTGAAGAGTTGTGACACAACGAAATAGTCTGTCCGTGGATATATATATATATAGTTGGACTTAAAGAATCTATCAACTGTGGGCTAAAAGAGGAAGTGTTAGATTTATCAGCATGTATAACACAAGCCCGTGTCCTCCTCATCACTCGCCATCAGTCTTTCTCGTTAGTTTTTTTTTGCTTCCTTATAAATTTCAAGTTTTCTTTATTTTTATTATTTGTCACCGATAAAGTCTCGTCTATAAACAATCAAATAAACAAAATGAAATATCAAAAAACAAAGCGAAATAGAAGAATTGAAAATAAAGACAGGAAAACAAAACAACTCTTCACGTAAAAAAAATCGATGTACAGAAATGATTTAGAGAGAGAGAGAGAGAGAGAGAGAGAGAGAGAGAGAGAGAGAGAGAGAGAGAGGTATCTATTTCGTTTCGTTCTATTGATCTTGTTCTTTGTAGGGATTTTTTACAGGTCATTTTTTATCCTTTTGTTTTTGTTTAGTTTTTTTTTCTTAAAATTTTCTCTCTCTCTCTCTCCCTTTCTTTCTCTCTCTCTCTCGCTCTCTCCTTCTCTCTCTCTCTCCCTCTTTTTATGTATGTATATATTCTTTTTATTTTCAGTTGTTTTCAGACTTTTTATAAAAGCCGAAAACTGCGCAGTACAAATTCCTAAGAGAAATCAATCAAAAATAATGGTAAACACCAAGTCTATCATATTTATGAAAGAATCTGACAAGGACAAAAGTGTATCAATACAGTCTCCATATCACCAGACAAATTACTACCATCGTTACCACACTAGATTCAACGACCATAACTCGTACAGTTTGTAGGTGAATGGACCTGTGTTTGGTATTTAAGTTCCCCTACTATTTAACGTTAATTTTGATATTTATGTATATTGAATAAGGTTGAATATTCCCCACAAGTTTCATGCTTTAGTTTAGAATTAAGGTAGAATAAGCACATGGATAAAGATAGTGAAATAAATGAGTGAAGATATGCAACAAAAGAGTAAAAGATATGAAACAAATAAAAGTTGTAAAACGGCGCGGACAAAATGAACATTTAAAACAAGGCGACGAACAAAAACAAATTTATATATTATAGGAGTGTAAAGTCCTATAAGTTAGTTCATTTCTCGAAGCGAATACCTTGTGCCAGACTATGCAATTGCATGAAGTGGCGTTTGATTAATTGATTGACTTTGATGACATTTCAACGCGTCTAGCGATATTCTATGCTTAGAGGTTAGGGAATCACGTAGATTGTTAGTTCACTCTCTCTCAGTGAGACTTTGAACACACCAACAGTATCACCCTGTAAAGTGGTAAGATCACCCCGCAAAGGAGTGTCCAAGGTATGATACTAAATTGCTCTTGATAGTGAAGATGAAAGTTCTGGAAAGAGTTGACCACTCTTTCATAGCCGTTCTCTGCAACCAGGTTTATTCTGACCTAGAGTGGTAGTCACAGCAAGGTCAAATATATCTGTTTCAAATTTATTCATTGGACTGTGTGCGAAAAAAAAAATGACACAAAAAAAATTCTTAAGAAACAACTACACAAAAAAGCAAGTAAGAATGTTCAATGAACACAATTTACTGATCTTGAGACATCTTTGTTTCACAAGAGTTTTTTTTCATACAGTTATACAAGGTGCGGAAGCAAAATTAGGAATATTCTATTGTTATATAATCAAGGTAAGGATTTTTTTTTATATTAATCATTTTATTATTATTTAGTTTGGTAAGGCTTTGAACTACTCTTAGTTCAAGTGCAATAATCAGATGATGCTGTCTTACGCCCGTGCGGAAAGGATATGACAATCATAATCTGCCATAATAAATCCCTAGACAGGAAATGGGTCGTTGGAGTGAATTGAAAGTGTGGATGACGTCATGCCCGGAAGAGATGGTCCTGAAAATTTTGAGGATTTTGAAAAGACAGTTAAGGTTCGACCTTTGAAGTGTGTGTTTGAGGTTTTCAGATCTGATCAGATCAGGTCAGTTTGGGTATCTAACAGCAGAGGTCTTAAACACCACAAGATGTGCCACGCGTTGGGAATGGGGTCAGCAAGATACCCAAGTATTTGTAGGTTCATTTTTCCGATCGTTCTAATTTTGTCCTGATTTCGTAGTTTGATCCCGTCAGTCATATGTCGTTTACCACTTTTCATGACTAGCATGGCACATTTTTCAATGCCAGATTCCATTCCTATGTCATGACTGTATATTCTAACGGTGTGTATGAAAGTTTCCAGTTCTTTTTCATTTTTTGCAAATAGTTTGATGTCATCCATGTACATTAGGTGATTGATCTTCTCTTGCGATCTGCTAAGTTTGTATCCGGCTGTGCATTTTCTGAGTATGTGGTTAAGTGGCATCATGGCTATTATGAATAGTAAGGGTGATAGTGCATCTCCTTGGAAAATCCCTCTTTGGATCTTTATTTCAGCTCAGCTTCTTCCTCCTGCTGTCAGCTCCACTCTCTAGGTCTTCATGGTTTTTTGGATAAAGTTTATGACTTTGTGATATTTTGTACATTTTGAGGCAGTTTATTATTCAGCTTTGTGGAACCATATCATAAGCCTTTTTGTAGTCAATCCAGGCCATTGCTAGATTTTTCTGTCTGGTCTTGCTCTTATTTCGGATGTGTTGATCTATGTAAAGTAATTCTTCTGTGCCTCTGGATACTTTGCGGCATCCTTCCTGTTCGTCATTAATAAACGATTCTATTATAAAACAAAATTTATTTCAATTTTAAAAGATAAACAACAAAATAAGAAGATAGACACGAAACACTCAATATGGCCGCTATTTTTTAAATTATTGTATTAACACGTCTTAGAAACGATTTGCATGCTTTTGAAATAAATTCTTCAAACATTTTATTCCATTCCTCCTCAATAGCAGTCTTAAGCGAACAAATCTTTGGATGGGAAGTTGCATTTGTTTTGTTTTCTAAAACACCTCACATAACGTAATCAAATGGGTTAAGGTCTGGATTGATGGAGGCCCCTTAAGAAACTCCAATTATTTCGGGAAGATTTTTGGCTTGGTTTCGGCGTTAAGCAAATCATAGATTCTTTATCGTTTATTTTCTTGCCCACTTATAAAGGGCCGAATTTTAACTAAAAAAGTGCTTGAATATTAGAACTTATCATGAAAATTTAGATTTACTGCGTTTTTTTTTTCCAAAAATTGGACTAATCAGGTTAAAAAAACGTTTTAAAAATTATTCCATATTATGTCATACCACAGACTCAAAAAATGATATTTGATGCTTTCTTGATTAACACTCTGCACGATAAGGTACGGATCAAGGGCAAAGTGGACCAATACAGGGAAAGGAGTAGCGCCCTCCCTTACACCTCGGTGCAGTAGCTATTGAAAAGGGAGCCTTCTGATTGCCCTCGACTACGGTCGCCAACTTTACTTATTATATATATATATATATATAATCCGAGGAAACCAGTCTAAGAATTTTGCCCGGTCGGCTGGGGCTGTAGAATACACTGACCTCTTCCCCAACAAGTGTCCTGGATATGACACTAAACAGTCTGATGGTGAGGTCCCAGTAATGCTGGACATTGGGGAATACGGAGCACCCCTTCATTGCCATTGCTTCCAGGTCCACTCTGGCCCAGAGTGGTAGCACCTGATAGGGCCCTATCTATGGGTTAAATAGAACTAACGGCATACTTATGCTAAACTGAATTGTTTTATTAAACTGAATAGCCTGAAATAGAAATGTTTTTGACAATTAAACCGTACTTACATTTAAACTGCGGGCTTATGCTAAACTGAATTATTTGAAATAGAACTGCTTTTTGACATTGAAACTGTTCTTACACTAAACTGAATTGTTATATATAACTGCTTGACTAAACTGAATAGTTTGAAATAGAAATGTTTTTGACATTTAAACTGTGTACTCATGCTAAACTGAATTGTTTGAAATTGAACTGATTATTTACATAAAAATGGATTTGGCGTTAAATAACCTATAATGGTTGATATTCCATAAAACCACCTTTTTTGGAGGGCGGAGGTTTTACCCTTTGTAGATGATACAGTCAGTATATTCTAAGTTTCACTGGTAGAGTAGGTGCTGTAGTGGGTTGGTCATATATATATGTCATATCATTATCAATAGAGTTAAGCTGTTACTTTTATTCAGATGTTTATATTGTCCAGTTGACTGAGGCTGTAGAATACACTGACTGCACCTCTGCAGTGGGGTAAGACCCCACCTCCAATGAGTGTCGTGGATATGACACTAAACAATCTGATGTTGAGGTTCTTGTGATACTGGAACTTTGGGGAATACGGAGTACACCTTCATTGCCATTGCTCCCAGGTCCACTCTGGCCCAGAATGGTAGCACCTGATAGGGTCCTATCTATGGGTTAAATAGAACTAACTGCATACTTATGCTAAACGGAATTGTTTGAGTAAACTGAGTAGCTTGAAATAGAAATGTTTTGACAATTAAACTGTACTTACAATTAAAC
>OY757918.1:93708237-93880737 GCA_963585895.1 Sepioteuthis lessoniana
TGGCATTAAATAACCTACAATGGTTGCTATGCCATAAAACCAAACCAAACTAAATCCTATATATATATATATATATAAAGAGGATTCTGTTTTCTGAGTTTTTTTATTTATAAGGAAATGAGGAATATGATAAGATGGTGGAAGGCTAAAAGTGGAGAGAATTTAGAGTCAATTGTTTCAGGTTTCGTTAAAGATTTTTGATTATATGAAAATGGAAATAATTTTAGTGAGCTGATTGGAGAAGAAATAAGGAAAAGGGTAGAGGGGAAAGGGGTTCCGTCGAAAGACATTGACTATAATGTGATGTCACAGACGTTGACTATAGTGTGATGTCTAGGTGGGAAGGGAACGAAGAAGGGGAAAGAGAAAGAATCCTCAAAAGTATGGTGGTACAGAGTGGAGAAAATGTCCCTTTTTTATCCGTTTTCTATTTTGATATTGTTCTAGTGTAGTATAATGGACTCGACGAGAATATTTGGATATTTTAGGTTTTAGACCCACTCTACTACAGCGGTAGAGATCACTTTTTTCGATTTTTTTTACATTCTCTCTCTCTCTCTCTCTCTCTCTCTATATATATATATATATATATATGTATATATATATATATATATATATATATACATATATATGTGGTGCCTTCAATAAGTTTCCAGACTTTTTGTACAGGCATTTACAATTGTCGTAGACTCTTGAAAATTCCCTATGTTATTGCTATACATCTTATGAGATGACAGACCAATTTTTATGACTTCAGCTTCAAATGAACAGCTACAGCAACAATTGGAATACATCCTACTAAAGCCTGATTGTCACAGCTGGTGAATTTCAAAAATATAATCTGGACGTCAGGACACTTTCAGAAGAACGATATGCCATAAAATTCTGTTTTAAACTTGAAAAAAATGCCACAGAAACGTACGGAATGCTTCAGAATGCTTTTCAGCCATCTTGCATGAATCGAGCATCAGTTTTTGAGGCGCATAAGAGATTCAATGAAGGCAGGGAGTCTGTGAGGGATGATGAGAGGTGTGGGAGAAGTAAGGAAGTCAATACACCAGAGTTGATGGGCCAAAGGTTTAGGGTTAGGGTTATTATGTTGAGGTTTTAAGGGAGTTCAGGAAGAGATTCCTCGGGAAAAGGCCAGCACTCTTCAAATCGGCTCAGTGGCATTTCCACCAGGACAATGCATCAGTCCACAACTCCATCCTTGTCACTGACTATTTGACCAACATGGGCATCAAGACAGTTCCTCAGCCTCGCTATCGTCCAGACGTTGCTCCCTGTGACTTTTGGTTATTCTCTAAGCTCAGAGGCTGTCGTTATGAGACAATTGAAATGAAAGAGGCTGTGACGAAGACCACTGACACGCTCACACAAGAGGACTTCTATGGAGCTTTGAAGAAGTTGTTGGAACGGTACAACAAGTGCATTGCAGCCGGAGGAGATTACTTTGAAGGGGACTAGAGTTTCCTGTGTGTCATCATGATGATGATCTCGTGCTGCTATCACGGATATCCCTGACCCTTTCTCGCCACTTCTACTAATCGTTCATCGCCTCTGGCAGGTCTTCAGAGCTACATCCAGTATCCTAACATAGCTGCTGTATGTACGTTCGAGCTGGTCGTCCTGCTTTTGCTCGGCCATATGTGGGGGTCCATAGGAGTACATCACTTACGAACTCCTCCTTGCTTCTCCAGCTGTGTCCTGCATGTCTGGTTCGTCTAACTTAGGTAGTTTTCGTGATGGGAGGCTGGTAGCCGTATAGTTGGTGCCTTGTGGGGTGTTGCCGCCAGGACTTGCTCAATATTGCTCGCAACATTCTTGTGTAATTGCTGTCAAGCTTCTTCTCCAGCCGTTTTGTTAGCGTCCAAGTGGTGCATCCATACAGTAGTATCGACACGACCGCTGCCTGGAAGAAACTGCATTTCATTTTGATCGATAGCCTATCTGTTGCGTAGCCATATACACGAATATGGCCATGTGCGAAATAGACATGTAATGTTCATAACGATAGAATATATAAAGAACAGGAATATCAAAAACACGTAACTACTTCTTGTTCAGGTACGAAACCTTTTATTTAACTTTGAGGTAAAGGTTTCGACGTAAGGAGGAGAGACACAATCTTCTATGCTGCCTTATTCATTTGGCCCCCAACTCGAGCGGCCCCCATCGGGCGCACGTTCACCTCGCGCCTGCGAGCTCCAAGGCTCGATCCTTCTCGTTTGGCATCTAAAACCCGACTCTTATTTTCTTCAAATTCTCACACAAACTTCCGCGTGCTTCCGGTGCGTGACGTCACCCGCACCTTGTCACCCAGTATCGTCTCGGACTGTTATGACATCTGAGTGACACTTCCATCCGCCTGCGTGCACCCGCGTTAACACCTGCTTCAATGTTACACCCAACCAACCCATGTGCTGAGCCGAAAGGTTCTCAGCCTAACTAAACTCAAAGGCATGAACCGAAATCCCTCGGCTATTTCATAACATATCGATAGCTGTCCATGCCTTCGTTAGCCGCGAGTTGATGTCTTTTTCGGTTGATGAGATACTGCTCCCTAGGGAGGTGAATTTGACTACCACTTTCAGAGAGGTTCGTCTTGTGGGGAAATATCGCCTGTTTGATTTTAGCACATATATTCAGTTTTGTGTGCATTGACATGGAGGCCAATGCCTGCGGCGGCTCGTTCCAAACTATGCAGTAGTGTTTCGGCTTGGTTGGGTGTATTTGCCAGAATTGCTATGTCATCGGCGTAGTCGGCGTCGGAATTGTTTTTGTGGGGTACCTTCTGCTTCTTTTCTTTGTCAGCTCGAAGCCGTTTTCTCTGATTTTATCAATCGATGTTCTACGCACATCGTCTAGACAGATGATAAAGAGGTATGGGGCTAGGGTGTGTCACCTTGTAGTACTCCTGCTACAATGTCGAAGTATTCTGTGTCTCCATCCGGTGAACGTACTTTCACTTTGGTGTTTCTATAGAGAATCGTTATTGCTGCTACGGTTTGTTTTGGTAGGCCGTATGCTAGTAGGATTTGTTGCATCTTCCCTCTGTGAATGGAATCGAAGGCCTTGGTGAAGTCGACAAATAGTAATGTCGCCCGTAGTTTTTTTGCCCGTACGCCTTCAGGTCTGGAAACTTATTTAATGATCCTCGTATATATATATATATATATATATATATAATAACACTAAAAACATTTTATGCAACTTTACCAACTTGCCTGCTCAGTAAGCTGGGCTTAGAATATGCCGACTCTTTCCCTTGCAAAGGGATACCCCTCCCCCTACAATCCACAAAAAAGGGGTGTCCAAGGCACGACACTAAAGTGTATCTGATGCTGAACATCTGAAGATCTGGAGAGTATAGAGTGTCCCTTCATTGCCATTACTCCCAGGTTCACTCTGGCCCGGAGTGGTTGTAGCTGTTAGAGACCCGTTTGAAAATTATTCGTATTCCATCGGACCGTGGGCAAAAAAAGATCTCAAGAAACAAATACCCCAAAAATGTGAATATGAACGTATAATGAACGCGATTCCCTACACTGAAGGCATAAAATAACCCTAGACAAGTTGACATACAATTGATATCACTCAATCATTTTCTTACTTGCATTTCATTTCCTTTTATTATCTCTTACTTTGTATATGCATGAATATATATATAAGTATATATATATATATATATTCAGGGTGGAACGATAAAATTGTCGCCCTAGAAAAGACGACATGATTCCATTTCCGTTTAATGAAAACCAGTTTTCTTTTTTGTTGCAGACCATCTACTAGTTGGTCAGTTGTGTACTAATCTCAAGAGCGATAGGAGCTTTCTATCATGTCTGAAAGTGACACAATGTTCAACGAGCGAGATCGGAGATGCACCGCTGTACAACCCATGCTCTCTACCGATCCAAGTTATGACAACAAGACCATTGCCAGCACCCTCAAAATGCAAATCCGGACGGTTCAACTCTTGAGGGCACAGCTCAACGCATTGGACGACCCTTTGAAGGTGGTGGAGCGGAAGGACACATCATGTAACCTCACATCTTCGAAGATGGCTTGAAAGTCAACACCAAAGTGTACCTGGATGTGCTGAAGAGTGTGGTGATCCCCTGGTGCAATCAGGTGGCCGATGGCAGACCCTGGGTGTGGCAGCAGGACTCAGCGCCGGCCCACAAGTCCAAAGAGACCCAGGCTTGGCTTCAGAAGGAGTGCTACGACTACGACTTCAGGCATTTTATTGTATTCCTCCTCAATAGCAGTCTTAAAAGAACCAATATTTGGATGGGAAGTTACATTTGTTTTGTTTTCTAAAATGCCCCATATCGCGTAATCAAGAGCGTTATGGTCTGGGTTTGAATTGCTCTCCTTACAGTTTTCTTGTGGACTTTCAATTCATAAACGTGTTTTCTTATCGATGTTGAGGGGTCCTCCTTGATCATCATAACGAGAGTAGTTAAAAAGCCTTCTTTTCGTTTCTTGTTAAATCCTCCATTTCCCCTTTTCTTTAAAAAGCTTGTTTTATGTAAAAAAAAAAAAAAGAAAATTTTTTTTGCTTGGTATACGGTAGATAAAGAAACTTTATATTGGTTTCGGCGTTAAGCAACTCTTCGTCATTTCTTTTCTTGCTTACTAATATTGGGCTGAATTTGAATTTTAAAAAAGTGCTTGAATAATAGAGGTAATGATGAAAAATTTGATTTATCGCGTTTTTTTTTCCCCAAAATTAGACTAATCAGACTTAAAAAAAAAACCTTTAAAAAATTATTCCATATTTTGCTTACACACCCACTATCTATGTATCTACCTATCTCAGTTTATTTCTATCAATCCATTTCTGTTTGTATCTCTTCATATCTATCTATCTATCTATCTATCTCATTTTGAGCGTATAAATGTATCTCAGTCTTCTCATATCTATCTATCTATCTATCTATCTATCTATCTATCTATCACAGATACACACACATCTATATACATGTGTGTGTGTGTGTGTGAGTATATTAAGGAACAAGTGCCAAAGAGCAATGTTTAGCACGCTCGTCTCGGAAGGCAAAACTTTACTGGGCAGTACTGCAGAAAGTTGGCCTATATGGAGTTTTATCATTCATGGGAGTTGGTTCAATTGAAATAGAGATAATTTTATCATCAAATGATTTACACCACTGTGTTAAAAACCGTACACAAAGACTGACCTTAAAATTATACAATATGTTTTTAATATGAACGAAAAACAGGTATTTTTATGAGTATTTTTTTATTTATTTTTTTGACATAAAGGTATTGAAAAAGAATGACGATCTATAGAAAAAGAGAAAAGTATTATTAAAAATAAAAGAAGAAAAAAGCCGAAGAGAAAGAGAGGGAAGGTTTATAAAAGAATAATGCCGGGGATCGCTTCTTTCTCATTATCTTTCAAGCAAGAAACAATCCTCAGTAATTAATAAAGCGAAAAAAATACTATGAAAGAACAGGAGACGGATTATGAGAGGGGGGGTAGGCGAAGTGAGGGATTGGACATCTAGCAAAAGAGAAAAGGATGGAAGAATAAAAAGAAATTATGATAAAAAAGAAAGAAAAAAAAAAAGAAAAAGTGTAAACAACAAAAAGAGTGCGTTAGTGTATGTGTGTGTGTGTGTTTGTGTGTGTATTAGAGAGAGAGAGAGATAGATAGAGAGAGAGAGAGAGAGTGAGAGAGGCGTTGGAAGCTCCACTTCAGAGAAGTGGCTAGCAAATTATTGCATAAACATTTACGAGAGTGTGTTTCATTTCCATCTTTGCATGAAAAGAGATACTGTGGAAAGAAAGAAAGAAAGAAAGAAAGAAAGAAGATGACAAAAGAAAGAAACAAAAAAGAAAAGAGAAAAAAGAATAAAAGGAAGAATAAAAGAAAAAAAGAAAAAGAAAGAAAGAAAGAAGAAAGAATAAAAGAAAGGAAGGAAAAAGAAAGAAAGAAAGAAAGAAGACGAAAGAAAGAAAGAAAGAAGACAAAAGAAAGACAAACAGAATAGAGAAAAAAAGAAAGGAAGGAAGAATAAAAAAAAAAGAAAAAGAAAAACAAAGAAAGAAAGAAAGAAAGAAACAAGAAAGAATAAAAGAAAGGAAGGAAAAATAAAGACTGGAAAAGAAAGAAAGAAAGAAAGAAAGATAGAAAGATAGAACGAAGACAAAAGAAAGAAAGACAAACAGAAAAGAGAGAAAAAGAAAGGAAGGAAGAAAGAATAAAAGAAAAAAAAAGAAAAAAAAGAAAGAAAGAAACAAGAAAGAATAAAATAAAGGAAGGAAAAAGAAAGACGGGAAAAGAAAGAAAGAAAGAAAGAAAGAAAGAAAAAAGACAAAAGAAAGAAAGACAAAAAGAAAAGAGAAAAAAAGAAAGAAAGGAAGAATAAAAGAAAAAAGAAAAAAGAAAGACAGAGAAAGAAAGAGATAAATAGACAGAAAGAAAGAAAGAAAGAAAGAACTAGTGTAAAACAGAGAGGGGCGGAAGAGAGTATTGGTGAAAGATAAGGAATATAAAAGGGTCGAAGAATCACAGAGAAAAAGAAAAGAGAAAGAAAAATTCTTTTTTTTTTTTTTGGTTTTGTGTCTCATCTGAACTTCACATGATCGAAAAACAATAAGCGATTCAATAAGAATAAGATGGACATTAATGTCAAATCACAAGTAAAACTGATTCGTTTATTTTCCAATAAAGACTACTTTCTTTTCTCTGGTTATTTTCCCGGTCAAGAAACAGAAAAAAATGTTTGTCTGTAAAAACTAGCAAATTTAATATCGTTGCAGACGCTTCCAAAAACTGTTTAAAATCGGATTGATTTAATACTTATATCGTTCGGTAAATGAAAGATTTCACAATCGGAAAATGCCGAGAAGTAAATTTAACCAAAGGAGAAAATTCATTGGGATAAGACTTAACTCTAAAGTCAATTTTCAGGCTTATTTATTTATTCATTTATTTATTTATCCATGTTATGTTGTTTCAAAGAGAAGCTGAGATAAAGTCATTGAATAAATAGAAAGAGATGTGAAATTAATGTTGGTTGGTATTATGGCGTGTCAACCTTTTTGGGGTTATTTAAGTCAAAAGTTAACCTTTTTAAAAGCATTTATATAGTTACAGGTAACTCTCATTGGTCTAGTGGGTAGAGTGTTCGCCAATGGTCCGGGAGACCTGGGTTCAATCCCAGGTCGCGTCATAAAAAAAATGGAACTTGATACCTCCTTGCTTAACACTCAGCGATATAAGGTACGTATCAAGGGTAAAGTGGAGCAATCCAGGGAAAGGAGTAGCGCCCGCCCCTACACCTCGGTGTAGAAGCTATTGAAAAGGGAGCCTTCTGGTTGCCCTCGATTAAAGGGAGACAACTTTACTTTTTTACTTTACTTATAGCTTCAAGTTAGTATTCTTAATATGAATAATTAGCAAACAATTGAATAGTTTCAAGTACTCCTATATTAATAATTTACTTATCTGGTTTCAAGTATTCTTATCTAATACGAATAATTTGTACAGAATCATATGTTTTCAAGTATTCCAATCTAATACTAATAAGTATCAAGCAATTATAATGTTTCAAGTAACTATTCCTATTTAATAATGATAATTGTTTGTACTGCCATATAGTTTCCATTCTTTTGATTTCTTTAAATGGCATAGCAAGCTTCATGGATAATTCAATGCCAAAGCCATCTCTGTGGAATAACAGTAGTATACTATTTAAACCATAACCGGGGGGGTAGGGGGTTTCATACACTTCCTAAGGAGGACAATAGTCCTAAAGTAAACGTAAAAGAACGACTAGAGCTCAGACTCGTTTACTTCGAGACCACAGTTCAGCACGTAAGCCATTGCACCACTATGGTTCCACTAGTATATCCAAAAAGGGATATAATAATATATTCTGTAATATATGTACTTGGGTAATGTTATTTGAAATAATAAATGAGAAGTACAAATATTAACTTTAAAAGAGGAATTTTATTCTTCGTATACAACGCCACGTGTTGGCTAGAAAATGTCCGGCGGTCAACACGTGTGTTTAGTGTTTGGAATCTCTTCAGCAACTGCCTCCTCTTCTGTCTTGGGTCGTCTTCGGCAACTGCTACTATCTCCGCTGATTGGCCAGAGGGAGAGGGAAAGCGAGAGAGAAAAGGAGAGAGAAGGGAAGAGAGAAGAGTGAGAGGCGATGGATTCTGGGATAGCATTCCTTGGCCGAGGTGGAAGTAAGGACCAAGATTTCTGTTGAGTTAATATTGACTGCCCCATTTACTGACCTTAGTAAGGGAGGTGATACTACAATTCCATTAATATTCCCCTTGGCCTAGGGGTTAGAGTGTTCGCCAATGGCCCGGGAGACCTGGGTTCAATCCCAGGTCGAGTCATACCAAAGACTCAAAAAATGGTACTTGATGCCTCCTTGCTTAACACTCAGCATTATAAGGTACGGATCAAGGGTAAAGTAGAGCAATCTAGGGAAAGGATTAGCGCCCTCCCCTACACATTGGTGTAGTAGCTATTGAAAAGGGAGCTTTCGGGTTACCCTCGACTATGGTCGCCAACTTTACTTTACTTTTATATCTAATACTAATAATTTGTTAGTAATTTTATAGCTTCAGGTAAATTGTCACATTTAATAATAGTTTGTCTACTTAGTCATATGGTTTGATGGGCTAGGTTTTATGGCATATCAACCACTGTGGGTTATTTAATGCAAAATTCTCTTTATACATATACATTAAATATATATGGTTTGGTTAGGTTTTATGGCATAGCAACCGTTGTAAGTTATTTAACGCCTATTCCTCTTTATACATATGTATTAAATATATATGATGTGGTTTGGTTGGGTTTCATGGCATATCAAGCATTGTAGGTTATTTAAGGCCAGATCCTTTTTATACATATATATTAGATATATATGATTTGGTTTGGTTGGGTTTTATAGCATATCAACTATTGTAAGTTATTTAATGCCAAATCTTTTTACATATAGGTTAAATATATATGACTTGTAAACACATTTATAGATTACATTCTTAAAGAAGTCTGAGCTCCTTTTTGCATACAGTAAAATGGTTTCAATATTGCTACATAACAGTCACAATTTGACATCAGTCATTTTCTTAGCACGCATTGCTAGTTCTACTTGACCCATAAATAGGACCCTATCAGGTGCTACCACTTCGAGTCAGAGTGGACCTGAAAACACTGGCAATGAATGGGTACTCCACATTCCCTAAATCTCTAGGGTTGAAAACCTCAAGATCAGATTGTTTAATGTCTTAACAGGACACTCATTGGGAGGTCTTACGATCTTGTAGAGATGCAGTCGGTGTATTCTAATGCCACAACCAACTGAGCTATTAGTCAAATGGATTTAAGTATATTTGAGTCATACTAAAATCTCAAAAAATGGTACTTGATTCCTCCTTGCTTAACACTCAGCATTATAAGGTAGAGATTATATATATATATATATATATATATATATATATATATATATATATATATATACAACATGATGGCATTAAATAACCCGCAGAAGTTGATATACCAAACTTCGCTGAAATTTTCATTGTATAATGTTCAATCTACGAGATTAACTTCCAACATAAAATTAAGAAAAAAGACGGATGTTATGGGGAAAAATAAATATTTGTTAGGCGGAATAAATCTTTTTTCATCATCAAACTACAGAATAATTAATAAAAGTCGATACTCAATAGAAAAAAATCGATAATTAATTAAGAAAAGCCGATACAGATCGATCAATACATGAAGCTAAATTTAAAAAAATGTTTTTCTCTTCAGTTTTATTCTTTACCACGGAAAGTTAATGCTAAATAAATAATTAGATAGATATTGTTTGTTTGTTTAAGTTTTATGGCATATCAGCCTTTGTAGGTTATTTAATGCCAAATCTATTTTTATACAAGTAAGCGGTTCTATTTCAAATAATTCATTTTAGCATAATTTTCTTGTTCGTGTTTTATGGCATATCAAAATTTGTAGGTCATATAATTCCAAATCCATTTTTATACAAGTAAAAAGAACTATTTCAAACAATTCAGTTTAGCATGAGTACTGTCAAAAACATTTCTAGTTCAAGCTATTCAGTTTAGTTAAACAGTTCTAATTTAAACAATTTACTTTAGTATAAGTATAATTTTTGTTTACACTCAGGTAAATGTCAAAACATTCTATTTTGAGCAATTCAGTTTAGCGTAAGTACAGTTTCAATGCTAAAAACAGTTCTATTTCAAGCAATTCAGTTTAACATAATTACGCAGTTTAATTCTATTTGACCCATAGATAGGACCCTATCAAGGACTACAGCTCCAGGCCAGAGTGGACCTGGAAGCGATGGAAATTAAGGGATGCTCCGCATTCCCCAAAGCTCCAGCATTACTGAAGTGTCATTCAGATTACTTAGTGTCATATACAAAATGCAGTCGGTGTATTCTACCGCCCTAGCCGACTGGGTAAAGATAGATTTTGACGATGATTCTTAACATATAGCGTTTACTAAAGAAACAAGAAATAGAATTATAAAAACACCCGGAGGCCGTCAACGATGATAGGAAGATGAAATTGTCAAGCAATTCGGACAAACATGGAAACGAAGGGCAAGATCAAGACGAAATGGAAATGTACCGTGGCCAGCGATGTGGAAAATGTTAGATAGTCAAACAAATAAAATAATCTCTCATTGGTCTTTGAACCTTGTTTGATCATATGGGCCCTATTCATTTAGCGCTTCTTTGATTGGACGATGTCCATTCATTTTCTGATTTTATCACGACGCCATAAGTTCCCTACCCATGATGCTTTTTGTGAGCAACTTTTTAATCAGTACAACTGATTTAAAATCAGAGTTTTTTTTCTTCTTGGTTGGTTACCATACCAGGCTTAAAGAACCTATTCTGCCCTATCATTTATACCTAGCTGAAGGAAGAATAGTTAGATTCTGACCTTCCCTAATCTATGCCAAATGTAAACAGCCTCAATAAGGGAATATATAATATTTAAACTCATGATAAGTATTTTCGTTGTTTATTACTTTGATTAAGAGTCGACTCATCGTGGACGATTAGATGTTTATCATATTTACCAACCCCTCCGCTCGGACAGGATATGACACAAGGTCAATTTTTAAGCGGAGTTTACTGGTTTGAATTCAGAGTATTCCTTCTCCTCGACTTGTTGCCTCACCAAGGCTGAAGAACCCAGCCTGCCCTACTATTTACCCAAAGCTGAAGGGAGAATAATTGGATTCATACCTTTCCCAAGGGTATTAGTGCTATGTGAAATGCAATCAGTCTCGTCCAGGATTTGAACTCGTGTCGCCGTGTCCATTCCCTACGACGATAACCATTACACCACGGGCACGATTAGATTTTCATTGTATTTTGGTTTCTTTATTTAATGGCATATCAAACTTCATGGGTTATTTAATGCCAAAACCATCCTTTTAGAAGAAGAGTAGCGATACTATTTAACCATTAGCCGGGAGGGTAAAGGGGTTCATACCTTTCCTAAAGATATTCGTCCGAAAGTGAACGTATTAGCGCGACTGGAGATCGAATTCGTTTGCTTCAGAACATTAGTCTCTACGCCACAGGGATACCCACCCCAGATGCTTACTGTGTTCAGCCCTTTACCTTGTAGACGAACTCGAGAAGGGACTAGTAGTAACGTAAGCACAGGGTTATAAAATTCACTTCTGAGTTAAGAAGGGCCGAGATTTTCGGGAGCGATTGAGCACCTGACATCTGCACTGGAGTGGGAGAGAATAATAAACAGTTTAGTTCCAGGGGTTCATCCGCCCAGACAGCACTTGCACCTTCATCTAAAAGGGGTAAGGGCTGAGTTTATTGCTCGGAGCCAGAGGCGCACCTTAAAGAGTATACCAATAGAATCTCAGCAGTTTTTCTCTTGTCTCTTGGGAGACATGCTTCCTGCGTCGCACCCCACATTAAACGAAGTAATTTTAATTTTGGCTTCTGAGGGAATCAAATAAATACGCCTGGCATCCATTCTGAATAGTCTCTGAAAACTAATCGCTACAAGGAGTAAGGTTTAGTTTTATTGCTCAACGTTTGAAGGATAATACTGACAGGACATGAGTCATTTTTGTGCTTGCTGCTTGGGAGCGTTGTTTTCTGCTGGACACCACACATTAATCCAACCTTGTGTCACAAACCCAACATTATATTTTTGTGAGAAGAATAAGCAAAATAAAAGGAAGTTAAAAGCAACTCATCTTATTCTATGTTCAGGTTTTTTGTTTAACGGCATATCAACCTTTATGGGTTATTTAATACCATAGCCATCCTTGTAGGTGAACAGTAATCGTTCTTTTTAATCCTTTGGAGGGATAAGGGAGTTCATACCTTTGTCAAAAGCATTAGTCCAAATGTGAACGTAATAGCGAGGCTGGAGTTTGAACTCGTTGTCTTGTACTCTAGACATTACGGTACAGGAATTCCTTCTTTCATCTTTTTCTGATTTGGTGTAGCTTTTTTGTTCAATGGCATATCAACCTTTGTGAGATATTAAATGCCTAAGCAATCCTTGCTGAAGGACAGAAATGGTACTCCTTAATTCATATCTAGGGCATAAGAGGAGACTCAACTTTCCAAAAATGAAAGTAATTACTCAACTGGATCGGTTTAGTTTTATGGCATATCAACCATTGTTGGTTATTTAATGCCAAATCCTCTTTACACGTATATGTTAGATATATATGATTGGTTGGGTTGGGTTTTATGAAATATCAACCATTGTAGGTTATTGAATGCCAAATCCTATTTACACATATATATAAAGTATATATGATTTAATTTGGTTGGGTTTTATGGCATATCAACCATTGTAGGTTATTTAATGCCAAATCTTATTTACAAATATATATTAAGTATATATGATTTAGTTTGGTTGGGTTTTATAGCATATCAACCATAGTATGTTATTTAATGTCAAATCCTCTTTATACATATATATTAAATATATATTTTTTGGTTTGGTTAGGTTTTATGGCATATAACCCAATGTAGGTTATTTAATGCCAAATCCTATTTCCACATATATATATTTAGGTATATATGAATTAGTTTGGGTTTTATGGCATATCTGCCATAGTATGTTATTAGATACTAAATCCTCTTTATACATATATACTAAATATAAATTTGTAAACATATTTTATAGATAACAAATCTAAGCTCACTTTTTTGCACGCTGTTAAATAGTTTCAAGTGCTTCTCTCTCATACAAATAATTATATTTACTATTAATCATTTGTTTGCACACAGTTAAATATAGCTATGTATGACTAATAATTCAATTAAGCATCAGCTATTTGTTCACACACAGTTAAATGATCAAACAGTTCAATTTCTAGCAGTTCAATTTGGCATAAGTCATTTGTTTGATTTGATTTATTTTTGTTTAATGGCATATCAACCAATGTATGTTGTCATTTGTTTGCACTCAGTTTAAATGTCAAATAGTTCTATTTGACCCATAGATAGGACCCTATCAGATGCTACCACTCCAGGCCAGAGTGGACCTTGGACCAATGGCAACGAAAGGGTTCTCCGTATTCCCCAAAGATCCAGCATTATGGGAGATTCACTATCAGATCAGCTATTTGGCGACTCTTACATTTGATGACGAAATGCCCTACAATACGAATCCTAAAAGAAAAATATGTGCAGGCAAACCGGGAGAAAACGATATGAGCCAAATAAAAAAAAAATGATAATATTGATAGTGGTTTTCTTTATAAGGTAAAGAAAATTCATTTCCTTGCTTCATAACCAAGAGTACACGCTTCAGTTTGCGCTAATTCATATCTGATTGGCTGGCTTGTTGCCAGGCAACAACGACGTAGTTACGGAGCATTCCTCTCCCAGAATTTAGTTATAGATAGTGGGACAAACACTGACCGTACATATTCTAAGGTTTCGTATTGACACGACCTCTCTACTTTGGGGAAAAATGAGAAGCAAGGTCAATTTTTAAACGGAGTACAGAGGGATTGAAAACAGTTTTCGTTCTGCTTCACTGGTTACTTTACCAAGGCAAAAGAACCTCGTCTGCTCAACTATTTGCCAAAATCTGGCAGGAGAGAAGAAAAAATGGATCAATACCTCTTCCGAGAGCATTAGGGCAATGTGAAATTAAACAGCCTCGTTCAGAATTTGAACCCGGGTTGCTGATTCCGTTTCTTTTCGTGATAACGGTTACGTTTTAGTGGGTTATCACACAGAAAACTAGTATCCCGTACGGCGGTTTCAAAAAAATCTTAGTTTCGTCGGCATTCCTCTTGCGGAGCGCCTCAGGCGCCGAGCAATAAGCCAGCATTTTACCTGTTTTATATACCGGGGCACACGTGGTGGCTTCAATAAGTTTCCAGACTTTTTTGTACAGGCATTTAAAATTGTCGTAGACTCTTGAAAATTCACTATGTTATTGCTATACATCTTATGAGATGACTGACCGATGTTTATGATTTCAGATTCAAAGGAACAGCTACAGCAACAATTGGAATACAACCTACTAAAGCCTGATTGTCACAGCTGGTGAATTTCAAAAATGCAATCTGGACGTCAGGACACTTTAGAAGAACGATATGCAATAGAATTCTGTTTTAAACTTGGAAAAAAATGATGCCACAGAAATGTATGGAATGCTTCAGACTGCTTTTGGAGCATCTTGCATGAATCGAGCATCAGTTTTTGAGTGGCATAAGAGATTCAAGGAAGACAGGGAGTTAGTAAGGGATGATGAGAGGTGTGGGAGGAGTAAGGAAATCAATACTCCAGAGTTTTTTGGCCAAAGGTTTAGGGTTAGAGTTACTATGTTGATGTTTTAAAGGAGTTCAATAAGAGATTCCGTCGGAAGAGGCTAGCACTCTTCAAATCGGGTCAGAGGCATTTCCAGCTGGACAATGCACCAGTCCACAATTCCATCCTTGTCACTGACTATTTGACCAAGATGGGCATCAAGACAGTTCCTCACCCTCCCTATAGTCCAGACCTTGCTCCCTCTGACTTTTAGTTATTCCCTAAGCTCACAGGCTGTCGTTATGAGACAATTAAGGAGATGAAAGAGACTGTGACGAAGGTCATTGACACGCTCTCACAAGAGGACTTCCATGGGGCCTTGAAGAAGTTGTTGGAATCGTACAACAAATGCATTGCAGCCGGAGATTACTTCGAAGGAGACTAGAGTTTCATGTGTGTACTATCAATAAGAGTGCCCATACGAAAAAAGTCTGGAAACTTATTTAATGATCCTCGTATTTTATTTTTCTACTTTCCCATCAAGTCGAAATAGATAGGAAGTGATTTTACCGTGAGTACGCACGTAAAAATTAATACGCATACGTGGCTTTTGTAAAAAGTGCTTGGCTCCGTTGACATTTTCCTTGAGTAGGGGAGGGGGCGTCAGGTATCGAGCAATAAAACCAGCCCTTTGCCTTTTTTGACACTTGGGCAGATTTTATATTTCCGCTTTCCCACCAAGTCAAAATTGATACGAAGTAATTTTACCGTAGGTAGCCACGCAAAAATTAATTATATTTGCCTGTCTCCTGCTAGACAGGGCTTGACACAAGGTCATTAAAATGGGGATTAAGGGGAGGGGTAGGTTGGGAACGAACCGAGGCTCAAACCCTGCTGATCTGTGTAGCTCATCGACCCACTTAGTGCAATGTGAGTCTTATGAGTCAAGCTGGTCTTGGACCCAAATCTGGGTCCAGGCACGGATGCCTGTTTATTGCTTAAACGAGACAACAAGGTCTAGTTCTATACATGGGGGGGGGGCAAAGGAGTCAATAATGCAAGCTGTTAAATGGTTTCAAGTGTTTCTCTCTAATACGAATAATTCTATTTACTATGTGTGTGGGGGGGCCTCAAATACCGAGCAATAATACTAGTCCTTATCCCTTCTAAACGAGGGTGCAGGTACTGCTAGAGGGGGGAGGTCCTTGGAACTATGCTGTTTAATTCTCTCCCATTCTGGCGTGAACGCCAGGGGAGTATATCTGGAAACTGCTGTGTGTATGTCAGAGGGGATAAAAAAAAACCTTAGTTGGTGAATATGGACCAGTCCATTACTAAACGCTATGATTTTATTGTGGTTGGTGCGAGTGCGGGGATATTGTTTCTCTTTTTTGCTCAGACGATCTTCGGATTTTGAACTATTAAAAAAAAGATGAAAGCAAGCGAGCATATCAGTTCTCATACTGCAATCTTTCTCAAGGTAAGTGAATCATTTTAATTTTAATCATTGGACATTTTCTATAACCTCTCGTTGATGAAAATTCTATTAACTACAATACCTATTCAAATTTATCCTCTCTCTTAGGCACGATCAGCAATTAACACATCAAGAACGCCGGTGATTTACCCATCAAAATAAATATGACAAACGGTTAACAAATCTCTAGCCTGTCCCGACATTAAATCATACACCAATATTCCTGTTAACAGATATGTTAAACGTTACATTATACACACAAAAATACATAATACAAAAATTCTCTATCCATACAAGTTTCAGTTATTTCCTTTTTACTGAACATATTTTAGTCTTAAATTACATCGCAGCAATTGGCTGTATTTTTGCTCCCTTTTTAAATGACTTTGAACTAATACCTCCTGGAAAAAAGTATCGAATCTCCTTATTCCCCTCCCCACCAATTATAGTAATTTACGAAGCTCTGTGCTTCGATGTGACATAAGGCCGAATCAGTAGGGCACCCAATGACCTCCCCATTATAGGTTAAATACCACCACTGCTGTTCTACAAGGATAGCTTTGGCATTAAATAACCCACGAAGGTTGAAATGCCATTAAAACAAAGTAACCAAGCCTTCTTAACAGTTGAAATAGACACCTCACGAATAATGTCAAACAAGTTATATTAACAGACCATTGTTAGTGATTTTAGTTCTTACTGGGTGCCCCATAGTTATGGTCTTACACCACAACTAAGTTAAATGAATAACTTCTTTATTGTCGGGTAGAAGAAAAGACTAAAGAAATATAGCGACGGTGAGTTGTAGCAAATTGAAGCAGTGGTTTTAAAAGTAAATGTCTTGTTGAAAAAAAAAAATGAAGCAAATAAGTGAGACTTACTTTTTATCTGGATGGTGAATGTAAATATTGAATTTAGATGTAATTTTGTGTACATTATCGTTGACATTTCCTCAGAAATAAACGAGACAACCATCTCTTAGAAACATTTTTTTTCAACATTTTTTTCCTTTTTTTAAGAACACGTTAAAATGCTTTATTTTCAACCGAATTAAGTGCTGTTTACAATATATTGCTGTATATTTCACAATTTTGCATTGTTTTGTCTTTATTTATGAAACAGTTCGAAAAAGACTATTTTGAGATGTTTTAAAAATTATTTTTATTTTGTATTCATTTAAGTAACTGTTAAAAACAATTTTAAAAATAGTTTCAAACTTCTTTATTATTTACAACGAAATTTAACATTTTTTCTATGCTGAGGAAAAAAACAAAACTTTTTGCTTATATGAAGCAAAAATGCCTGGGCCTATTCCATACATTCCTGATAGTAGCACATTATTCAATGAGTCACTCAGAAAAAGACTTGCCGGTTGAGATTGCATTAGGAGTAATTTCCTTATAAACCAACTGTCAGTTTTAAACATGTTAAATTGAAGATTGGAGTCGTGATTAGAATTATCTTTTGCAGAAATTTGACAAATGTCAAGATTATACAGTATAAACTTCTAAAAAAGCTTAAAACTTCGGTGACTGGTCTGTAAATTTTGTTGCTCAGTCCACTGGGGGTGTTGAATACACCGACTGCACCTCTGCAGAGGGGTAATATCTCCCTCAGAATGAATGTCCTGCATATGACGCTAAACAATCTGATGGGGAGGTTCTAGTAATGCTGGGGCTTTTGGGAATGCGGAGTACACCTTTATTGCCATGGCTCCCAGGTCCACGCTTGCCCAGTCGGCTGGGAATGTAGAAAAAAACGACTGCTTCGCTGCAGAGGGGTAAGACCACCCCCTGCAACGAGTGTCCTAGATATGACACTAAACAATCTGATAGGGAGGATCAAGTAATGCTCGAGTTTTTGGGAATGCGGAGTATTCCTTGATTGCCATCGCCCCCATGTCCACTCTGGCCTGGAGTAGTAGGACCTGATAGTCCTATCTATGAGTCGAATATAGCTAAACTATGTGCTTATGCTAAACTGAATTGTTTGAAATAGAACTGTTTTGACATTTAAACTGCGTATTTATGCTGAACTGAATTGTTTGAAAAAAATCTCTTTTTATATCTAACTTCGTGTATTGTCCAGTCGGCTGGGACTGTAGAATACACCGACTGCTTCTCTGCAGAGGAGTAAGACCCCCCCCCGCAACGTGTGTTCTGGATATGACACTAAACAATCTGATGCTGAGGTTCCATTAATGCAGGAGCTTTGGGGAATGCGGAGCACCCCTTCATTACCATTGCTCCCAGGTCCACTCTGTCCGGAGTGGTAGCACCTGGTAGGGCCCTATCTATGGGTTGAATAGAACTAACTGCAAACTTATGTTAAACTGAATTGTTTGAATTAGAACTCTTTGACTAAACTGAATAACTTGAAATAGAAATGTTTCTGATAATTAAACTCATGCTAAACTGAATAGTTTGAAATAGAACTATTTGCATAAAAATGGATTAGGCATTAAATAAACCTACAAAGGTTGATATGCCATAAAACACAACCAACCAATCAGTAAATTTTGTACTATAGGAAAAAATGTCGCCCCTGTGTAAGGTAGGTATTTTATGTAGAACAAAAATAAACATACAGATTTGGCAGAAGGCCCCAAAAAAGGGAGGGTTAACTGGTCTTCACTATCCTATTGTAAACTTAACAAGTTCCATTTATTGATCCAGGACATACTATAATATTCCTTTCACCATAATGTCAATTTAAAAAAAAAAATAAAGTAAGTTGGCGACCGTAGTCGAGGGCGACCCGAAGGTTCCTTTTTCAATAGCTGCGACACCGAGGGGTAGGGAAGGGCGCTACTCTTTTCCCTGAATTGTTCCACTTTCCATTGGCTTATTGGTTAGTGTTCGCCAATGGCCTGGGAGTCCTGGGTTCAATCTCAGGTCGAGTCATACCAAAAACTTTAAAAATGGCACTTATAAGGGGAAAGGAGTAGGGCCCTTTCCTACACCTCGGTGTATTAGCTATCGAAAAGGGAACCTTCGGGTCACCCTCGACTACGGTCACCAACTTTATTTACTTACTACCCTTGATCTATACCTTTTTATAATGCTGAGTGTTCAGCAAGGAGGCAGCAAGTACCTTTTTTTTTTTTTTTTTTTTTTTTTTTCAAATAAGTCTTTGGTACTATTTACCAACCCCTCCGCTCGGGCAGGATATGACACAAGGTCAATTTTTAAGCGGAGTTTATCAGGTTTGAATTCAGAGTTTTCCTTCTCCTAGACTAGTTGCCTCACCAAGTCTTTGGTATGAGTCGACCTGGGATTGAATCCCGGCCTGCCGGACATTTGGCGAACACTCTAACCACTAGGCCAATGGACGTTTTTTTTTGTTGTTGTTTTTTTTAATTGATAATACTATAACCACCAAAACATACTAATCTCTGAATGAGTGTCTAAACTAATCCCATTTTCACCTAAGTTGTGAGGGCGCGAGAATGATTGACATTTTTATCTCCAGGAAAATAGATCCCCAACGAAACGAGAATAAATAAAAATATTCATACAACTGAAAATAAAATGATTCAGTAATCATTTGAAATGACTGAACTCGTTTTACTTATTTTCTGGACATCCATACATCCGACTGATTAACTTTTATTTTTGATGCGTAGAGACATCTCGGTTTCATTTCGATATTCAAAGAATGTACTAATCTTGCAAATTTGTAATAACACTTGCCAAATAAAAATACGAGACTTAAATTCAGATTTCTAATCTGCATACCGCATATCAGTTTTGTAGACATCAACAATGTTATAAATTATTTGAATATAAGTTAGCTCGGTAAAAAATTTGCTAAATTTAGCAATCCTAAATTCCGTTTCGAAATCCAGGATAGGATAGGCTTTAAGCGTAGCATTAGAGATGTACAAGTCTGTGACAATAAAATTTGAGATGTAAAATTTCGCAGTATACAGCCTTGCTGCATTCCGATATCTTGCAACGGCTTGTCACTAGGTAACAGTTTCTGAGGGTGAAAAGTATTATACGAACCACAGAAGCGCATAGCCACAGAAACCATGGGTGGCAGCAGTGTGGATGTGAAGTAAGGTGGATAACTCTAAAGGTGGGTCAACAGCACGCATCATCAGACGCTTGACGGTGGAACCTCATAGATCAACGGCAGTGATCATATTGTTTAGTCAGGAAACTACTGCTACTCATCTATAAGGATAACACCGACTGATAAAAAAATGCCACCGAAAGATTACTACATATATATATATAGGCAGCATTTCTTCGTTAATGCAAATTTCATTAAACATAATAGACATTTTATGCCTACATATTTTCTTCTGGATCCGTTCGAATTCCCGTATTACTTTTATCGTATTCGGGGGGAATTGATCTGACACAAGTTCAATAGCTCAGCATTTAAAAAAAACATTCATGTCCAACAACACAACTACGGAAAATTCTCACCGACAACACAACAATACTCGAGCATCAAAATAATAAACAAAAACTTCAGATTCCCGAAGCACTATATATTAGAAACCTGCAACCAGCACTTAATAGAATTAATTTTCAAACCAGTGCTAATATACTTAAATGTCTTTAGCTACTGACACTATTTACAGAATTACATTTAAAAGCAAACGCCATAATCTTAAACGGCAAAGACGTCCTTACACAGTAGTAATTTGCTAAAACAAAAGTTACATCACTTTTGTAATAGATTCTCCCCTGATGATGGCCCAAAGTCGGGCAGAAAGTACTAGGGATACATACATCTATGGACAATACCAGAAGAAAATATGTAGGCATAAAATATCTATTATGTTTAATGAAATTTGCATATATATATATATATATATATATATATATATATTGTGTGTGTGTGTATCTATAATCGAGCTAAGTGATTAAGGTGTGTTAAGGTCTTTTTATACGTTATTCAATGGGTGTGGGGGACGCTGGACAAGGTTGAGTCATTCTTGGTATGGCTTGCGCCAATATTATGTATAAATTCATTTACATAATCATTTTTGGTTTATGGCTTTCCTGTTTTTATCATATTATTGTTTCTTTGTTATTATTTTCCTCCCTGTGTTAACATTTGCCAATTTCCTAGTTTTATCAATCCATCATTTACCTCGTTCACTTGTCACTGAAATGACCCACCTGCTAATAGTACTCCTCCAGTACATAACGTATAAAAAGACCCCCAACTAACCAAAATCACTTGGACTGATGGACTCATTCGTGAGGAACTGATAGTTAAGCTTTGTTGACTCTGTCTACACTAACCTAACTGTATGTAGTTTTCACGAACTTCACAATTGAATCAAATTTGGGTCTCTTTTCTATTTTAAAAAAATTTTTCTCCTTAATACTTCTCCCATCCTCAAACGACAACAAATTTCGCAAGTAACGAGGCGGAGGAATTTTTAGAATTTTTAGAAGAAATTGCTTCCTTTTTTTTTATGAACGATGTTTCTGCATTTACATTTTAACTGAACTTGTATTTCTGCTATTTTTGAAAGGAAAATTATTAATATATATATATATTCCAGTTAAACCGGAGTCGGGAATAATTCCGTCAGGACAAAAAAATCATTCAACTATGAACATTTAAATTTTCCTGGTAAGGAGTTCAACAACGAAGATTTAAATTATATAAACAACAGTGTATGGTTGTCACTATCTCACTTGGTGGGTTTGTGGCAGACCAAATGCGCTATCATTTTTCTGCCCTGATGATCATATTTACCAACCCCTTCGCTCGGGCAGGATATGACACAAGGTCAATTTTTAAGCGGAGTTTACTGGTTTAAATTCAGTTTTCCTTCCCCTAGACTAGTTGCCTCCCCAAGGCTGAAGAACCCAGTCTGCTCTACTATTTACCCATAGCTGGAGGGAGAATAATTGGATTCATACCTTTCCCAAGGGTATTAGTGCTATATGAAATGCAATCAGTCTCGTCCAGGATTTGAACTCGTGTCGCCGTGTCCATTTCCTACGACGATAACTATTACACCACGGGTACCTCCTATGATGATTGTCGTATAAAGATAGCATGAAACTAGTGGTCGCAGATATATAAAAACTTATATATATATAATTACATTTGAATAGAGGAATTGTATTATATTAATTGAATTACTATGACTAGAAAATCTGGCAAGCACTTCCATGTGATATACGGAACACTGGACAGCTGTTTCGACCTTAGGTCTCATCAGCAGTGCATAACGTGATCTCCACCATCAAACGTATCTTTTAAGACTCCTCAGTTTAAGTGGTCGCGGATTTACCATGACTAGTTAATTTGGCATCGCTTGCGTGCGATATGGACCGATTGCCCAGTGGTAGAGTTGCAGCTCCGCTTTCTGTGGTTGCTGGTTCGATCTCCAGCTGTTCAGTGTTCCGTATGTCACATGGAAATGCTTACCGGATTCTCTAGTCTTGGTAATTCAAATGCCTATAACTTGATTGATTTTCTTTTATATTACCACTCACATACTGATATATTATGTGCCAAATGTCAACTTGTAATTTAATGAGAAAATAGTATGCATGTTGGCAGTTGAATTATTTTTAGTGTATAACCAAATCTGGAAGAGAAATAAAACAGGGAAAAAATGTCGATAAAACTGATTTATGAAAAATAATACCGCTTAAAAAAGATTAAAAATCACGTTTATTCGATTTTTAAATCGCTTGGTGACTCGTGGATGTCTTTGTCTGCCTCTCAGCAAATGTGTGCGTTTCTTAGTGTTTATGCGTGAATTTCTCTCTCTCTCTCTCTCGCTTCAACTCTTTATTTCTATCTCTGTGCGTAGACATGTTTCATTTAGACAACCACGTTTGATAACAGAACCATCCTCGTCCTCAAGGACGCTTTCTGTGTCATTCCGTCGGCTAATTAGGCTGTTTTGTTTAATGCTGGGTATGACGTCCACGATGTTGCATTTCAACGAGTGCTCGGTAGGATAGTGGCTGATGTTCGTGCTTCTTGTAGACGGTACACAGACGTAGTAGTCCAGGAGATTTGAATCGGGGAGAGCTATGAGATCACATGTTGGTTAACATGGAAATGAAAATTCTTGGGTCATGCGGAAGGGAGCAGTGTCTTGCTGGAACCGCCACCCCTAGGACTTGACCGCTGTTCCAGCACCTCCATTTCGGTGGTAGGATTGACTTGGGTCTTGTGAGAAATTAGAGTAGAATGATATGGTTTGTATTTCCGTGAGACCCATCGGTTTTTTACTTTTCCTTATCTGGTCTTTGTTAAAATGGTTCATGGTATAAAATTAAAAAATTATTACGATAATCCTCAAACTGGAGCCACTTGGCTCTCTAGGGAGGGATTTCAGTCAGAGGTGTAATGTAGTGTTCACCTCCACTATCAGTGACGTGGTGAAGTTCTGTCCAGAGAAATCTCTTTGTAGGTGCAAGAGACGACTACACACAAGACTTGGGGATTTTTTAAAAAAGGGAAGATGATAGTAGTGACATATGGGTTTAGCTATCGACTAAGTAAACAGAAAAGCGCTTTAAACGTAGAATTTGGTAATTTCCGGTTCAAACCTGCAACCTAATACTTGTAATCTCCTTAATGCTCACTGAACCCATTAAAAAATAAAAGGTTACCGAACCCGTTAAAAATAAAACCTTTACAAACCCATTAAAATAATTCAAGAATTAAAGGTACGTTTGCATTTTTAGTTTACTGATCCGTTTCTTTTGCAAATAAATTACGTTTAGTTATGTTTTTGTAATTTAATATTTAATTAACTTACTTCCAAGTAAAGTTGGAGAATTCCTACTCCAGGTAAATTGTCTAATGAACTTCCATCACTTCAAAATTATACCCTTATCTAATAAATACAATCAGCTCTGTCAAAAAAGGCCAATAAAATACGCCGACTGCACCTCTACAGAGGAGGTAAGACACCACTCCCCAATGAATGTGTTTGTTTGAACCCCCCCAACTATTTGATGGTAAAGCTCCAGTCCTGGAGCTTAGGGGAATGTGGAGTATCCTTTCATTACCATTACTCCCAGGTCCACTCTGACCTGGAGTGGTAGTACCTGTTAGGACTCCATCTATGGAACAAATAGGAATATTAAATCATTTACTTGACTAGAAATCATTTAACTATGTGCAAACAAATGATTAAAATTAAAGAAATTATTTGTGTCAAATAGCAATATTTGAAATCATTTAACTGTTGCAAACAAAAGATGAATCTTAAATAGAATTATTCGTGTTTGACAGGAATACTTGAAACTATCTGACTGTATGCAAATAGATAAATGAGCTTAAACTCGTTTAAAAATAAACGCCAACGAACTATTAGCTCACAAATCTGCACACACACACACATATACATGCGCCGGGCCATAAAACCTTTCCACCAAACTAATAATGGCAGAATTTGTAATTGCATTTGAAATAAATGTAAAATTTCCTACGTATGCACACCATGAATTTTAACTTAATCAAATTTGACAGTATAATGTATTAATTTACTAAGCTTTTTGCTTAGATGTAGTACAAGGCCGCATGAATAGGGCACCCAATGAGAATCGAACTCACTCGTGTAGGTTTGCTAGTCTAACATGCTAACCATTACACCACCCGAGGTGCCCTTGACAGTATAATGTATTCTCTAATCTGTACTGCTTTGATTAACAAACTTGTTTACTGCCCCCTTCAAGCCTCTGTAAAATGACAGTGACACTCTCATGGAGCGCTACCCCACCCCATTAGAAAACACACTAATGTAATTGGGTAAGCGTAGATAATTAATGTGGGAGTATTCTTTACAGACTACTTCAACATTGTAGCAGGCTTGCTGCAAGGAGACATATTAGCCCCCCCATACCTGTTTATTATTTGCATAGACAACGTGCAAAGGAAAGAAGCAAAAGATACCCCGCACAAACTATAACGGACGCGGACTACGCCGATGACATTGTGCTTCTCACAAATACACCCACCCAAGCCGAATCCTTGCTACAAAGTCAGGAACGAGCAGCTGGTGGCACAGGCCTCCATGTCAACTCAGACAAGACAGAATACATGTGCTTTAATCAAATAGATGTCATCTCCACACTAAATTATGGTCCTTTGAAACTAGTGGACAAGTTCACCTACCTCGGAAGCAGGGTCTCTTCAACCGAGAATGACATCAATACACGATTAGCAAAGGCATGGACAGCTATTGATAGGCTATCGGTCATATGGAAGTCAGACTTGACCGATAAAATAAAATGCAGTTTCTTCCAAACAGCGGTCGTGTCGATACTGCAATATGGATGCACTATATGTACGCTGACTAAACTTATGGAGAAAAGGCTTGACGGCAATTACACAAGAATGCTATGAGCTGTATTGAACAAGTCCTGGAGGCAACACCCTACAAAACAGCAGCTGTACGGCCACCTACCACCCATCACGGAAACGATTTAAGTTAGACGAACCAGACATTCGGGAGACTGCTGGAGAAGTAAAGAGGAACTCATAAATGATAATGTCCTGTGGACCCCTTCACATGGAAGAGCAAAGGTAGGACGACCAGCTAGAACCTACATACAGCAGCTCTGTGCCGATACGGGATGTAGCTTAGAAGACCTCTCGGGAACGATGGACGATAGAGACGGGTAGTGAAAGAGGGTCAGGGAGATCCTTGCTTGCAGCGCAACATGATGATGATTGTTTAAAATACATTTCCGTCCTATCGGTGGGACTTACAAATAATACAATGACTGTATCGTTTGCAGGAGATTAAAACACCTCTCAAAGAAAAAACGGTCCAATCCATCGGCTGGTCATGTCAAATCCTTGGGCTAATATGATTAAAACACCCTTGGGAAAGGTATGAATCCAATTATTCTCCCTCCAGCTATGGGCAAATAGTAGGGCAGACTAGATTCTTCAGCCTTGGTGAGGTAACTGTCAAGAAGGAAAACTGAATTCAAACCTGTTAAACTTTGCTTAAAAATTGACCTTGTGTCATATCCTGCCCGAGCGGAGGGGTTTGTTAATATGATTAAAACACTTTTATTTATCTTAAAGGCAGTGGTGTGAGTTCACACTGCGTAATGGCTAAAGAACTTGACTGCGGCCTCCTAGTAAGCGAGTTCAATTTCTAGTCGCGCTATTACGTTCACTTTCGGACAAGTACCCTTGGGAAAGGTATGTACTACGTTATCCTGCTAGCTATGGGTTAAATAGTGTCACTATTGTTCTACAAGGATAGCTTTGGCATTAGATAACCTGCAAAGGTTAATGTGCCATTAAACAAAGAAAGAACGCGGTAGCTGAGATCCAACTGCGTCAAAGAAACAGTTTATGAAAATTATTTCTTTTGATATATTAATATACATGAAATCACATGAACACGACAAGATTAGGCATTAAATAGCCCACAAGAGTTGACATGTCATTGAACTAAATAACCAGCCATAGAGTTTTAAAATTATTCGTAGTCGATAGGAATACGTGGAGCGATGTAACTATATGCACATTATTTATATCAAGAATTATAATTTGTTGTTTTAACTATTATTTTACTCTTTTGAGTTTTCACGCCTGCCTTAGCCGATGTTTTCTCACTGGAGTTAGTGACACCGAGTCTCCTTTAAGTCTCCAGGACTCTCCTCAGTACTGTAGCCGATCCTAATAATACAGTTTGGATGGTTTCTGCTCATCCTCTTATTTTCAAGTCCTCCAGTCCGTTTATCAATTCTTTGCTGACTGTACCGAGCGCGCCATTTACAATTCGTATCACCGTCACTTTTAAGTTTCATAGTTTGTTTTTTTTTTTCAGTTCTCTAGCTTTCGTTCAGTTTTAAGTAGTGGTCAGCCGGAACGGCAATGTTGTTATGTTGCATATTGACCCCGGCCAAGATGTCAAAAGAAGAAATGCACCTGTGTAAATAACAGGTGCATCAGGTCGAAGATATCAGGAGATCAGGGGCGACCTTGACTGTCGAGGGGTTGAACTGAGTGCGAAATTGTGACGCTCGCAGGAAGTAGGTGGGTGTCAAATTATCATATAACCCCGGCGACAGGAAGTTCAGATCAGTTGGAGACAAGATCCTGGAATGAGAACTATGTCCCAGCAGAGCCTGCCCCGTCCCGGCCCCCGGTTGAGCAGCCCAGGAGAACAGGAAAGAAAGGCTGTGATAGCCGGAAAAGTTGGGGGCTCAATATGTTGCAGTCTTTGTTTGGTCTCCAACTCCCTCTCACACACAACCCTTTCAATAAAGTGAGGGGTATATTTTTCTAAAGAACTGTCTCCGCTCGTCGTTATTGCGTCGTTATGTTTCTGCATGCATATGTGTATGTATAGTTGTTCATAGCTATACAACTGTTGTTGTTGTTACTACTACTACTACTACAACTTGTTATTTTTACTTTTTTTTTTTTTTTTTTTTTGTAACTCCTGGAGCAACACAACTTTTTACTATCTTCTCACATCAACTTTAAAAAAAGAATCTTTGCGCCAAACTTATTCACTAATGTAATATCGACATACAGATTAAATTTTGTTAAGTTATTCATCCCGAAAATGCACGATTAGATGTTTCTTGCCTTTTTTTTTCCTGAAATCTTTCAATTCAATCTTAAAATTGTCAACACTGTTGTTTTGATCTGATAAGGCAATTTGTTATGAAAATATCTTAGTTTATTAGCAAAAAAAAAAAATCCAATTTGTGAAGAGATTTAGTTTTTGTGATCTGTATTGACTCATTTTCTAGTTCGAGGAGAAATATTGATAAAATGATTGAAAGTTTCAGATTGATTCCCTCTCATTGTTCTTTCTCGTAGTTAATCCCAGTCTCCCCCTATAACAAAAGTGTTTTTTACTTTTGATATTATTGTCAGTTTAATTCGTATACCCTACAATTTCCATGTCCAGACACTGAACCCCAAGCTTAAGTCAAATATCATATTAAAGCTCTCATTGCTTTCGGAGTATTATTATTATTATTATTATTATTATTATTATTATTATTATCAGTTAATTGAAATCATATAACTGTGTGCAAACAAATGACAATTATGAAATAGAATTAATTCCTTGAAACCATATAATTATAAGCATTAAATGAGAATAATTGAAGCCATATAACTGTGTGCAAGCAAATAGAAATAATTACATAAAACCCTGGAAATATTAGTCATCATGTCGTGCCGCTTGCACAGATATCCCTGACCCTCTCTCGCCACTTTTCCCTATCGTTCATCGCCTCTAGCAGTTCTTCTGGGCTACATCCCGTATCCTCACATAGCTGCTGTATGTATGTTCTAGCTGGTCGTCCTGCTTTACCTCGTTCATATGTGGGGGTCCATAGGAGTACATCATTTATGAGCTCGTCCCTGCTCCTCCAGCAGTGTCCTGCGTGCCTAGCTCGTCTAACTTGGATTGTTTTCATGACAGGAGGCAGGTGACCGTATAGTTGGTGCTTTGTGGGATGTTGCCGCCAGGACTTGTTTAATATTGCTCGCAACATTCTTGTGTAGTTGCCGTCTAGCTTCTTCTTCAGCCGTTTTGTAAGCGTCCAAGTGGTGCATCCATACAGCAGTATCGACACGATCCCTGCCTGGAAGAAACTGCGTTTCATTTTATCGGTCAGGTTTGATTTCCATATGACCGATAGCTTATCGATAGCTGTCCATGTCTTCGTTAGCCGTGTGTCGATGTCTTTTTCGGTTGATGAGACACTGCTGAAATCCTACAATAGTGTGCGATGCAGATTGTACTTTATATTGCTATGATCCTTATAACTGATGACAATTTGTTATTGTACATATTTCCTTCGTAGGAAATAGAATCTACGACGCGAGTTCAAATCCTGGACGAGGCTGCATGCGTTTCATTTCGCGCTAGCGACTTGGAGCGAAGGAATTACTTTTGCTGTTTGGGAAGTGCCCGTGATGTAATGGTTATCGTCATAGGAAATGGACACGGTGACACGAGTTCAAATCCTGGACGAAACTGATTGCATTTCCTATAGCACTAATATCTTTGGGAAAGGTATGAATCCAATTATTCTCCCTCCAGCTATGGGTAAATAGTAGGGCAGACTAGGTTCTTCAGCCTTGGCGAGCCAACTAGTCTAGGAGAAGGAAAACTGAATTCAAACCTGTTAAACTTCGCTTAAAAATAGACCTTGTGTCATATCCTGCCAGAGCGGAGGGGTTGGGTAAATGATTACTTTTGCTGTTCTCTGATTGCTTAAATAGAACAATTTCAGTTATTTAGCGTTGGTGCTGCAATCAGTCTTGTAGAAAAAAAGCTCTGCATTTAAACTAGCTGTACTCAGCTTAAATGCTGACCTTGTGCCACATCTTTGGTATGGTTTGGTTTGATAGCTTATCAATCATTGTAGGTTATTTCATATTAAATCTATTTTTATACATATAAACAGCTCTATTTCTAACAATTCAGTTTTGCATAAGTACACTGCTTAGTTCTATTTGACCGATAGATAGGACCCTATCTGGTGCTACCACTCTGACACAGTGGACCTGTGAACGATGGCAATAAAGGGATACTCTGCATCCCCCAAAGCTCCAGCATTACTGGAGTCTCCCCATGAGATTGCTTATTGTCAAATCCAGGACACTCGTTTAGGGAGTCTTACCCCTCTGCAGAGATGCAGTCGGTGTATTCTACAGCCCCATCCGACAGGCTGTCTTTGGTATGGTTTCTTTAAGTTTCTATAAACTTCCAAAATGGTATCATCTTGGTTATGTCTGATGACTAGCAGCAAATCCTGTTACGCATGTATGCCGATATCCTTAACTTTGAAAGGATAGTAAGATTTACCTTTATTTTCCTGGTATTACAAACAAATATGCTCTCTGCTCCCCCAGACCTCTGAATAATGTCACTGTCACTCTAAAGAACCTGGCCCAGTCAGCTCGGGCTGTAGAATACACCGACTGCAACTCCGCTGATAGGCAAAACCCCTGTCCTAGATATGATATTAAACTATCTGACGGTGAGGCTCCAGTAATGTTGGAGCTTTGGGGAGTGCGGAATACTCCTTCATTGCCATCGCTCCCAGGTCCACTCTAGCCTTGTGTGGTAGCACCTGATAACGTCATATCAAAGGCTTAAATAGAACAATTTGACATTTAAACTGTGAAAACAAATGGCTTATGGTAGATTGAATCGTTTGAAAGAGAACTGTTTGATCATTTAACTGTGTGTAAACAAATGACTGAGGTATAATTGAATTGATAGTATGAAATCGCAATACTTGAAAACATTTAACTGTGAGCAAACAAATGATTAATTGCAAATAGAATTCGTCTTTGATAGAAATGAGTGAAACCATTTAACTGGACTAAAAAATGATCTAAGGCTTATTTTAAAATGTGATCTATGAAATGGGTTTAGAAATCCTATATAAGAGATAGGTATGAAAAGGATTTGGCATTAAGTAATCTACAATGGTTAATATGCCATAAACCAAACCAAACTCTAAAGCAGAACGCCCCCTATCGTTGATAAACTCTAATTTAATGTTTTGGGTAAGCCCAAATCATGTTCGGTGGAGTTTTCGTTTAAAATATCTTTGTGTTGAGAACAAATAAACAAAATTGTCTAAGTTACAAACGAAAGTCTATTTAACCGCAGATTACATTTGTGTGTTGTGGGGGGGATCAATACGAAGCTTTTAAAAGCCTGAATGAGTTGGATTTGCACTCAGTTTTAAGCAAAGTAATATTGTTTCTTTAATTCGTCTGTTTGCTTTTGACTTTCTTTCCTTTTCTTTCTTTTTTTTTTTCTTCCTTTAAGCTTACTGTTCTCATGTTGAGTATATTAGATTTCTATCAAAGGACTTAATTTCAGAATCTAAATTAATTCCTGATCGACGTCTCTTCGTTGCAAAACATCCAAAGGTTTTGCATTTCAAGATTACAGGAAAAACTAATTGAGTTTTAATTGTCTGTTTACGGAACAAATAAGACGACGTTGCCCGGGAACAAGTCACCTTACTCACGGACTGTATGGTCAGTGGGATTGGTTGATTGGGTTTTATGGCATATCAACCTTTGTAGGTTATTTAACGCCAAATCCATCTTTTATGAAAGTAGTCGGTTCCATTTCAAACAATTCAGTTTAGCATGAGTACACAGTTTAATTATCAGAAACATTTCTATTTCAAGCTATTCAATTTAGTCAAACAGTTCTAATTCAAACACATCAGTTCAGCATAAGTACGCAGTTTCGATGTCAAAACAGTTTTATTTCAAGCAGTTCAGTTTAGCATATGTACAGTTTAATTGTCAAAAATATTTCTATTTCAAGCGATTCAATTTAGTCAAACAATTCTAATTCAAAGAAATCAGTTTAGCATAAGTAAGCAGTTTAGTTCAATTTAAACCCATTTTTATACAAATAATCAGTTCTATTTTGAACAATTTTATTTAGCACGAGTACACAGTTTAATTGCCCAAAACATTTTTTTCAAGCAATTCAGTTTATTCAAACAGTTCTAATTCAGCCAATTCTGTCTAGTATTTGTACAATTTCAATGTCAAAACCAGTTCCATTTCAAACAATTCAGTTTAGCATAAGTGCACAGTTTAATTGTCAAAAACATTTCTATTTCAAGCTATTCAGTTTAGTCAAACAGTTGTAATTCAAATAATTCAGTTTAGCATAAGTTTGCTTTTGGTTTAGTGAATCTATGACCAGCTTCGACCAGCAGCGTACGAGTCTCTGCTTGTGTGCGACTCCCACCCCACTAAATCACCACTTAAAAAAAGACCTTGTTTCAAATCCTGCCGGGTAGGAGGGACGGATAAATATCAAGCACCGGTCCTCCTGGCATTGAAACCAGGTGGCCAAACAATGACCAGCATAGATTTACATTTTACTAGGCCTCTGGGCCAACTGAATCTATGACCAGCAACGCATGAGTCTCGATTCGTGCGCGACCTTCCTCTCTCTTAATCCCCACAATGAAAAAGACCTTATGTCAGATCCTACCTGGTGGGAGGTATGGATAAATACTTAGACCAACTGTATTAATGATATAAAACAATTTTATTAATAATTGAGGCTTTAAAAAGATAATGGAGAATGTGATGCAAATAACTAAGGGAATTTTGACGTCAGCAGTAACGTAGTCTTGGTTTTAGACACACATGAGGTCTATTATAAGATAGACAATCGTTAAAAATGAGCCTAATCAATAGTGATGACCTGAAATCGCTACTGATATATATTCATACATTGAATTCTGTTAGATATGCATAACACGAATATATTCTTAAAGTTCTCGGTCTAACTAAGATAATGACCTATAAGCAAGAAACATACATGCTATTCTACCTATTCCTATTTAACTTCAACATACAAGGTATATTTTTCTCAAGTTTCTATAAACTTCCACAACAAAACACAAACTAATCAACTGAAAGCAAATTATTGCTGAATAGAAATACTATTACGTTTGTGTTAGTATAAATAGTAGTGAGAAATAATGATAATAATAAAAATGAAAAAATGAAAAAAATGAAAAAGAACTGGAAACCCTTATACACACAGTTAGAAAATACAGCCGGGACAAAGGAATGGAATTTGGTATAGAAAAATGTGCAATGCTTGTAATGAAAAGTGGTAAACGACATCTAACTGACGGGATAGAACTACCAAACAAGGATAAGATAAAATCACTCACAGAAAACGAAACCTACAAATACTTGGGCATATTGGAGGCTGACACCATCAAACAAGCAGAAATGAAAGAAAAAAATCCAGAAAGAATACCTCAGAAGAACCAGAAAACTAATCGAGACAAAACTCAATAGCAGAAACCTCATCAAAGGAATAAATACTTGGGCTGTATCTCTCGTTAGATATTCCGGACCCTTTCTCAAGTGGACCCGAGAGGAACTTAAACAAATGGACCAAAGGACAAGAAAACTAATGACTATGCATAAGGCATTGCATCCCAGAGACGACGTTGACAGGCTATATGTATCTAGAAAAGAGGGAGGAAGAGGACTTGCCAGCATTGAAGACAGCGTTGACACATCCATATATCGACTCGAAAACTATATACAAAAACACGAAGGAAGACTCATTACAGCAACCAGACACGAAACTAAGAACACGATGAACAACAGAATGACAGTAACGAGCAAACAAAAATGGGAAGGAAAACAACTTTATGGGCGCTTTAAACGACTAATAAACAATATCTCACACGACAAAACTTGGACATGGCTAAGAAAATGAAATTTTAAGAGAGAAACAGAATCTCTCCTTATAGCAGCACAGGACAACGCTATAAGAACGAATCATATCAAAGCGAGAATAGATAAGACACAACAAAATAGCAAATGCAGGCTATGTGGCGACAGAAATGAAACCATCAATCATGTAATAAGCGAATGCAGCAAATTAGCACAGCGGGAATATAAGGCGAGACACGACTGGGTCGGTAAGGTGATTCACTGGGAAATGTGTAAGAAATTTAAATTCGACCATACTAACAAATGGTATATGCACAACCCAGCACCTGTCCTAGAAAATGACTCGCATAAACTGTTATATTTTGACCCTCGCCCCGGCCCAAAAATGCTATGCCAAGGTGATGCACCGGAAGGAAGTGACACATTCCAATGGCCAGTAATCGAAAGAGATCGCGTGGGCGGATTAAGGCTTATAATATAGGCCAAGGTAAAGGTCCCACGGTGCCACTACAGTGATGCACCGGAAGAGAGTGACCTGTGAACTGCATGACAGTTATTTCCGCTTGATGACGATTAAACATTCGATTTCAAAGATCCAGTGGGCGATCGTGTGGGCGTTGAATTATTATTTAACTCAGTTGAGTTCGGGTGCCAAAGCAGTTGCCAGTAGAATTCCAGACAGCAAGAGACCAGATGTGGTAGGGAAGGCCACACCCGACCGAGGGGGCCCTTGGAAACCCCCAATGGAGTTTGGGGTCCAGAGAAGATGCTGATAAGATGCCATAAAGAAAGCCAGCACCCAGCAGAGTGAGCCCTAGGCCTCCGGTTGAACATCAAGAGAACAAGAAAGACACAACGTGGCGGTCATAAGTAGTGGAGGTCAAAATATGAAGTTTATGTTCGGTCTCCAGCACCCTCTCACATGCAAACCTTTGAGTAACCCTTTTCAAACCTTGCAATAAAGTGAGAGGTAAATATAATTGTAAAGAAATCTTCCTGCGTCGTTATCATGCGTCTTAATTATTGTGTCGTTGTGATGCTGCATCAACATGTATATGTGTAAATGACTATATAACAAAACTCCTATGGGACTTTAATATACAAACGGATCACCTAATCCCGGCCAGGAGACCAGACTTAATAATAATCAACAAAAAAAAGAGAACTTGCAAAATAGTCGACTTTGCTGTCCCGACAGACCACAGGATAAAACAGAAAGAATGTGAAAAGAAGGATAAATACCTCGACCTTGCTAGGGAACTGAAAAAACTGTGGAACATGCAGGTGACAATTATACCAATTGTAATAGGTGCGTTTGGAACAGTAATTAAGGGATTACTAAAGGGACTAGAGGACTTGGAGGTTGGCGGACGAGTGGAGACCATCCAAACGACAGCATTGTTGAGAACTGCCAGAATACTAAGAAGAGTCCTGGAGACTTGAGGAGACTTGCTGTCACTCAGACTTCAGTGAAAAACCATCGGCTATTGCTGATGTGAAAAGCTCTAATGAGTGAATAATAATAATAATAATAATAATAATAATAATAAAGCTGTGGAACATGAAAGTAACGATTGTGCCAATGGTGATTGATGCGTTAGGCACAGTAACTAAAGGATTATTAAAAGGACTGGAGGACTTGGAAGTTGGAGGATAGGTAGACTAACCAAACTACAGCATTGCTGAGGACGGCCAGAATTCTGAGACGAGTCCTGGAGACTTGAGAAGACTTGCTGTCACTCAAACTCCAGTGAAAAACCATCGGATATTGCTGATGTGAAAAGCTTTGAGTGAACAATAATAAAACTATCATCACTAAATAAACAAATGTCATATGGAAATACTTGAAAATATTTACTCGTATGCGAGTAAATCAGTTGTTTGGTTTTAGTATCATCATCATCATCATCATCATCATCATCATATCGTGCTGGCAGCACGGATATCCCTGACCCTCTCTCGCCACTCCTCCCTATCGTTCATCGCCTTAGGTAGGTCTTCAGGACAACAACCTGTATCCTCACATAGCTGCTGAATGTACGTTCGAGCTGGTCGTCCTGCTTTTGCGCGCCCATGTGTGGGGATCTATAAGAGTACATCTCTTATGAGTTCATCTCTGCTTCTCCAGCAGTGTCCTGCATGTCTGGTTCGTCTAACTTGGATAGTTTTCGTGATATGGGGCAGGTGGCCGTACAGTTGGTGTCTTGTGGGGTGTTGCTGCCAGGTCTTGTTCAGGATTGCACGCAGCATTCTTGTGTAATTGCCATCTAGTTTCTTCTCCAGCCGTTTTGTTAGCGTCCATGTAGTGCATCCATATAGCAGTATCGATGTGACCGCTGCCTGGAAGAAACTGCGTTTCATTTTATCGGTTAGGTCTGATTTCCATATAATCGATAGCCTATTGATAGCTGTCCATGCTTTCGTTAACCTCGTTTCGATGTCCTTTTCAGTTGATTCGACGCTGCTTCCTAGGTATGTGAATTTGTCTACTAGTTTAAGAGGGGTTCCTTCTAGAGTGGAGATGTCCCCTGTTTGGTTATAGCACATATATTCCGTTTTGTGTGCATTAACATGGAGGCCTATGCTTGCTGCTGCTCGTTCCAAACTATGCAGTAGTGTTTCGGCTTGGTCAGGTGTATTTGCCAGTAACGCTATGTCATCGGCGTAGTCGGCGTCGGTAATTGTTGTTGCGGGGTATCTTCTACTTCTTCTCTTCGTCAGTTCGAAGCCATTCTCTTTGATTTTGTCAATCTATGTTCTAAGTACGTAGTCTAGACAAATGATAAAGAGGTACGGGGCCAGCGTGTCCCCTTGTAGTACTCCTGCTACAATGTCAAAGTATTCTGTGTCTCCATCCGGTGATCGTACTTTTACTTTAGTGTTTCTATAGAGAATCGTTATTGCCGCTACGGTTTCTTTAGGTATGCCGTACGCTAGTAGGATTTGTTCCATCTTTTCTCTGTGAATGGAGTCGAAAGCCTTGGTAAAGTCGACAAATATTAATGTCGCTTGTAGGTTCTTTGCCCGTACACCTTCAAGGATTCTGCGGATGGTTAATATTTGTGAGGTCGTGGATCTATTTCTTCGGAAGCCATTTTGGTTTTTTCTAAGTATGTTGTCGATTTTAGGTTCTATTCGGTTTCGTAGTAGGGCATTGTAGATTTTGGCAGCTATGGATGTAAGTGTTATGCCTCGGTAGTTTTTGGCTAATCCGAGGTCCCCCTTTTTAGGGAAGGGGAGTATGCATCCCTTCATCCATCTATCTATCGGATTTTGATTGTATACTGCGTTGCAGTGTCGGAGCAGTATGTCGTCGAATTGTCTGGTCTTCCATACTTCCGGGGGAATTTCGTCCAGCCCTGCAGCTCTCCTATTTTTAATTTTTCTGAGAACCGAGTCGAGTTCTTCTTGTGTGAACGGTCCTAGTTTAATGTCTAATTGTTTGCTAATTATTCTGGTGATTGGTTCATGCGTTATTTTTGGTGGGTTTCCAAGTAAGTTTTCGAAGTGCTGTTTCCACAGTTTTATTCTTTCTTGTTGGTTTGCTGCTTTAAGTTTTGCTTTGGCTGTGTTCTTTCTTCTGCTCACTTCGTTTATTGTTTGCCAGGCTATTCTAGATTGTCTATCTTCCACCGAGTCTCTAATCTTATCTATCTGATTTTGAATGTATCATTAAATTATGTGTTTACAAACCATACATATGTGTAAACAGGCTTTGACATTAAATAACCTATAGAGGTTGATATGCCATTAAACCCAACCAACAACTTCCAAAATACTCGCTTCTGAATTGGGTTGTGAAATTTTTTAGGGAACTATTCTTATCCTTATTTACCAACACCTCCGCTCGGGCAGGATATGACACAAGGTCAATTTTTAAGCGGAGTTTAACAGGTTTGAAATCAGAGTTTTCCTTCTCCTAGACTAGTGGCCTCCCCAAGGCTGAAGAACACAGTCTGCCCTACTATTACCCATAGCTGGAGGGAGAATAATTGGATTCATACCTTTCCCAAGGGTATTAGTGCAATGTGAAATGCAATCAGTCTCGTCCAGGATTTGAACTCGTGTCGCCGTGTCCATTTCCTACGACGATAACCACTCTTATCATTTTCTGTTGTATTGTGATAATTTACTGAACTTACTTTGGTCACTTTTCTTTCTGTTTGTTTGTTTTTCTTGTTTTCATTTTATGAACGTGTCTGTTCTAAAATGATAGAATGACTAGTAAAAACTAAAAAAGGCTGAATACTTTGCTAAGTATAGCCATATACAAGAAATATAAAGGGGGTGTCACCGTGGTGTTAATGGTTAAAGCGCTGGACTGCGGAATCTTAGTACGCGATTTCGAACTCCAGTTGCACTACTACGTTCACTTTCGGACAAATATCCTTGGGAAAGGTATAAACGCCCTGATCCTCTCATCTATGGGTTAGATAGTACTGTCGGGTGTAGGCTTATGTTACATTGGTATTACTTTGGTTGTGTTGGTGTTAGATATCTGACTCCATATTTTGGTTATATTTTACCCCCACGTTAGTTAGTCGGTGTAATGCCTTACCCAAGAAAGTCCCAAAAAGAATTATACAAAAAGCAAAGACAGGACAGATAAGAGACGAAGAAGTTTCTTTTATACTTTCCTTTATTTACTGGGTTCAACAACCATTCCGTGGATGAGGGAGTTTTTCCTGAATACATTGAAATGGTTGAATCCCCCAGTTAAGGTGTCAAAAATACGTTAAATCGTTTCATGTATGTATTTGTCCTCATTTGGTATTTCGGGCTCCCATAAGGTTTAGTTTTCTTTTGGAAATTTGTCAAAGTCCGGTAAGACTTAGTCAATAGTTCATTTGTGGGTCTTGTATATTTCAGCATAGTGCTGACCGATATAGAGAGAGCTGCTACTAAGTGAAAGGGACAAACCAGACAGCAAAATGGTGTTGTTGGTTCGACGGACACTGCCTGATAAAGAAAGATTATATCGTCTCCTTTGTCAAGAGGAAGCCTTTTTTTTCTATTACGCATGCGTCATCTCCTCTTCCTGTTATAGACCTCCTGGGAGTCTCTGCAAATTTAATAGTTTTCTTTTTATTCATTTATTTTTTTATTTTAATTTCAATTTTTTTTATTCATTTATTCGTTCCCTACAGTACCACTATTGTCATTCTAAAAGGACGGATTTGGCATTGAATGACCCGAGAAGATTGATATGTCATTAAATAACAAACATCAAATTTAAAAGCTCAATTTTTATGAATGTTTATCAACAGCAGAAATATATAATATGCATGTTAAGCTTTTGTGGAGGTCCTTAAATGTATTAGCAGTCGATATTTGTGCGCGATCAATCCACCCGCCAAAACAAGATTTATGAATGGGGCAATATAATCCTCACATATGTTGATGGGCACCTTGTGGAGGTGCCCGTGGTGTAGTCGTTATCGCCGTAGGACATGAACACGGCGATACGAGTTCAAATCCTGGACGAGACTGATTGCATTTCACATTGCACTAATACCCTTGGGAAAGGTATGAATCCAATTATTCTCCCTCCAGCTATGGGTAAATAGTAGGGCAGACTAGGTTCTTCAGCCTTGGTTAGGCAACTAGTCTAGGAGAAGGAAAACTCTGAATTAAAACCTGTTAAACTCCGCTTAAAAATTGACCTTGTGTCATATCCTGCCTGAGCGGAGGGGTTGGTAAATAGTACCTTGTGGAAGATTACTTATTTAGTCCGAGATGCTTTATTTCTTTGAGTTTAGTATAGTCAACTGTTGATCTTGACACAAGTTTATCTAAGACTTGTCTAATTGATTCTCCTACGTACACATTGATGCTCGTATTGATTTTAAAAGAAAATTTTTATGGATAGTTCACTTTTTGCGAAGAGTTTGAAAAAAAAAAAAATGAGCATTAATTCAGATTTTCACTAATAAACTTTGAATAATCAAATAAAATTACAACAAAACTATTCTGACTTTGTCTGAAGATGTTAGTTTTTGATTGCCCATCCAGTCTGTCATGAACTTCCGGTTTTCCTCCACGTAATCAATACCTTGTCTAATGCTAACAGCCATTTTTGTTTTATCAGGGACGCATCATCTAGTTCTGGTTCTGAACGATAGGTGGCGTTCTGTTTCACTGCAGAACGATTTGATTCGCTGCAGACATTCGTCTGCACAGTTTCTTTTATTTTTAATTCCATTTTAACATTTTCGCAACTGTTGTTGGCCGATATACACATTAAAGGTCACTGCTGACCTTTTCGGATATAATTTAGCTCTGCCGTATTTTTTTGTTTCCTGCGTCTAGGTTTTAACTGCTGAATTTTTTCTGTAACGTCTTCGTTTTTTTTGGGGGGGGGTAGTTTTAATTTTTTTTAACCTTACTTTTTGATTATCTTTTTCTAATATTTTAGCTTCTGTATTTTTTTTTTCACTGTTTACTGATTCTTTTCGTTTCAATATATCCAATAACAAAAGACTATTTGTTTTTGTGGCAGTAACTGTTAGGGGCTCATGTATAGGTCAAATAGACCCGTTTCAATAGTGTTAGTATTTGATAAGTAGGCTTGAAATTGAATAATTGTGTATAGAATTATAATTAATCATGAAAAGTTACTTGAAACCATATGAATTATTAGTATTTGATAGGAATACTTGAAACCATATAATTGTGTATGAATTATCAGTATTTGGTAGGAATACTTGAAACCTTACAACTATTGTTTGGTTTTCTGTGTTTAATGGCATATCAACCATCTTGGGCTATTTAATGCCGAATCAATCATTCTAGAAGAACTGTAGTAATTCTATTTAACCCATATCTAGGGGGATAAGGGGGTTCAAGCCTTTCCCAATAGTATTTTGTGCGAAAGCGAACGTAGTAGCGCTACTGGAGTTCGAACTCGCTACGATTCCGCCGTCCAGCGCTTTAACCATTACACTACGAGGACACCCCTCCTTACTACCATGAAAATTGATCGTTTGATAGGAATTCCTGATATCATATATAAAGTTGCGCAAACATGTTAATCGATAAAAGTGATATTATACAAATATTTAGAAATGGGTCGAATTTTGGCATTGAATAACCCCTAAAGCGTTGATATGCCGTTTAAATCAACCAAACCATTCCTTACGTCTTTCTTGCCACTTTCCAGATCAAACCTAATTAAATAGTTACTTCCACGCGTTCATAGAGCTGAGATTACTGAAAACGATTTAAAATTGGTCTGTTTGGTTTGATGACATATGAACCATTGTTGGTTGTTCAATGTCAAATTCTGTTTTTACATATATATTAAATATGTCAACAAATTTTGTAGATACACGCTATTAAATGTTCAAACAGTTCTATTTCTAGCAATTCAGTATAGCATAAGTCAGCAAAGTTAAAAGGTTCCGAGTATTGCTATGTATAACTAACAATTCAACTAAATATAAGTTATTTGTTTGCTGTTTTATTTCGTGGCGTCTGAGGCGCCCCGATTGGGGGAATGCCGACGGGGCCGAAGGTATTTTTGGATTTGTCCGGACCCACTTTTAAAAGGCCTTGTACCGTACTTGTCCGTTGGTGGGACGGAGAATAAATAAAGTTTACACAGTTAAATGAACAAACAGTTCTATTTGACCCATAGATAGGACCTTATCAGGTGCTACCACTCCGAACCAGAGTGGACCTGGGAGTAATGGCAAAAGAGTACTCTGCAAAGGTCCAGCATTTCTGAAGCCTCGCCATCAGATAGTTTAATGTCATATCCAGGACCCTGGTGGTGGTGGTGGTGGTGGGTCTTAACCCCCCCCCCGGCAAAGATGCAGTCTGCGTATTCTACAGCCCCAACCGACAGGGAAAACGATCCAGGAGGAAAATATCATAAATAACAAAAACAAATAAAATCTATTTCCTTTACGACTCTGTGATGTTATGTTTGTGGAGTGCTATTCTGAGCGTCTCCTACTTTTGAATTGTGCCAATCTTATCTTTGGATTTTTGATCATACCCTTCTAAAAAAAAATAAGTGCAAGTCTGTCCACCATCCACCCACCTATGTCCAATCTCACCATGGTATTCTGACAAAATAGATTTATTGGTAAATCGCGATAGCCAGCTGATTAAGAAATGGCGGTATGATAACTTTAAGATGATTTGGTTAGCAACATTTGTAAAAAAAAAAAAACCCAAAAAAAACCCACTGTTACATCGATTTTCAACCTTGAATGATCTCACATCTTTTGTGTTGTTGTTTTTTTATTTTTGTTGTTTTGTTTTATTTTGTTTTTTTTTTTTCAATCTTTTTCTCGACACCTTACACTCTGGAAAATAGCAATTTCAAGGGTCATCACTACTTTTTTTTTCTTCTTACATTTGGAGCACAAATTCTGACAAGCAAATAACATCTGAACTTGCAGAGTTCCCGTTGTAATAGTTCTTAAGAATGAAACAAGAGGAAATTTCTGATTTAATGTTTGTTTTCTGTTATATCGAGAATTTGGATAATAATTTTTAAAAATGATGGTACTCGTTTATAAGTGGACTGTAAAGTGATATATACAATAAAAATATCATATAGAAGTGTGGTTTCCAGTCAGGTGGGTTGTAGGATATACGGACTGCATCTCTGCAGAAGGGTAAGACTCTCCTCCCAACGAGTGTCCTGCAGATGACACTAAACAATCTGATGATGAGACTTCATTATTGCAGGAGTTGTAGCACCTAATAGGATCCTATCTTCGGGTCAAATATAACAGTTTGATATTTAAACTGTGTACAAACAAATGACTATAAATCGAACAGTTAGAAATAGAATTCTTTGATCATTTAACTATGTAAACAAATGGTTGATATTTTATTGAATTGTTAGTGATACATAGCAATATTTGAAACCATTTAACAGTGCGCAAAAAAACCTGAGCTCAGGGTCGTTTAAAATTATCAACAAAATGTGTTTATACATATATCAAATTGTAACATATTGACTCCGGCCAAGCTGTCAAAATAGGAAATGCACCTGTGTAAATAACAGGTGCATCCAGTCGAGGAATATCAGGATATAATCTTGACCGTGGACGGGTTGAACTGAGTGCGGAATTGTGACGAACGCAGGAAGAAGAGTGAGCGACAAATTATTATATAACTCTGTGTACAGGAAGATCAATCAGTTGGAGAAAAGGTGCGGTAGAGAAAACTAGCACCCAGCAGAGGGGGCTCTCAGGACCCCCGATTGAGCAGTTGCAGTTGGAGAGAAGATGCTGGAATGAGGAACATGTCCCAGAGAGGCTGGGCCCCCGGTTGAGCAGCTCAGGATAACTGGAAAGAAACGCTGTTATGGCCATAAGAGTAGGGGTCAATATGTTGCAGTTCTGTTCAGCCTCCAACTCACCTCTCACACAGTAAAACCTTTAGTAACCCTTTCGAACCGTTTCAAATAAAATGAGAGGTATATTTTTCTAAAGAACTGTGTCGCTCGTCTTCATTGCGTCGTTATGTTTCTGCTCGTAAATGTGGATGTATAGTGTTCATGGCTATACAACAAAATGTAGGTTTTGTAAACAAGATTTGGCCTTTAATAATTTGATAATTTCTGGCGGATCAACTTATAAAAGTTGATACGCTGTAAAACCCAACCAAACCAAACAAGGTTGTGTACGGTAAGGAATACAACCTGACATTGTAATAAATAAATCCAGACCCAACCCCATCTCTAACCCTAAAAAGAACTGAAAATGGATTATAACTATGAAATTGTTTCATACTTTAAAAATTATTTCCTCAAGGCTAAAAGTAATTTTCCTTATTATACGCAACGTTTTATAACATTCAGTGCTCGTGCAGACCCGACATTTTTTTTTCAAGAATATTTTAAGTAGATTAAACTCATTCCTTAACCTGATTTGGTTGTTTGGACGTTACTCATCTAGTGTGTCTTGGGCACAAGTAGTTTGGTGAGGCTCATTCTCTTCAGGTTTTGTTTGAATTTTTCAATTTTCCTTATCCTAGACAGGTTACCATACTTAGGTTAAAGAGGCCAGTCTATCCTACTATATACCGATAGTTGGAGGAAGAATAGTTTTATCCCTTTCTCCTGTATATTAGCGCAATGTGAAAATACAAACAGCCTCGTCCAGGATTTGAGCCCTGCTCGATGAGTCAAGGCTACAAACGTTTCACGATAGAGTAATGTAGCGATGAACATCAACAATTGTCATTCCCTGAGCCAGCACCTTTCCTTTCGATGCAATCATATTATTTTTAGGTCTCCAAGTTAAAAAAAAAAAAAAAAAAAAAACAACCCCGAATCATGTGTCCGTGATGAAGATGGTTCGTTGTCATGGAGACCAGTTTTGATTTCTCAGTGAAACAAGTGGTGATCAATACTTGTTGGTACAATTAGCATTTTTCGGAATATGTTGCTACGCGCTTAATTTGGAAAAGTCAAACGGCTCTTGAAATAGACCAAGTTAAAAGCGCGTTAAGGGTAACTCAAAGCGGAAATTTTCTCCTCCTCCACCCCCCAATGATACTTGCATCGGGAAAAATGAAATCAAAAAAATTTCGGCTTCGGGTTACCTTTTTATAGGGCCTTTTAACATAGACTGAAAGTTATAACGACTCAAATCTATTCGTGTTCAAAATAAAACAATTTATTTTAAATGAATTTTTTTCAGTTTAAAAAATCTTTTTAAGTAGAGAATAGACTTGAATTTTATTGATGTAATTCGGAGAAAAAGCATGCAACCTTGTTATCACCCCCTCCACTAGCTTGGGTTAACTAGTACCACTGCAGTCCTTCTATAAAGATAGCTTTGGCATTAAATGACCCACGAAGGCTGATATGCCATTAAACTAAGGAACCAGACCCCACATGAATATAAAGAAATTGTATTGTGACTGGAAGAAATTTTGGCGCAAAAGATTGATGCTTATTGTCTGGTTTTCTACCCCGTAGTGACAAATATCAGTCTACCTTCATAGTCAGTACCCCGATTCTGGTAACCACGTGACCAAGAGGAAAAAGAGTATTCTGCTTCCTTTCGCTACTTTCCTGGCTACTCAACAAGAAAGCAAGTAAAAATAACGGCTGGATTTATTGTTCACCACCTGAAGAGCAAAGCTGTTTTTGGCACCAACAACGTGAAAATGGCTTCCTGCAGTGTCTTTTTTTTTTTTTTTTTTTTTTTTTTTTACAGAGATCAAACAACCCTCTCCCCAAAACATCTGATTGTTAAGCGTCAGTTTCGAAGATCTGGCCTAAATGGCGAACCTCTTCATTACCGTTATTCCCAGGTCCACTCTGACCAGGAGTGGTTTCATCAGAGGGTCAAATTAAACTGTTTAAAAACTAATCGTGCCCGAGAGGACCGTGTGCCAAAAAAAAGCCACAAAAATGTAAATATGAACGTGTCATGAACGCGATTCCCAAACCCCAAGGCATAAAATAACCGCTGTCGGTTTACATACCTTTTTTAAAATCAATCAACTCACTTAAAAATTGATTTTTCTGTCACCACGTATCCGTAGTGGAGGGGTTGGTTAAATAGACAATTGGTTCATAGTTTGTCAATTTAATATTTTTAGCTCAGTCGGCCGGGGCTGTAGAATAGACCGACTGCATATCAGCAAAGCGGTAAGACGCCTCACAAACAAAGTGTCCTGGATATGACACTAAACAGCATTTGAAGGTCCAGTTCTGGAGCTTTGGGGAATGTGGAGTATTCCTTTATTGTCATTACTCTCAGATCCACCCTGATCCGGGGTGTTAGTACCATTTAGGGTCTAATCTATGGATCAAATAGAACTATTCAATCATTTTCCATATCCCGATGGAAATACTTCCCGTTATTTCTATGAGGCATCTTATACATTTGACTGTATTACGCAATTTGATTCCGATTCATGAAAGCATTTATCTGTGCTAACAAATGATTAATTTTTAACCGAATTATTTGTATTAGATAACAATACTTGAAACCATTTCACTGGGTACAAACAAATGAACTCTGACTCGCTTAAAAATGTTACCGACAAACTATTCACTTAAAAATCAAGCATAAACAGGATTTGACATTAAATAACTACCAAGGGTTGATATGCTATCAAATCAAACACCGAACTTTTAACCCTTCCAGAAACTTCCAGCCCAGTTGGTGAGGGCTGTAGAATGCATTTCTGCTGAGGATATAAGAGCCCCATACCACAATGAGTGTCCAGTATATGACGCTAAACAATCTGATGGTAAGGCTCCAGTAATGCTGGAGCTTTAGAGAGTGCGGAATCACCATTGCTCCCAGGTCTTCGTTGGCCCAAAGTGGTAGCACCTGATAGGGTCTAATCAATGGGTCAAATAGAACAGTTAGACATTTAAACCGTGAGGAAACAAATGGGTAGTGTTTAATTGACTTGTTAGAAATAGAACTGTTTTTACATTTAACTGTGTGTAAACAGATGACTGATGCTTAATTGAATTGTTAGTGTTGAATAAGAATACCTGAAACCATTTAACTGTGTGCAAACAAATGATTGATAGTAAATAGAATTATTCGTATTAGATAGAAATAAGTGAAACCATTTAACTGTGTGCAAAAAAAAAAAAATGAACCCAGGCTCGTTTAAAAGTATTATCAACAAAATATGTTAACAAATCCATACACACACACACATATATATATATATAGAGAGAGAGAGACCTTTTCATTGTATTTGCTCCCAGGTCCACTCTGAACCAGAGTGGTTGCACTTGATAGGGTCCTATCTATGGGTCAAATAGAACAAACTATGCGAGTAAATAAATGACTGATATTAAATTGTGACTGTTATATAACAATACTTGAAATATTTAACTGTGGGCAAATAAGAGGTCAGGCTCATTTAAGAATGTCATATACAAAATGTGTTCATACAAGATTATTTATAAAGAGGATTTGGCATTAAATAACCTACAATGGTTGATATGTCATCAAACTAAACCAAACTAATGTGTAAGCAAATAGCTGTTGTTTAAATGAATTGTTAGTGGTACATAGCAATACCTAAAACCATATAACTTAGTTGACGTATGCTAAGTAAATTTGTTAGGAATAGAACTGTTTGATCATTTAACTGTGCATCTACAAAATGTCTTCACAAATCATATATTCAATATATATGTAAAAACAGGATTTGGCATTAAATGACCGACAATAGTAGATATATCATAAAACCTAATCAAACCAAACCAAAAACTTCAATAAGTCATTCACTTGAATGAACCGGGATTTTTCTACACTTGTTAGTGTATGTATGTATGTGTGATGAGGCTTAAGTTGTGGAGTTGTACCCTTGTAAAATAAGCAATATGACCTACCACTGTCAAGTAAGTTATTCGTATATATTTATCTCATTTCATAAGCTGAATGGCGTTTAATAAGCGGTCATGTAGTGCATGACTCGCATACAAAAGATGCACACCTGATATCCGTATTTATCAATGGATTCTGTCAAGGTTGTAACATCTTTTGTTCTTTCTTTTTTAATATGGAAGACTGATAGGGGAAAAAAAGCAATGGTTAAAATAATAATAATATTTTTGTTCCCTCCCTGCACGATCTTGCAAAAAAAGAACAAAACCGAAATAATTTATTGAGCAAATGTCATAAAATGGGACAGGTATGTCTGTTAAGGGCAAGATCGGATTTTTCTTTTTAGAACAGAATCAATCAAAACACATCGAACCAGAACAGACGTAAAGAACTCACAGAATGTATAAGTTAGCGAAGAATATCGAAGCCATATGTACTTGTGTATGAGTCGAAATGTGGAGACATCATTTTTAGGTTTAAAAACTGACGTTGATCGTTGGGTAAATAATTTTGTAAGATTTTCGGTTTTTAGAAATTTTTCTTGTTGGTGAGGCTAACAATTTGCTGACTGAATCTTTTGCAGAAGAATAAGACACCCTTTTATGGTCCTGGGTGTGACATTAAACTACTTCTGGTGGTAAGGTTTGATTTGATGGCATATCAACCATTTCAGTTTATTCAATGCCAAATCCCTTTTATATTTATATTTATATTTATATTTATATTTATATATATATATATATATATATATATATATGGTTTGGTTTCATTGCGTATCAACCATTGTAGGTTATTTAATGCCAAATCCACTTTATAAATCATATTTAATATATATGTATAAACACATTCAGTAGATAATATTGTTAAATGAGCCTGACCTCTTATTTGCACACAGTTAAATGGTTTCAAGTATTGTTATATAACAGTCACAATTTAACATCAGTCATTTGCAGGCATATTTTATTCAATTTGACCCGTAGATAGGACCCTATAAGGTGCTACCACTCTGGTTCAGAGAGGACCTGGGAGCAATGAAAAGGGTACTCCATATTCCCTAGTTCTCCAAGGCTGGATGGTTTTATGTCACATCTAGGACACTCGTTGTGAGGGAGGGGTCTTACCTCTCTGCAGGGATGCAATCAGCCTCAGCGGATGGTAAGACTCTAGTTTTAGAGCTCTAGAAAGTATGGTGTATCATTTCATTGCCATAACTCCCAGCTCCACTCTGACCCGGAATGATAGCACCTGTTAGGGTCTAATATTTGGGTTAAATAGTTCTGTTTGAAAATTGTTTCTATTAGAATGGAATACTTGATATCATATAATCGAACGTAAAAAAAAAAAATTAGAAACTATACAAAACGTAAATATAACACAAACGTACAATGTACGCAATTCCACAGCCTCTAAGCATAAAATAACCCCATACAGGTTGAAATACCATTAAAATCAAATGATTAACGTTTTTTCTTTTTTATCTAAAAATGTGTCTAAAATGGGAGGAATTACACACAATCCTAGGGTTAAACAAAATTAGAGAATATTTTAAAGTAAAGCAAAGGGGGCGACTGTAGTCGAGGGCGACCAGAAGGCTCCTTTTTGAATAGCTACTTCACCGAGGTGTAGGGAAGGACGCCACTCTTTTCCCTGGATTGCTCCACTTTACCCTTGATCCTTACCTTATAATGCTGAATGTTAAGCAAGGAGGTGTCAAGTACCATTTTTTTTTTTTTTTTTTTTTTGAAGTCTTTGGTATGACTAGACCTGGGATTGAACCCCAGTCCCCCGGACCAGTGGCGAACACTCTACCCACTTGGCCAATGAGCCACTTTTATTATGTCTGATCGGCTCTGTTCCTTGCAGTAACCAAGCAATTTACAATAAAAAGAAACTAAAATAATGAAAGAATATACTAGTGAAAATGTTGGGCACCATTTTTCAACCGCACAAATAGCACAAAGCTAGTTCGTTGTAAGATAGCACATATCTAGTGTGGAATAAGATTACTTGACCTATTCGTCTATCGTGAAAATCTCTCCTCATGTCGTTTTATAATCTCATCCTTGCATTATTTATAAATTGTCTACCATCTAAGGAGTAATTTGTAAATATTGATATTCTCTGTAGTCGTAATAATGTCTGATTTCTTAAAAGCAAGTATAATGGTAATGTTACAAAGGAGGTGCCCGTGGTGTAATGGTTATCGTCGTAGGAAGTGGACACTGCGACACGAGTTCAAATCCTGAGACTGATTGCATTTCACATAGCACTAATACCCTTGGGAAAGGTATGGATCCAATTATTCTACCTCCAGCTATGGGTAAATAGTAGGGCAGACTAGGTTCTTCTGCCTCGGTGAGGCAACTAGTCTAGGAGAAGGAAAAACTCTGAATTGAAACCTGTTAAACTCGGCTTAAAAATTGACCTTGTGTCATATCCTGCACGAGCGGAGGGGTTGGTAAATATGGTAATGTTACAAAGAGTAAGGCAGTTTTAAAATGATTGGTGGCCAGATGGAACTGTTTTGTCCTGGAATATTCTTTTTCATCGTGATGGAAAGAAGATCGTCGGTGTGGACAAGGACTGCCAAAGTCAAGACAGTCTTCTACTTAAAATTTGAATTTGCCTTAAGTGAAAAAAATGACTTTCTTCGTGGTAACATCCAAAAGTTGTTCTTAAACATGAGGGTATAGCTTAAGTGGTTTGTATTTACCGAACCCCTCCGCAGCGTACAGTGTGCGACATGAGGTATTGGTCTAGTGGGTAGAGTGTTAGCCAATAGTACGGGAGATCTGGATTCAATCCCAGGTTGCGTCATACCAAAGACATTAAAAATGGTACTTGATACCTCCTTGCTTAACATTCAACATTATAAGATACGTATCAAGGGTAAAGTGAGAAATTCAGGAAAAGGAGTAGTGCCCTTCCCTACACCTCAGTGTAGTAGCTATTGAAAAGGGAGCCTTCTGGTCGCCCTCGAATACGGTCTCCAACTTTACTTTACTTACAACTGGTTTGAAATTCATTTTCTTTTTCCTATAATGGTAGCCATACCAAGGTTGAATAGCCCAGTCTGTCATGTTAAACCGTCATTAAAATCAAGACCTGTTGATAGAGCGGAGTTCTCTGGCTCTCTCCATCTGTCCCTATCGTTAATCGCTCCGTGCAGCTCTTCTTGACCACATCCAGTGTCCACACAGTGCCGATGTAAGTATGCCTTTGCCGATCGATCAACACTAGCGGGTTCCCTGAGTCCATTTTGGAGAACGTCACCTATGAGTTCGTCCTTGCTTCTCAAGCAGTACCCACATATGTTATTCGTCTCACTTGCATAGTTTGTGAGACGGGAGAAAAGTTGTCGTACAGTTTTGTGGGGTGCTGCTTTCCAAATTTGTTTAAAACAGTACGTAGCATTCTTGTGTAGTTTTCGTCTAGCTTTTCCTCAAAGCTTTTCGTTAGTCCACGTGGTGCATCCATCCAGTAGTATTGAAACAGTCGCAGCTTGCTAGAAATCCTGTTATATTTGATCAGGGAGATCAGATTTTGATATGATCGACAACTTGCCTATAACAGTTCATGCTTTACCTAAATAAATGTTGACATATTTTTCAATAGATAAGCTATTGCTACCGAGGTATGTGAACTGGTCTACTAATTTCATAGGCTTTGTCGTATTTGCGTTCACATAGAGACTAATGCCTTTTGCTGCTTGCTCCGGGCAAGGAAGAAAGGATTTGGCTTGGACAGCTGTATTTGTAGGATCATCTGCCTAGTCTGCATCTGTCATTATTTCTCAGGGATATCATCAACTACTTGTCGTCTTCTTCTTCTTCTTCCTTTTTTTTTTTTTTTTTTTTTTTTTTAATGCGAAATGATTTTCTTTACTCAGATCTATTGACGTTCAGAAAAAGGAAATTACTGAATAAGTAATTGATTGTAACCAAAAAGTAAGCGGACAGTCAGACGGTGCTCATACCATTATCATTCCACCGAGTAATTCAACACAATGGGATTCTTTTTTCGTTCAATGAAAGTTTTAGCCTTGCTTCTTTTTCTTATTCGATGAATGATATTAGGGTCATTAGGAAAGGATGTACACCGTTTTTGGGCCTTCCTTCGGGTTTCATTTGCATACCGCCCCCGCCATCACTGAATAAAAATGTATATATCAGTGAGGCCCTATTCTGACTTAAGCGTAAAGGCAAAATGTGATCTGGCAAAATATCTCCGTACATTATGAGAATATTGAGAGAATCTCGCGAATTCGCGATCAGGTGTTGGTTTAACGATCTTTATTTTGAATTGTTCCACGGGATATTTCTTCTTTTTTTTTTTCTATATCCCGATAGAAATACTTCCCGTTATTTCTATGAGGCATCTTATACATTTGACTGTATTACGCCATTTGATTCCGATTTGACCCCAAAACTGGTAACGGGTGCCTGCTACGATTCCTTTTGCTCCCGTTTCTACGGCTTTCACGTTCACGCTATACTCTTCTTTTTCCAGCTCTTTTTACGATCTTCATATTGGCTGGTTTTATACTCTTACCTTTGCCCCTCCGGCTTTCATATGGTATTGATAATTTTACCACGATGATTTTAAGGTTCACGCTTGACAGAACAATATCTGATCGCAGACCCTTACTATATATTGTTTTTAGGTAATCATTATGTCATCCAGGCAGATCGGCAGATACCTCCAAATTTCCACTTGGTCCAAGAAGGTTTTGACCGGGTGTTGCTCAATATTTGATTATTTTTTTCGAGCCGGTGTATATTTTGCTCCACTCTGAAACAAATTACTGGGTTGAAATAGTTTTTACATTTTATATAAAAAGTAAAATTGACAACCTTAGTCGAGGATGACTCGAAGGCTCCCTTTTCAATAGCTACTACACTGAAGTGTAGGGGAAGGCACTACTCCTTTCTCTAGATTGTTCCACTTTACCTTTGATCTTTACCTTATAATGCTGAGTATTAAGCAAGGAGCCATCAAGTACCATTTTTTAGTCTTAAACAATAGTACTTTACAAAGCTTTTTGCTTAGAAGTGGCACAGGGCCATATGAATGGTGTACCCAATGAGACTCGAACTCTCTCGTTTAGGTTTGTTAGTCTACCTTGCTAACCATAACACTACCAGAGGTGCCCAACTCATTTCATGTAATTCTTTATAAATCTGACCAACTTAGCCAATTCGTTCGTAATCTAGGCAGATTATTAACATATATAGTATTAACGGTTTCGTGTAAAACATCATTATAGCGGTAACAGTTTCTTTGGGGGATACTATATGCTAGTAGTATCAGTTCCTTTCTTCTGTCTATGGAATCAAATCCCTAGGATAAATCTACAAACAATTGTTTCCTCGAAATCTTTTGAACGTAATCCCTGGATGACTCGTCGGATAGTGTAAAGTTGTGGATCGATTTCTCCAAAAGCTGTTTTGATTTTTTTTTCCTAAGAATTTTTTCGACATCAGGTTAAATATGATTGAGGAACAAGGTATTATAAACTTTTGCAGCTAAAGGATTAAGAGTTATAGGTTTGTAGTTCTTAGTGATTCCGAAGTCGCTTCTCTTGGAAGAGAAGGATGCTATTTTTTATTTTTTTTTTTTTCGTTCATTTTTTTTTTTTTTTTTTTTTACAGCGTTGCATAATGTCATCAAATTTCCAAACAGACTCTTGAAATGTTCTTACTAGTTCTGAAGTCTTTCGTTTTTGCTTGCAGCGTATAATTCTATTCTCATGATGGTTTTTTTTTTTTTTTTTATTCTGCTGACTTCATTTATTGCCTGCCATGCTAATCAAGATTGTCTTTTACCAAATTTTTCATTTTATTGATTTTTGGTCTCGCGTATATTCTAGTTTTTTAAATTTTTTTTTTTTGTTTTAGTTAGTTCTCAATTTACTTTTTACGTTTCTAAGCATTTGCACTTGTTGGTTTTCTTTAAGGATTTTTTTTTCATGTTATCTCGTTTTTCTCTAATTGCTATCGACTCCGAGCGAACTCGACATTTGATTCTTAATTTGATTGACATATAAAATATGTTTCGAGATAGACAATGCTCTACTATGCAACCGCATAGAACCCAAAATTGAGAACATACTTTAGAACCAAAATGGCTTTCGTAGGAATAGATCCATAACGCCACAAATTTTAACTATCCGTCAAATTCTTCAAGGTGTACGTGCAAAAAACCTAGAGTCAACAATATTATTCGCTGACTTCAATAGGACCTTTGACTCCATACACAGAGGAAAGATGGAGCAAATTCTACTCGCCTACGGCCTACCCAAAAAACCGTCGCAGCCATAATGATACTATATAGAAACACAAAAGTAAGAGTGTATTCCCCAGATGGAGATACAGACTACTTCGACATTTTAGCAGGTGTACTGCAATGAGACACATTAGCCTCATAACTCTTTATCATCTGTGTTGACTACGTGCTTAGAACATCTATTGATCAAATAAAGGAAAGAAGCAGATGGTACCCCGCAAAAACAATTACGGACGCGGACTACGCCGATGACATAGTGGTTCTAGCAAAAACACCCGCCCAAGCCGAAACCCTGATACATAGCCTGGAACGAGCAGCTGCAGGCATAGGCCCCCATGTCAATGCACACAAGAAGGAATATATGTGCTTTAATCAAAGAGGCGATATCTCCACACTAAATGGTAGCTCTCTGAAACTAGTAGACAATTTCACCTACCTAGGAAGCAGTGTCCCATCAACCGATACAGACACCAAAACGCGACTAGCAAAGGCATGGACAGCTATCGATAGGCCATCGGTCATATCTAAGTCAAACCTGACCGATAAAATGAAACGCAGTTTCTTCCAAGCAGCGGTTGTGTCGATACTTCTGCATGGATGCACAACATGGACGCTAACTAAACGTATAGAGAAAAAGCTTGACGGCAACTACACAAGAATGCTGCAAGCAATATTGAACAAATCCTGGAGGCAGCTCCCAACAAAACAGCAGCTGTACGGCCACCTACCACCCATCACAAAAACTATCAAAGTTAGACAAACCAGACACTGCTGGAGAAGTTGGGACGAGCTCATAAGTGTAGTACTCCTGTGGACCCCTTCACATCGACGAGTAAAGGTAGGACGACCAGCTAGAACCAACATACAGCAGCTCTGTGCAGATACGGGATGTAGCCTTGAAGACATGGACGATAGAGAAGGGTGGCAAGAAAGGGCCAGGGGTATCCGTGCTGATGATAGTTAAGAGTCATTTGGATAGATGTAAGTCCATAGTACCACCCTTTATTTTTATTTTTTATTTAGATATACATACCATTTCTTGAGAGGAAACTCTGCAAGATAGTCACCATTTTTGTTTGGTGAGTTGTATAAGCAGAATTTAGATATACATACCATTTCTTGAGAGGAAACTCTGCAAGATAGTCACCATTTTTGTTTGGTGAGTTGTATAAGCAGAATTTCCAATAGAAATAAATATCAACCTTTGTTCTCTCTTGAGAATAGACTTGTATGCCTAAACATAGAATTGATCTTAGATTTTTTTAAATATATATATATATATATATATATATATATGTGTGTGTGTGTGTGTGTGTATACGTACGTGTGTGTGTGTACTGGACTTTTATGCAGCCGGTTGAAAGAGATGAAGGTCGGAAAGCTAAGGTATCACTGAAGATCAGAATCCAAAAACTCGACGTGGAAGGAGAAAAAGAGTTGAAACTCTTTACGGCGTCCCGGGTAGTAGTAATTTTGGTTTCAGCAAATAGCCTCGTTGCTTATAACATCCGTTCTCGTAATAGTTAAAGCTTAACACATGCAACGAGTAGGTGGAAAAATTAACACTACCACCGAAGCAAGAACGATTTGCTTTTCAAGATCTCCAGACTGTCTGTGGCAAATGTAGTTTCAATAATACATTCAAATGTAGTCTTATCCAATCGGATGAAATCTTAAAAAAAAAAAAGCAACCCCCCCACAAAAAAAAAATGGTTAGCAAAGTGAAATAAGATCCACGTTTCTTGCCTTGACCGACATACATAATATTCATGGGCACCTCTGGTGGTATAAAGGTATACTCAGCCAGACAAGCATACCTTTACGAGGGAGTTCGATTCTCATTAGGTGCCCCATTCATAACACAGCCTTATGCTACATCAGAGCAAACCCCTTAAAAATTACTACATGATATACATAGCTGTTTGAATTCCAACAACCCCTTCCTATACATGAAGCTTTTTGGTGTGTATAAAGTTGCGACGTGTGTGTGTATATATATATATATATATATATATATATATATATATATATATATATATATATATATATATATATATATATATAAGAAAAAAACAAAACCGATCACATTAGGATTATACATTTATTTCCATCCTGTTATGTGTTTTTGATAAAATAAAAAAACACGAAAAAAATTAACAGAACTTCTTCAGATCTTATGGATCCATAAGATCTGAAGAAGTCCTGTTAATTTCTTTTTTCGTGTTGTTTGATTTTATCAAAAACAGATAACAGGATGGAAATAAATTTATAATCCTAATGTGACAGGGTTTTTTTTTGTTTTTTTTTCTTAAAGAAATTATTGCTCTGTAATGTCGGTTACATTGAGCTCTTTACCAGGAAAATTCAAATGTTCACTGTTGAATGTTTTTTTTTTCCTGATAGTATTACTCCCAACTCCAGTTTGACTGGACAGAATAATACCTATAATATATATATATATATATATATATATATATATATATATATATATATATATATATATAAGACGTTTTGATCAGAAAAATATTTCTCGTTCTGCCAATGGGTATGCTATGCCACCAGCATATTTGATGTCGTTTTTCTAATTGCATATCAAAACTTTGAAAAAACAATTTAGTTTTCTAAAAGGAAAAAAAAATACACACACACAGAAATTCCTCAAAAACGTTTTCTTCTGATGACCAAAGTTTGAAATTATTAAAAAACATGAAAATATTCCTATTTATCTGATTATTTTTATTAATCACATATATATATATATATATATATATATATATATATATATGGATTATTGCTGAAAGAAGATGGATAATCTCAAATGTTATTAGTGAATGAAAAATAACTGTAAACCTTAAAAGCAAATATAGGGCATGAATGCTGATAAAAAGTATTAACCGATAAAATGAGATAAAAAAAAAAAATTAAGCGATCTATCTTGTTTTTTTTTTTTCTGCGTTTGGTCTGATCTGATCGTATCGAATTTTGGGTTTCCTTCTTCGTCACCCGATTTGAAAGTTTGTGATCCGATCAGTGTCGATAGCAAACCTGCTTCCTTATCACTTCCTTCCTCTTCTTTACACTGAAATCCTTGCATCGTTGAACACACCCTTCTCTTACCCACTACACAATCTGCAGAGAAATACACCATCAATGTGACTCAAGTCGATAACTCGTTAAAATTACATTCGCGTTGCAGAGGAATAAAATTTGTCTCCGCATGTTTACACGCATGCGCATAAAACCTAGTTTAAGTTTATTCTAAGTCAAAACTTTATATCTCGTTTTTTACGGCTTTATAGACTAAACTGAATTGAAAATAAAAACAGTTATTCATGTTACTATATTCTTGCCAAAACTTCAGAGAGAAAATAACGTGGTATCTTCAAAGCATTTAAAATCTATAGCATTTCTATTGGTTTGGTTTCTTTGTTTAATGGCATATCAACTCTTTTTAGGTTATTTAATGCCAAAGCCATTCTCCTAGAACAGTAGTGGTACTATTTAACCCATAGCTGGAAGGATAAGGAGATTCATACCTTTCCCAAGGGTATTTGCCCGAAAGTGAACGTAATAGCGCTACTGGTGTACGAACTCGCGTACTACGGTTCTGCAGTCCATCGCTGTAACCATTATACCACGAGGACACCCCCGGCATTTTTATTGTATATACATAAAGTATATATGTATACATAACGACATGGAAATCTGATCGCTGAAATCGATAGATAATATATACATAAAATAAAAACGGAAAATTTTCCAAGCTGTAGCTCAGTCCGTACTACTGTATAAGTGCACCTCTTGAACTTTACCAAAATGCTGAGAGAAAAAGATAGGTGGGAACTACACAAGGGTGCCGGGTGACGTTTTGAAGAAATCTGGAAGCAGCATTTTCAAAACAACAACTGGAGGACTACTTACTTCCCATCTCACTAACTATCCAAAGACCCAGTCGACCAGGGCTGTAGAATATACCGATTGCATCTCGGCAGAGTGGGTAACACCCCTCTTATGTGTGTTCTAAACAATCTGATGGTGAGGCTCCAGTAATGCTTCATTGCCGTTGCTCCCAGGTCCACTCTGGCCTGGATTGGTAGCACCTAATAGGTTCCAATCTATGGGTCAAATAGAACTGTTTGAATTTTGAACTGTAAGCCAACAAATCGCGTCTTTTAAACTGAATTGTTATAAATAGAAATGTTTGATCATTTTTAACTGTATACAAACAAATGAGTAATGTTAAATAGAATAATTAGTGTTAAATAGCAATATTTGTAACCACTTCACTGTCTGCATAGTGTAACATATTGACCCCGGCCAAGCAGTCAAAATAGAAAATGCAGCAGTGTAAATAACAGGTGCATCCGGTCGAGGAATATCAGGATATAACTTTGATCGCGGACGGGTTGAATTGAGTGTGATTTGTGACGCCCACAAGAAGGTGGGTGTCGAACAATTATATAACCCAGGTGAAGACAGGAAGTCAGGCAGTTAGAGTTCAGATCAGTTGGAGAAAAGTTGCTGGAATGAGGAACATGTCCCAGAGAGGCTGGGTCCCCAGGCCCCCGGCTGAGCAGCCCAGGAGAACGGGAAAGAAACGCTGTTATGGCCATAAGAGTGGGGGTCAATATGTTGCAGTTCTGTTCAGCCTCCAACTCGCCTATCACACAGTAAAACCTTTAGTAACCCTTCCAAATAAAGTGAGAGGTATATTTTTCTAAAGAACTGTGTCGCTCGTCTTTATTGTGCGTTGTTATGTTTCTGCATGCATATGTGTACGTATAGGGGTCATGGTTATACAACAATAGAAACAATAGCGATACGAGTGTGCAAACAAATTCATCTAAAGATGAAATGACCAACCAACTTATCTCTTACATATGTATATCCATTTAAATGTGTACAAAAAAAAATGACAGAGGGTTAAATTGTTAATGTTACATAGCAATACTTTGACCCATTTAGTTGTATACAATAAAAATGAACTAAGGCTTCTTTAAAATGTTATCAACAAAATGTGTTTAGAAATCATATTTGATATATGTATATGTGCCCGTGGTGTAATGGTTTGGTTTGGTTTGGTTTGGTTTCTTTGTTTAATGGCATATCAACCTTTGTAGGTTATTTAATGCCAAAGCTATTCTCCTCGAAGAACAGTTGTGGTACTATTTAACTGTGGTAACTATTTAGCTGGGAGGTGTAATGATTATCGTCGTAGGAAATGGAAACGGCAACGCGAGTTCAAATCCTGGACGAGAGTGACTGTATTTCGCATAGCACTAATACCCTTGGGAAAGGTATGAATCCAATTATTCTCCCTCCAGCTATGGGTAAATAGTAGGGCAGACTAGGTTCTTCAGCCTTGGTAAGGCAACTAGTCTAGGAGAAGGAAAACTCTGGATTAAAACCTGTTAAACTCCACTTAAAAACTGACCTTGTGTCATATTCTGCCCGAGCGGAGGGGTTGGGTAAATAGGATATTTAATATACGTATATGTAAAAACAGGATTTGGCATTAAATAAACTACAATGGTTAAGTCATAAAATATATATATAAAATGTCATCATGTCACGCTGCCAGCACGGATCTTCCTGACCCTCTCCCGACACACTTCTCTATCGTCCATTGTTCCCGAGTGGTCTTCATGGCTGTATCCTGTATGGGCACAGAGCTGTTGTATAGGTTCTAGCTGGTCGTCCTAATATATATTAAAAGAGGATACGGCGTTAAATAATCTCTAATGGTTGATATGCCATAAAACTAAAACGAAACATATTTAAGATGTGTATAGAGAGCATTTGGCATTAAATAACCTGCAATGGTTGATATGGCATAAAATCAAACCAACGATACAAGTAAACTGAGCAACCACGCTAGTTACTGCTAGTATTAGCATTGTGCAGATATTACATGCCGTTAAGAGGACTTTACAATTACGTCGTTTTTTAGCTTTTAAATTCGACTTTAATGTTTTCCTTGCACAACCTTCTGGGCTCCAGTGACTTTGAAAATGTCGGATGTGGAACTGCAGTTTTGTGTATTTTTTATTTATTTCATGATAGTTTATTATCATCAAAATAATTGCTTGAATTTTTGTTTGTCATTTTTTTTTTTTTAACCTTCAGACTCTGGCGAACATAGAAGGGACTTGTGAAAGTGGATTTGTAACTGCTTTACTTTAAAAAAAAATTTAAAAAACTTCCTGCAAGAGAGATGTACTTACCTCAGCTACAGGGTGTCTCAAAATAGATGCAACCCATTAATATGATAATGATTTATTTCTGAGACAAGTGCAGGGGTGGTAATTTGAAATACATCTTGTAAAAAATGAATCCTTCGAGCTAGAGACATAAAATCAATGTTTGTTTTTGTTTTTAAATTAATATATTAGCTTCTAGGACATGCAATCTTTTTTTGAGTAATAAATCATTTATCATGTTAATCGGTTGCATCTATTTCGAGACAGTTTTGAATAATTTTGTTTCCAAATAAGTAGTGTGGCAAAATATTTTTCCTCTCTTGTCCAAGGTATTGTGATAAAGGATTAATAGTTGTTATAGTATACTATTTTCAAATTTGAAACAAATAAGAACACAACATTATTATTAGTAGAGCTATTAAGTCGGATAGATCCCATGTATATTGAGACACCCTATACGTATGAAATTAGTGAATTCGCAATTTTCAGTTGAGGCAGTAAATTAGGTTGAAAACTTTACTGGATGTCGTACCTGCAGGTGATTACTACATATGGAGAAAAGGTGAACGACAACGAGGTGACTGTTGTATATTGACCTCCGACCCGGTCGGGCTGTCAAAATAGTAAATGCACCTGTGTAAATAACAGGTGCATCTGGTCGAGGAATATCAGAATATAACCTTGACCGTGGATGGGTTGAATGAGTGCGATTTGTGACGCCCACAAGAAGGTGGACGGCGAACTATTATATAACTCGGTGCACAGGAAGTTCAATCAGTTGGAGACAAGATGCTGGAGAGAAAGCCAGCACCCAGCAGAGTGGGCCCTCGGGCCCCCGGTTGAGCAGTTGGAGATCAGACCAGTTGGAAAGAAGATGCTGGAATGAGGAACATGTCCCAGTGAGGCTGGGCCCCCAGGCCCCCGGTTGAGCAGCCCAGGAGAACGGGAAAGAAACGCTGTCATGGCCATAAGAGTGGGGGTCAATATGTTGCAGCTCCGTTTGGTCTCCAACTCCCTCTCACCGTAAAACCTTTAGTAACCCTTTCAAACCCTTTCAAATAAAGTGAGAGGTATATTTTTTCTAAAGTACTGTGTCGCTCGTCTTTATTGTGTCGTCGTTATGATTCTGCTGCATCTGCATATGAGTATGCAACATGACTACATGCCAAAAAAAAAAAATGAGCTCGGACTCGTGTAAAAATTTCATTTACAAAATCAATTTACAAATCATATATTTAATATATATGTATAAATAATATTTGGTATTAAATAACCCAGAATGGTTGATATGCCATAAAACCAAACCAAGCCAAACCTCTAAGATCCAATAACTATGTGGTTTGGATAGTCTCAACCCCTCCGCTACAGTTAGGATGTGGCACAAGGTCAATATTTAAGCGGAGAAGATTTAGTTTCCTTCAAGACTGGTTGCCTAACCAAGGCTAAAGACCCCAGTCTGCCTTATTCTTTTCCCATAACTGGGGAGGAAACCAGATGGATTCATATCTTTCTCAAAGGCATTAGATCGAAGTAAAAAGCAAGCAGCTTCGTCCAGGTTTTGAACTCAGGTCGCTATGTCCATTTCCAATGACAATAATTGTTAAAGCGCTTCATCTGGTATGTATGTACTCAACTTCTCTGCCAGGGACAGGATGTGACACAATGACGGTTCTTAAGCGGTCTCCAGCAGGTTTGAATTCGGTTTTTCATTTCCTACATGAGTTGTCTCACTAAGGCTGAAGAATGTTGTCTGGCATTGTATATATATATATATATATATATATATATATATATATTTCCTTCCATACATTTTATAAATATATGTGTATACGCTCCACCATGGGGGTTGAGCACTCTGGCGAAGGAATTGTCGGCCGCCGCTAGCGTAATGCAAAGCTCTTCGAAAGAATTGAGCACTCTAGTAGCCGATAGGGTATAAAAATGTAAACAAACGACTGCTGTTGCTAAATAAATACCTTAAAAATTCCCTTAGCCAACGTGGTCCGCTTGGTGGCCGAGAGGTCTGAAACTTAGTCTAACGTAAAGTTGGGCGGGTTTCGATCCCGGCTTCGAGCGTCCTGCGTGTCGAGCCACACTGAAGAGTTCTGATAGAACGAAACAGTCTGTCTGTGGATTAGGGAGTAAAATCCGACAATATAGAGAAAAAATTGATAACAAGGTGATCCAAGTAGGAGAGATTTATTGAGAAACAAAGTCGAAACTATAGCGTTTCGGTTCTAATGAACCAACATCAAGACTGAGAGGGGTGATATTAGTGATGTTAAATCAACAATGGATGTTTAAATAATACAAAAACGTATGGACAATCTATATATAGTGAAAGATTATATATATATATATATATATATATATATATATATATATATATATATATATATATATATATGCACACACCCTCAATCACACCCATACTGGCCCATTTGCTAAGTGGTTAGTGTTCACCAATGGTCCTGGAGACTGGGGCTCAATCCCTGGTCAAGTCACACCAAAAACTCAAAAAGTGGCACTTGATACTTCCTTGCTTAACCCTCAGCGCTATAAGGAATGTATCAAGGATAAAGTCGAGCAATCCAAGGGAAGGATTACTGTTGTATAATTTTTGGTGATGTTAATAATAACAGTAATACAATAACGGGCGGACTCTATCGTTTCAGACACGTACAGTTTATTGATTTCTGACTTCGACACGAGGAGAGAGACCCAATTCTTAAAAGTCTATGCTAACCCTACTATGCTGACCCCACCCAAACGCACAGCACATCTTTTGATGTTTAAGATCTCAATTCATCTCTGCCGGTCGAGATCCGAAAAACTGAACCGCATGCCTTAACGGTTGAAAACCCAATTTCAACTCTCAACGGCAGAATCTCAACTGACGTCTTTTCAAAATCCTCAAGTTCCCAGGACCATCTCTTCTAGACCTGACGTCATCCACACTCCAGCCCCATTTCCTGTCTGGGTGTTTATTATGACAAATGGTGATTGTCATATCCTTTGCGTGTGAGCATCAAACTGCACCGAATGACCCAAAGCCTTACCAAACAGAATGATAGAATTATAATAAACGAAAAATTATTAATATTAAAAAAAATCATTCCTTAATTATATACCAGTAGTGCTCTCCCCAACAGCTCGGTGTAGTAGCTATTGCAAAAGAAGCCTTCGAGTCGCCTTCTTACTTATATATTTACTAACTTATATATATACGTGGTGAATTCAATAAGTTTCCAGAGTTTTTTTTTTTGTACAAGCATTTAAAATTGTCGTAGACTCTTGAAAATTCAGTATCTTATTGCTATACATCTTATGAGATGACTGACCAATTTTTATGATTTCAGCTTCAAATGAACAGCTACAGCAGCAATTGGAATACCCCCTACTAAAACCTAATTGTCGCAGCTGGTGAATTTCAAAGATGCAATCTGGACGTGAGGACACTTTACAAGAACGATATGCAATAAAATTCTGTTTTAAACTTGGAAAAAATGCCAGAGAAACGCATGGAATGCTTCAGACTGCTTTTCAACCATCTTGAATGAATCGAGTATCAGTTTTTGAGTGGCATAAGAGATTCAAGGAAAGCACGGAGTTTGAGGGAGGATTAGATGTGGGAGGAGTAAGAAAGTCAGAACACCAGAGTTGATTGGCCAAAGGGTTAGGGTTCCGTCGAAAAAGGCCAGCACTCTTCAAATCGGGTCAGTGGCATTTCCACCAGGACAATGCACCAGTTCACAACTCTATCCTTGTCACAGACTATTTGACCAAAATGGGCATCAAGACAATTCTTCAGCCTCCCTATAGTGCCGACTTTGCTCCCTGGGACTTTTGGTTATTCCCTAAGCTCACAGGCTGTCGTTATGAGACAGTTGAGATGAAAGAGGCTGTGACGAAGGTCATTGACTCGCTCACACAAGTGGACTTCAATGGGGCCTTTCAGAAGTTGTTGGAACGGTACAACAAGTGTATTGCAGCCGGAGGAGATTACTTCGAAAGGGACTATAGTTTCATGTGTGTACTGTCAATAAAATTGCCCATACGAAAAAAGTCTGGAAACTTATTTAATGATCCTCGTAACGCGCAAACCCTTGGACGGATTGTGTTCTTAACCCTTTGTTGGGCAACTAGTGTAGGTGAAGGAAAACTCTGAATTCTAGATTAGCTTGATAAGTTAAGCTTAGTGATATCAGATATATTTATCGGTATCAAGATTTAGTCTCGCTTCACAGTAATGAGAAATTGCTTTGGTAACTAGGCACTCGAAATAAACACGGTTCGTTTTATCATGACATTATCTTAATCTTATAATAATCACAGATGTTAAACCAGGTTGCCAACAAATACAAAAAAAGAACTTTTATTTCAATATTAATTTGGTTTTGTATTTGTCGCATTATCAAATTTGTTTACAATTTTTTCTTTTTATTTTCAAATATCAATAGATCTTTAGTGTACATGTTTGCTCAAATGCATTTGCCTCATTACCACCAGGGCTGCACATGCATGTGCAAGTGTCAAACAGGGCTGCACATGCATGTGCAAGTGTCAAACATTAATATACGCTTAAATTAAGCTGCAACTGAAACAGATTTTTTTTCTTCTCTAATCGCTGATGGTGGAATTGACAGTTCACTAAACGAAAAGAATCAAAACAAAGTTGGTTTATTTAAAAAGAAAAAAAAAAATCAAAGCAAGAACTGATGACGTAAATGATGACGTTTGATTTCACGTGTTTATTTATTTATTTATTTTTTGTTGTGCATGTCACATGTCCTCAAGATATGTACTGAGTTTAACGTTCACAAAAGAAAATTTCAGCTAACTCTAAAAAAAAAAAAAAAATTTTTTATATGATTCAGTGTTATTGCAGAATTTACAAGAGAACACGTTTGTATTCCAGATTGTGTAACGTTAGTTTTCGATAAGGGGCAGTAATAACAAGGCTTTCATACTTTTGAAATTTGCTGATTGATTGATATTTTTTTAACAGCATATCAACCCGTCTGGTGTTATTTTATACTATTGTTATATACTCATATACAGATATATGCTGGATACATACTGACGCAATAAATTAATCAGACGCACGCAGGATAAAGACGCAGGAAGACTTCTTTAACAAAATATTACCTCTCACTTTATTGCAAGGGTTCGAAAAGGTTCTGTGGAGTTTTACTGTGAGAGGGAGCTGGAGACCGAACATAAACTGTAATATTTTGACCCCACTGTTATGACTGTCACGTTGTGTCTTTCTTGCTCTCTAGGGCTGCTCAACTGGAGGCCTAGGGCCCACTCTGCTGGATGCTGGCTTTCTTTATTGAATCTTATCAGCATCTTCTCTGGACCCCAAACTCCATCGGGGTTCCCGAGGGCCCCCTCGGTCGGGTGTGGCTTTCCCTACCACATCTCGTCTCCAACTGTCTGAAACTCTACTGGCAACTCCACTGGCCCCCTGGGCGTCGAACTCAACTGGAACCGGAACTCAATTCAACTAGCTCGTCGAACTCAACCGGGTTATATAATCGTTCGACGCCCACTCGATCTTTGAAATCGAATGTTTAATCGTCATCAAGCGGAAATAACTGTCATGCAGTTCAGAGGTCACTCTCTCCCGGTGCATCAGTCTATGAGTGTTCCATGGGAATTTTTAGCTCGTCCCATTTCATCAGCCAATTTCCGCCCACGTGATTTCCTCTCATAACTGCCATTAGAATGTGTCACTTCCTTCCGGTGCATCACCTTGAATGGCATTTTTGGCCGGGTCAAAGGGTCAAAGCATAACACTATGAGTTTGTGAAACGCGTTTATTATATATAATTCCGTCAGGACTAAAATCATTCAACAATCTGATGCTGAGGTTCTAGTGATGCTGGGGCTTTGGGGAATGCAGAGCACCACTTAATTGCCATTACTCCCAGGTCTACTCTGGCCCGGCGTGGTAGCACCTGATAGGGCCCTATCTATGGGTTAAATAGAACTAACGACATACTTACATTAAACGAAATAGCTTGAAATAGAGATGTTTTTGACAATTAAACCGTACTTACATTTAAGCTGTGTGCTTATGCTAAACTGAATTATTTAAAATGGAACTGTTTTTTGAGATTGAAACTGTATTTACACTAAACTGAATTGTTTAATATAGAATTGTTTTGACATTTAACTGTGTGTAAACAAAATCTGTACTTATACTAAACTGAATTAGCTGAATTAGAATGGTTTGACTGAAATGACTAGCTTGAAATTGTACAGTTTAACTGTGAAAAACATTTCTAACATTAAATAGTTAAATGGATTAAATAGTATCATTATCCTTAATTGAATAGTTTGAAATAGAACTATTTTCATAAATTGTACTTACATTTAAACTGTGTGCTCATGCTAAACTGAATTATTTAAAATGGAACTGTTTTTTGACATTGAAACTGTATTTACACTAAACTGTATTGTTTAATATAGAACTGTTTTGACATTTAACTGAGTAAACAAAATCTGTACTTATACTAAACTGAATTTGCCGACTTAGAATTGTTTAAATAAACTGCATAGCTTGAAATAGTTTAATTGTGAAAAATAAACTGCGTACTTAGGCTGAACTGAATTGCTCGAAATAGAACTGTTTAACCTATAAACTGTGTACTTATGCTAAACTGAATTATCTGAAATAAAACTGTTTTGACATTAACTCAGTATATTGCCCAGTCTACTGGGGCTATAGAATACACGGACTGCAGTGGGGTAAAAACCCTACCCAACGAGTGCCCTAGATATGACACTAAAAATCTGATGGTGAGGTTCCAGTGATGCTGGGACTTTAGGGAATGGGGAGCACCCCTTTACTGCCATTGCTTCCAGGTCCACTCTGCCCCGGAATGGTAACACCTGATATGGCCCTATCTATGGGTTAAATTGATCTAAATTGCATGCTTATGCTAAACTGAATTGTTTGAATTAGAAGTATTTGACTAACCTGAATAGCTCGCAATAGTAATATTTTTGACATTTAAACTGCGTGCTTATGCTAAAATGAACTGCTTGAAATAGAAATGTTTAACATTGAAACTGTACTTATGCTAAACTGAATTGTTTAATATAGAACTGTTTTGACATTTAACTGTATGTGGAGAAAATCTATACTTATACTAAACATAATTGTTTGACTAAACTGAATAGTTTGAAATAGAAATGTTTTTGACAATTAAACTGTACTTATGGTAAATTTAATAGTTTGAAATAGAACTGATTCATTTGTATAAAAATAGATTTGGCGATAAATAACCTACAAAGGTTGATATGCCATAAACCCTAACTAAGCAACCATCATTTAGAAATAAAATGTACAAACTGTTGGCTTAGAATTTATGGGTATAACCATGTAACTGTATGCAAACAAATAAGCTCTGGCTGGTTTTAAAATATGATCTAAAAGACTATGCATTTACAAATCATATGAAATGTGTATATAAAGGATTAGGCATTTAATAATTTCCAATGTTTGGTATTTCAAGAAACTCCCTCAAACCAAAGTTGAGATGGGAGAGTTTCCGTGATGTATTGATTAATTAGTTGAGCTGAGACATCGTAGGACGTGATTTGAAACTCCAGTTGTGGTATTAAATTCACTGGCCCAGTCAGCTAGAGGGGCTGTATAATACACCGAGTGCATCTCTGCAGAGGGTTTAGACTCCCCTAACGAGTTTCCATTGTCCTAGTCGGCTGGGACTGTAGAATACAACGACTTCCTCTCAGCTGAGGGGTAAGACTCCCCTAACGAGTTTCTTGTGCCCTAGTTGGCTGGAACTGTTGAATACACCGACTGCATCTCTACAGAGGGGAAAGACTCCCCCCCAAAGAGTGTCCTGGATATGAAACTAAACAATCTGATGGTGAAGCTTCAGTAATGCTGGAGCTTTGGTGGAATGCAGAGTACACCTTAATTGCCATTGCTTCCAGGTTCACTCTGGCCCGGAGTGGTAGGACCCTATTAGGTACTATCTAAGGGTCAAATAGAAGAAAGTGTATGCTCATGATAAACTGAATTGCTTGAAATAGAACTGTTTGTATGAATAGAAATGGATGTGGCATTTAGCCAATGGTCCGGGGGACCTGGGTTGAATCCTAGGTCACGTCATACCAAAGACTTTAAAAATGGTATTTGATACCTCCTTGCTTAACACTCAGCAATATAAGGTACGTATCAAGGGTAAAGTGGAGAAATCCAGGGAATGGAGTAGCGCCCTTCCCTACACCTCGGTTTAGTAGCTATTGAAAAGGGACCCTTCTGGTAGCCCTCGACTACGGTCACCAACTTTACTTTTTGCTTTAGTTGATAGGCCATAAAACCAAACCGAAACAAACCATTACATTCACTTTCAGACCAATACCCTTGGGAAAGAAAATACCCCTCTTTATCCCTCCCCACCAGCGATGGGTTAAATAGTATTATTACTCATGTTTTACTAGAATGGTTTTGCTTTGATGTTAAATAACTCAGGTTGATATTCTATTTAAAATAAAGAAACCAAACCAAAAGAGATAATAGGTCGCAAAAGAAGGTTGGTTGTTCGGGTTTTATGGCATATCAACCTTTGTAGGTCATTCAACGCCAAATTATGTCAATATATACATACATATTCAACCAAATATATCAAAACGAATATTAAGGTTGGTAGAAATTTCACAAAGAAGAAAAAAAAAGTCAAAATATATATAAAGCAAGAGCTAAGAACTCATATTAACGTTAATATTAAGCTAGATAAAAGTATATGAAAAATTCACATGATACAGAATTGTATATAACAATTTCTTAAAATAGCTAGAAAAATTCCGCTTATATAAAGGTTCAAATACCCAAGGTCATGAACATGGTAACCGGAGACGCTCTCAAAAATATGCGTACGCGCGAATTTATTTTGAACAGTATTTACCAGATAGGTTCATTCTAATGAGATACGTATGTCCTTGTGTACAGCGATAAGTGTTGGAAGCCTTAGTAGTTAGTATAAGTGGCCGGCCATGAGTGTGCATTTCCGTATATGTAAGCACCGGTCATGTTTGGATCTGTGTTTATCGGTTAGACAAAATGTGTTAGTCTAAAAAAGGATGGGTTGGATGTGTAGAGGGATAGTTGGATGGAAAACTTAAAAGGGGCAAACTTCGACAACTGTTCATGCTGTAAATTTAACGCTTGAGCTTTTGGTGATCATTCTTTTAAGTAATAAGTCTGTTTATTTTATGTGTTTATGTACGTATATATATATATATATATATATATAGTGTCCCAAAAATGTATACACATTAAAAATGATTATAAACGTAGTGTCTAATTAGAATTTTATTATTTCAAAAGCAACTCGAACTCCAACTAACTGACTCCAACCATCTCGAACTGTCTGTGGCACCCGGTTATATAATTGTTTGACGCGACCTGCTTCCAGTGGGCGTTGCAATTGCACCGATTTCAACCCGTCCACAGGTCAAGGTGATATCTTCGACCGGATGCACCTGTTTCTTGATTGACGGCTGGGTCGAGGGCCAGTATGTTATAGCTGTTTTTACACTTTTGAAATAATAAAATTCTAATTAGACTCTACGTTTATAATCATTTTTAATGTGTATACATTTTTGGGACACTATGTATATATACGTACATACACACGTAAAATAAACAGACTTATTACTTAAAAGAATGATCACCAAAAGCTCAAGCGTTAAAATTACAGCATGAACAGTTGTCCAAGTTTGCCCCTTTTAAGTTTTCCATCCAAATATCCCTCTACACATCCAACCCATCCGTTTTAGACTAACACATTTTGTCTAACCGATAAACACAGATCCAAACATGACCGGTGCTTACATATACGGAAATGCACACTGACCGAGTCAATCTGTCGCGACTTTGACTACGCATTGCGCCTCATCCACCCAGAACACAACCTCAAATTTACCGCGCATGTATTTTCATACACACACACACACACACACACTAAATATCACTTACACGACCACAGACAGTAATACGCAAGTATAACACACACACACACATACATATATATAGCTGTACACAATTCTAAGTTCTTTTGACTCTATTTTTCGATTTTTTTCAGTCTTTCTTTCTCTGCCTAATGATTGTCGCTTATAAGACGTCATGAAACCTGTGGTCGCAAATAAGCTTCCAAGCTATTAAATATAAATAAGAACTAATTTATCGAGCACTCTCCAAATTGTATCGCATTTGGTCTGCCACAAACCCACGAAGGGAGATAGACAACCAACACTGTTATATACGAGGATCATTAAATAAGTTTCCAGACTTTTTTCGTATGGGCACTTTTATTGATAGTACACACATGAAACTATAGTCTCCTTCGAAGTAATCTCCTCCGGCTGCAATGCACTTGTTGTACCGTTTCAACAACTTCTGAAAGGCCCCATGGAAGTCCTCTTGTATGAGCGTGTCAATGACCCTCGTCACAGCTTCTTTCATCTCCTCAATTGTCTCATAACGACAGCCTCTGAGCTTAGGGAATTAGCAAAAGTCACAGGGAGCAAGGTCTGAACTATAGGGACGGTGAGGAACTGTCTTGATGCCTATCTTCGTCAAATAGTCTGTGACAAGGATGGAGTTGTGGACTGGTGCATTGGTGGAAATGCCACTGACCCGATTTGAAGAATGCTGGCCTCTTCCCAAGGAATCTCACCCTGAACTCCCTTAAAACCTCAACATAGTAACCCTAACCCTGTGGACAATCAACTCTGGTGTTCTGACTTCCTTACTCCTCCCACACCTTTCATCATCCCTCACAGACTCCCTGGCTTCCTTGAATCTCTTATGCCACTCAAAAACCGATGCTCGATTCATGCAAGATACTCCAAAAGCAGTCTGAAGCATTCAAAACGTTTCTGTGGCATTTTTTCCTAGTCTAAAACAGAATTTTATAGCATATCATTCTTTTAAAGTGTCGCCACGTCCAGATTGCATTTTTGAAATTCCCCAGCTGCGACAATCAGGCTTTAGTAGGGTATATTCAAATTGCTGCTGTAGCTGTTAATTTGAAGCTGAAATCATAAAAATTGGTCAGTCATCTCATAAGATGTATAGCAATAAGATACTGGCTTTTCAAGAGTCTACGACAATTTTAAATGCCTTTACAAAAAAGTGTGGAAACCTATTGAATGCACAACGTATATATATATATATATATATATATATATATATATATATATATATATATACACACACATGCTAATATAAGTATAGATTTTGTTCACACACAGTTAAATGTCAAAACAGTTCTTTATTAAACAATTCATTTTCGCATAAGTACGCAATTTAAATGTAAGTACACAGTTTAATTGTGAACAACATTACTATTTCATGCTATAAAGTTTAGTCAAACAGTTCAAATTCCAACAATTCAGTTTAGCATAAGTATGCAGTTTAGTTCTATTTAACCCATAGATAGGACCCTTGTCAGGTGCTACCACTCCGCGCCAGTGTGGACCTGGGAGTGAGGGCAATAAAGTGGTATTTCGCATTCCCCAAAGCTCCAGCATTACTGGAACCTCACCATCAGATTGTTTAGTGTCATATACAGGACACTCGTTTGGTGGTGGTGGGGGTCTGACTCCTCCGCAGAGATGCAGTTGGTGTATTCTATAGTCCCAGCCGACTGGGCAATATATATATATATATATATATATATAGTCATCCACAGACAGACTTTCGTTCTATCAGAACTCTTCAGTGTGGCTAGACACGCAGGACGCTCGAAGCCGAGATCGAAACCTATATATATATATATATATTTACGTATGTGTATGCTTGTGTATGTGCGTCTGCTTATATATGTATGTGGGTTCATGCATCGGATTAACTTTTTAAAATCGGGTTCAACACTTTTAATGTATGATTGAGCGATTGATTAGCAATTTTGTTCATTGTATATTCATCTTTTTAAAAATATTCATGGTTTATTATACACAGTTATATAGTTTCAAATAATAATCAAGATTATTCTTAGCATTTGATTATAACTTCCAGTAATAATACTCAATATAGATAATTAAGTCAAACGGTATTCATTATTCCTATTTCTTACGAATATCTAAAATGAAGAATAAAAATGTTCGCATTCAATTGAACATTACTCATTACTCATTTGTTAAAGATGGATTTTTTTATGGCATGTCAACCCGTCTAATGTTTTTCCGTTTCTTGAGGTTAGGGAATTGGATGTTCTTGAGACACAGAATACTTTGACTTTGTAGCAGGAGTACTACAAAGAGACACGCTAGCTCCATACCTCTTTATCATCTGTCTAGAGTACGTGCTTAGAACATCGATTGGTAAAATCAGAGAAAAACAGCTTCGAGCTGACAAAGAAAAGAAGCAGAAGATACCCCGCAAAAACAATTATCGACGCCGACTACGCCGATGACATAGCGATACTGGCAAATACACCTAACCAAGCCGAAACACTACTGCATAGTTTGGAACGAGCAGCTGCAGGCATAGGCTTCCATGTCAATGCACACAAAACGGAATATATGTGCTATAATTGAACAGGTGATATCTCCACACTAGACAGAACCCCTCTTAAACTCGTAGACAAATTCACTTACCTAGGAAGCAGCGTCTCATCAACCGAAAAGGACATCGACACCCGGTTAACGAAGGCATGGACAGCTATCAATAGGCTATCGATTATATGGAAATCAGACCAAACCGATAAAATGAAACTTAGTTTCTTCTAGGCAGCTGTCGTATCGATACTGCTGTATGGATGCACTACATGGACGCTAACAAAACGGCTGGAGAAGCTAGACGGCAATTACACAAGAATGCTGCGAGCTATCTTGAACAAGTCCTGGCGGCAACACCCCACAAGACACCAACTATACGGCCACCTGCCTCCCATCACGAAAACTATCCAAGTTAGATGAAACAGGGACGAGCTCATAAGTGATGTACGCCTATGGACCCCACATATGGCCGGGCAAAAGCAGGACGACCAGCACGAGCATACATTCAGCAGCTATGTGAGGATACGGAATGTAGCCCTGAAGACCTGCCAGAGGCGATGGACGATAGGGAAAAGTGGCGAGAGAGGGTCAGGGATATCCGTGCTAGTGGCACGACATGATGATGATGATCAAACTACAATGGTTGATATGCCATAAAACCCAACCAACATCTTATACTAATTATTTCTTTTCAATAATAGTCAATTGTTTGCGCACAGTTAGATGGTTGGTTCGTTGTTTTACGGCATATGATATTTACCGCACAAGGTCAATTTTTTAAGCGGAGTTTAACAGGTTTGAATTCAGTTTTCCTTCTCCTAGACTAGTTGCCTTACCAATGCTGAAGAAAACAGTCTGCCCTACTATTTACCCATAGCTGGAGGGAGAATAACTGGAGTCATACCTTTCCCAAGGGTATTAGTGCTATGTGAAATGCAATCAGTCTCGTTCAGGATTTGAACTCGTGTCGCCGTGTCCATTTCCTACGACGATAACCATTACACCACGGGCACCTCCTTGTTTTACGGCATATAAACACTTGTAGTTTTTTTTAATGCCAAATCCTCTGTGCGTATGTATATGATTTGTAAACGAATAGTTTGTAGGTAATAATTTTATCACGAGCCAGATCTTACTTATTTGCACACAGTTAAATCATTTTTACTATTTCGAATCTAATAATCTTCTTTGTCACCTTTACACGGTTTCGTGTACAGTAAATGATTTAAAAGTTCCATTTGATCCATAGTTGGGGTGGCCCAGTCGGCTGGAGCAGTAGAATACACTGACTGCATCTCTGCAGAGGGGTAAGACTTCCCCCACCAAACGAGTGTTCCAGATATGACAATCTGATGGCCAGGCTCCAATAAGGCTGGACCTTTGGGGAATGTAGAGTACCTCTTTATTGCCATCGCTCCGAGGTCCACTGTGGCCTGGAGTGGTAGCACCTGATAAGGTCCTATCTATTGGTCAAATAGAACTAAACAGTGAACTTATGCTAAATTGAATTGCTTGAAATAGAACTGTTTTACATTTAGCTGTAGGTAAACAAAAATAGTACTCACGCCAAACTGAGTTTGTAATTGACCTGTTTTGTCATTTAAACTGCATACTTAGGTTAAATTGAATTGTTTAAAACAGAACTATTCATGTATATAAAAACAGATTTTGCGTTTTTAATAACCTACAATGGTTGATATGCCATAAAACCATACTTGGGCATACTAACAGGTACTACCACTTCGAGTCAGAGTGGACCTGGGATTAATGAAAGGACTGGAACCTTCCCGTTAGATAGTCTTGTGTAATAACCAGGACACTCGTAGGGAGCGGGTCTTAATCCTTTGCAGAAACGCAGACAGCATAATCGACAGCCTCAGCTGACTTGTCTGCGAGTTCTCATAATAATCCTTAGTCACTAAGTGATTATAGCTTCTCTGAACTGTTCGTAATACAAATAATTTAGACTAATATAGCATCAAGTGTTCCTATCTAATACTAATCATTAAAAAAAAACGATCTATTTGACCATAGATAGGACTCTAACTAATACAACCACTCAGGTTTACAGTGGACCAAGGAGTGAAGGGGTGACTCCACTCTCCCAGAACTTCCCCGGCTTTTGCTGGGCCGTCTGGCATTCGTGCCGGATGGGGTATCGAAATCAGTGGCAGATTCGAGGCCGAAAGACCCCCAGCTTCGGTAGGGCCACCCTCGGGTGGGCGAGCTGCAACCTCTGTCCCCTGTGTATTGCACTAGACTTTGCTGTCTAGTTCAAGCTATAACCCGGCATATGGACCCAAATTTGGGTTCGTGAAACTGCTTGCCTCATTAGAACCCCATTGCACTTAGTGGGTCAACGAGCAGCATAGACCAGTAGGGTTCGAGTCTCAGTTCGTTCCCGACCTTCCCCTCCCCTTTATCCCCACTTTAATCGGCCTTCGGGCTTTTGACCTTGTGTCAAGTCCTGTCTGGTCGGAGGCAGCGACAAATAACTCCACTCTCCCAGAACTTTAGTCTCACTATCAGATTCAGTTGAGTCATACTCCAGACACTCCTTTAAGTTAATTTCCTTTGGAAGTCACATACCGACGAAAACGTTGTTCCCATCCCTAGAAACATTGCAGAAGCTGTTCAACTGAAAATACTTTCTGTTCGTTTCTCACGGTCTGTTCTATATTGCGAAGATTTTTCAAGTCGCAACCACGGAGCCGAGTTTTAATCTTATGAGAATATTGATTCATCATTGGGGCTGGTGAAGTAAAGACGAACTCATAAGTGACATTTTCTTGTGGACTATTACACATGGCTACACCAGCATTGGCCGACTACCAAAACTTAAATTCATCAATTCTCCGCGAGCACTAGATGCCGTTAAGACGACTTATCAAAAGTGATAGCTTATCGAGACGGATTGTGAGAGTCAAGGGAAACTGAACTGTGTTCTAATTAATGTCAGTGCCAACAGATAATAGTATATTAGTCAAAGAATTAAATAAGTAAATATAAAGATCCGTACAAAGAAATTTAAAAAATTGGTACCCTAAAACTACCATCGTGCCAGTAATAGAGGGGCCTCTCGGTATGATCAAAAAAGGGATTGATAAAAACATTAACAAAACCCCAGGTACTCTCAGCTAATATGAAATACAAAAAAATGCACTTTGTGGAACTGCTTATCTCCTTAGAATACTATCAATGAGACTGAAAAAATATCGCCCAAAAGATGCAGCAAAAAACGTCAATATAAAGAATGCATATAATCACTATCTTCCCTCAAGCTAGGTCTTGGGTAAAGACTCGGTGAAGGATTAAAAGAAGCTGAAAGTAAAACTGAAAATAGTATAAATAGCCGATTTTGTAGAAAGCCATTTATTTCCGCCTCAGTCAGCTGGGGTTGTAGGATATACCGACTGCATCCCTGCAGAGAGGTAATACCCCCGACACACTCAATGAGTGTCCTGGGTATGATATTAAACCATCAGTTGGTTCGGCTCCCGCCCTGAAGCTTTCAGGAATGTGGAGTACTCTTTTATTGCCATCGCTCCCCAGTTCACTCTGATCCAGAGTGGAAGTACCTGACAGGGTCCTATCTATGGGTCAAATAGAACTGTTTGACATTCAAACTGTGAGCAAACAAGTGATTTACGTTAAGTCGAATGGTTAGACATAGAACTGTTTGATCATTTAAACTGTGTGTAAATAAACGACCGATGTGTTATCTAATTGATTTGTTAGAAATAGAACATTTGGAACTATTTAACTATGTGCTAACAAGTTGACTCGGTTTTATTTTAAAGATGTTAACAGACTGTGTTTAGAAATCATATATATTCAATATATCTATATGTATGGACACGATTTGGTATTAAATAACCTACAACGGTTGATATGTCATAAAACTAAACTCAACCAAACCAATTATTTCATTTGAATGTACAAATGATATACTATATTCATTGAGAATATAACCGGTAAATTTTCATAAATAAACCACAGATATAACAAATTGATGATTGTCACTTGGAGGGGTTTTATGACCAGTGAAGAACGAAATGAAGTCCACTTCTCCCCCCACCAATAAAAAAAAAACGATAAGCAGGTGTTTGAAGAAGACGTACGAGACTATTGAACATTTTATACGTTCCTGAGCACTTCCTTCTCTTAGTGTTGGACATGACACATTGTTAACTTAACGAGAGGTCCAACCATTGAGGAAGTGAAAATCGAACTCTATAAAACATCACCCTTTGCGCCATCACTAAAAAATGAAAAATTAGGTGTAGTTTTTAGATTAGGATGGAAGTCGAAAGAATTGAGCTCTTGGTGAGGATTGAACTCTGTAATGATAAGATTAGCTGCTTAACTTCAGAAGTGCGGATCTTTGGTATGATTGACGGAAACTCGGGGCGGTTGGTGCATGCAAAAACTGAGAATCTATTGGTAATCCATTTTAAACCTTTCTATGCGTAAAAATATACTGTGTGTGTGTGTGTGTGTGTGTATGTGTGTGTGTGTGTGTGTGTGTGTCTTAGGGTTTTCTTGGGGCTTTTTTTTCTGCACTGTCCAATTTACATTTCTCTTTTTTCTTTTCTTTTCCTCTCATTTATTTTTGTTTGTTCTTTTTTCCCCCTTTCTTTCGTTATTTTCTGCTTTCTTTATTTTCTTTTTTACGTTTTTTTTTTCTGATTTTCGCGTTTTTCTTTTTCCCTTTTTCTCTCAATTTTTTGGTCTGCTCTTGTTTTTTTTTTTTTTTCTTTTCTATCTATCTTTATCATTTTTGATTTTGTCGCTTTTTCTTTTTCTCCGTTCCTCCCTCTCTCTCTCTCTCTCTCTCTCTCTCTCTCTCATCAAATAAGATTACGTTTACCTCTTAAATTTTCAGTCCTTGTAATTGGTTTCTCCTCCAACTTGTATAATAATTAATTGCCATCTATTTGTGCAACAAGAACAAAATTCCACGGGGCAAGTTAGCCCCTTAAAAAACGTCAACCAGTTTTAGACTGAACGATCAGGTAGTCTCATTTCTTTCCACTTCTAGAATCCTGTAGCAACTGCCATTTAGAATAATGCCACAAAATCACCAGCGTCTCTGTATCCGCCATAATTATAACCAAAACAAAAGATGTAACCTAATAATAATAATAATATATATATATCTCGTGATGTAGCATAATTCCCGTCAGAAATAAACTATGGATCAGCAGTTATGTCGATTGATGCGTCATCACTCCACATTAGGAATTGTGGCGTGATGCAGTCTGTCGTTTTATGCAATATTAATAATATTCGTCAGGGCCCATCACGACATCACACCCAATGAACAGTACATAACACGGATCATGGGAATGCACGAGGCGTAGTGGCTAACGTGCTGGACTGCGACATCGTAGTACGCGAGTTCGAACTTCAGCCGCGCTATGATCTTCACTTTCAGATTAATACCTTTTGAGAAAGGCATGAAATCAACCCCTCCGCCCGGGCAGGATATGACACAAGGTCAATTTTTTTAAGCGAAGTTTAACAGGTTTTAATTCAGTTTTCCTTCTCCTAGACTAGTTGCCTCACCAAGGCTGAAGAACCCAGTCTGCCCTACTACTTACCCATAGCTGGAGGGAGAATAATTGGATTCATACCTTTCCCAAGGGTATTAGTGCTATGTGAAATGCAATCAGTCTCGTCCAGGATTTGAACTAGTGTCAACGTGTTCATTTCCTACGACGATAACCATTACACCACGGGCATGATATCCTTATATCCTCAGTTATGGGTTAGATAGTACCACTATTTTTTTCTACAAGGATGGTTTTGGAAGTAAATAACCCACGAAAGTTGATATACCATTAATTTAGGACGAAACAAAAAGTACTTTACTGCTAGATAATAATCGATTCGGATTTTTGGTTGGTTTGCACGGAACTTCGAATCGAATGTTTTATATAATCAACATTGGTAGACTGTTTTAATTCCGTTACCCCTTAGCGGGTACAAGTGTTAAGCTATAGTAAGTATTCTTTGTTATTTACTTGTAGTTGGGATTGAACCTGCATCCTCCAGATGATTTCACTTAGAAGACGTGAAACACTTGAAGAAGGCCGAACGACGTGTCGGTCGAAACGTTGTGAATATAACAAAGATGAAAACAATATTCCGTATACTTTAAATAACAAAAATTGTCAAGCTTCATCTCAAAAAATTTGACAAATATACTTTGAGTTTTCTATCCTGACGCTTCCATGTCTTTATTGAGCTTGTCCATCAGTCTGCTACACAGGCCTCAAATTGTTTTCTGTACTTATTCTTATGCGGTCATCCATAAAGTGAACAAGCGTATCGTTGGTTAACTTCGGTGATTTTTACGAAAATGATTTTTTGATGTAGGCTTTGTTTAGTTTTACACAAAACTCGAAGTATGAAACACTATGAAAGAATCGTTTTGACTTGTCAAAAAGTGTCATTTAAAATTTAATTTTAAGGATGTTAAATTTGTACAAACTTTTAGGAGGTGCCCATGGTGTAATGGTTATCGTCGTAGGGAATGGACACGGCGACACGAGTTCAAATCCTGGACACATTTCACATAGCGCTAATATGAATCCAATAACTCTCCCTCCAGCTATGGGTAAATAGTAGGACAGACTAAGTTCTACAGTCTTGGGGAGGCAACTAGTCTAGGAGAAGGAAAACTCTGAATTCAAACCTGTTAAACTTCGCTTAAAAATCGACCTTGTGTCATATCCAGCCCGAGCAGAGGGGTTGGTAAATATGGTAATGTTACAAAGAGTAAGGCAGTTTTAAAATGACTGGTGGCCAGATGGAATTGTTTTGTCCATCGCCTTCAACTAAGTCCCTGTTTAACTGTGAACACCATCTAAGGTAAATAAAGCGGTATATGCTAAAATTTGTCGTCTGTGATATTCTTTACAACTCTGGTCTTTTCAAGACGATTTTGGTCTTTGGTTTTTATTGCCACAAGTGGTCATATTAGAAACTGGATCTGCAAGACAACCAAGTGCTATTCTAAGCTGAAACCGTTCCTTCATCGCCATTACTCCAAGGTTCACTCTGAACTGGTGAGGTAGTACCTGTTAGGATCTTATCTATGGGACAAATTAATCTGTTAGAAAATTATTCGTAGGCTCATAACCCTTGACCGGTTGACATGCCATTAAAATCAATCAATCAATCAAAAAAGAATGTCCTGGGTAAAATAGTAAACTGTATCCTGTGCTGAGGTTCCGCATGTTTCATTGAGAGGAATGTGGGGTCACTTTTTCGTTGCCATTACTCCCAATTCCACTCTTATCCGGAATTGAATTACCTGTGAAGATACCGTATTTGGCTCAAAAGGTCTTTTATGCAAATTATCAGAATTGGATAGAAATACGGGAAACTTTATAACAGTATGCAAACCAATTAATGATATTAATGAATAGGAATGGTTACTTAAAATCTTATAACTATTAAAGTTATTTGTTTCGATTTGGCATTAAATTATCTACTATTGTTGATATGCCATAAAAACAAACCATTTTTATACATATAAGCAGTTCTCTTTCAAACGATTCAGTTTAGCACAAGTACAGTTTAAATGTCAAAAATATTTCTATTTCAAGCAATTCACTTTAGTCAACCAAGTCAAATGGCTTCAAGTATTGCTAAGTATCACTAACAACTCAATTAAACACCAGTCATTTATTTCCCAACTGGTAAATGTCAAAACAGTTCTATTTCAATCAATTCAGTTTAGCTTAAGCACACGGGTTCTATTTGACCCATGGACGGGGTCCTATCAGGAACTACCACTCCGAACCAGAGTGGAACTGGGAGCAATAGCAATAAAGGGGTACTCTGCATTCACCAAAGGTTAGTAATTCTGGAGTCTCACTATCAGATTTTTTTAGTGTCATAAACAGGACACTCGTTGGGATGGTCTTACCCCTCTTCAGAAATGCAGTTGTATTCTACTGCCTCATCTGATTGGGCTAGCATATCTTTTGATACACATGCAGCTCTTTTTAAATATATATATGAAACCTCCGAAACAAAAACCAAAGTATCCAACATCGTGGGGGGAAAATGCAAAAGCACATATCAACATAAAGACATCCACTTTCTGATCAAAAGAGAAAATAGCTGTCACCACATTTCCAAGTCGTCTTTAATTCTTTCACGGACAGATAATTTTTAAATCCTTACTGTGAAGTAGCCTCGTCGACTGGAGCTGTAGAATACACCGACTGCTTCTCTGCGGAGAACTAAGACCCCCTCTACACACAAATACTCAACGAGTACCCTGGATATGACATTAACCCATCTGAGCCGAGGTCCTAGTCTTGGAGATTTAAATAATGTAGAGTACCTCTTCATTGCCATTGCTCTCAGGCCCACTCTGAACTAGGGTGGTAGCCCTTAATAGGATCCTATGTATGGGTAAAAAATAACTGTCTGACATTTAAACTGTGAGCAGACAAGAAACTTATGTTAAATTGAATTGTTAAAATAGGACTCTCTGACCATTCAACTGTATGTAAACAAATGACTTGATGTCTAATTGAATTTATAGGGATACATAACACGATTTGAAACCATTTGATTGTGTGCAAACGAATGAGTAATTTTGAATAGAATAATTAGAGTTTATTAGCAATACTTGTAACTGTTTCACTGTCTGCAAACAAATGTTAATATTGATTGGAATTATAAGTGTTAAATAGTAATAGTTGAAACCTTTTGTGTAGAAACAATACCAATACTCGCGTGAAAACAAATTCATCTTAACTCATTTAGAAAGGAAATTACCGACAAGCTATTTACGTGCAAATCATATGTATATCCATATCATTTGAAAATGTTATCAACAAAATGTTTACTTATATATATATATATATATATATATATACAGGACTTGATATTGAATAACCTACAGTGGTTGATATGCCATAAAAACTCAACCAAATCTTACTAAGCTCAGTTCTGTGCGGACAATAGATGATGTTTGGAGGACCTGTCAGAAGCGACGAGAGAGAGAGAGAGAGAGAGAGAGAGAGAGAGAGAGAGAGAGAGAATCAGAGCTGCCAACACGACTTCATGATGATAATAAGAGAGGGCGGATTATTTTCTGTATATTAATATTGTATTGTATTGGTTTTATGGCATACCAGCCATTGTAATCTGAGAATTAATTTTTTTTTTTTTTTTTTTTTTTGCGGACTTTTTGTCCTCATCTTGGTAGTTTTTGTGTTGTTTCTTCTTTCACTACGTTTCGGCCAAATTTCACCTCTGGCCTTCTTCAGGTGATTTTACCGCGACCTCGCATAGGAATCACCTGAAGAAGTAAAATCACCTGAAGAAGGCCAGAGGTGAAATTTGGCCGAAACATAGTGAAAGAAGAAACAACACAAAAAACTACCAAGATGAAGACAAAAAGTCCGCAATAAATAAAATAAATAAATAAATAGATAAAAAATCAATTCTCAGATTAAGAAGCCTCATCTCAAAATGATTCCAATTAAAAACAACCATTGTATGTTATTTAATGCCAAATCCTCTTAATACACACATATTAAATATGATTTCTAACATTTTGTAGATAACATTTTTAAACGAGCCTAACCTCATTTTTTGCACACAATAAAATGGTTTCACTTATTTCTATCTAATACGAATAATTCTATTTGCTATTAATCATGTTAGCTCACAGTTACATGTTTTCAAGTATTTTATTTAACACTAACAACTGATTTAAACATCAGTCATTTGTTTACACACAGTTAAATCATCAATTCTATTTTAACATTTCAGTTTAGCATGAGTCAACAAATGATTCCAAGTATTGCTATGTATCACTAACAATTCAAATAAACATCAGTCATTTATTTACACACAGTTAAATGATCAATTCTATTTCAAACAAATCACTTTAATACAATTCATTTATTAGCATATGTCAAACGGTTCTATTTAACCCATAAATAGGACCCTATCAAGTACTACCAATCCGAGTTAGTCGACCTGGGAGTAATGACAATGAAGGGGTACTCTGCATTCTGCAAAACTGGAGCCTCGTCATCAGATTGTTTAGAGTTTGTCCTGGACACTCATTGCGGTGGGGTCTTACCCCTCTGTAAAGATGCAGGTGGTATATTCTACAACCTCAGCCAACGAGGTTGATTGTATTGATCAACGAGTAACCAAGAGAAAAACGCTTTATATAAAGCATTTGTAAAAAAAAGACAAAATCGTTCCTCTTGTTTACCGTTGTCAATGAAAAGATCTCTGCCGGGAAAAGGAGTTAAAGCTGGCCTAGACATTACTGTTTTAGTAAGGTTAAAACGTATTCCAGGAAAGCAGAAAATGTCTGAATATAAAGGGCTCATGGAAATGAAGGTATTCTTATTCGAAATCCCGTTGAGTTAATGTCTTTGTTTCTAGACTGTTCGATTTTTTTCTACCTGTTTAGTCAGAACAAATTATCGTTTAATGCATTACTTATTTTTGTGTGGGTTCCTGAAAGGGCACATTGCGTGCAAACCGCGTCCTGTTAGACTGGCTTTGTAGAAGTAGTCAATCCCGTTGAATCAGAAAAGAAATAATCAATAATGGGAGCAATAATTAAAGTTGTCTACGGGCAGCAAGACTTTAATAAACGTATGTTTGCTTTCCTTGTGTGAGGAGGGAGGCGGCAGAATAGTGTTATCTCGTTGAAAAGGCGGGAAAATAGAGAGTCCGAACTGGTTAATCTAGGCCTATTGTTTGCAAAGCTTTGGTTTATAGCACCAACAGATACGATCTCGATACGTAGCCTGTCTGCCTTAGATTTGCATTTAACCACCCGAAAGAAGATAACGCATAACTTCGCTCTTTTTCTCTATAAGTGTGTTTTTTTTTTTTGTTTTCTTTTGTGTTTTTTTTTTTAATATATCATTCTCTCCCACATCGTGCCTTTTCTGTGTCGCTCTTTCTCTTTCTCTTCTGCGTCTCTTTCTTTCTTTTTTTTTTTTTTTTTTTTTTTTAATACATTTACTTTGTCTGTCTTTACATTCACAGTATTTACTTTTTATTTTTCTATTGCTTCTTTTCCCTGCTGTCTCTTTCTTTCTCTCTCTCTCTTTCTTTCTCTCTCTCTCTCTCTCTGGTCCTCTCTTTATTTCTCTCTCTCTCTCTCTCTCTCTGGCCCTCTCTCTTTATTTCTCTCTATTTCTCTCTCTCTCTCTCTCTCTTTATTTTTCTCTCTCTCTCTCTCTCTTTCTCTCTCTCTCTCTCTCTCTCTCTGCTTGCCGCATCTTTATCCCTCTCTTTTTCCATGCCGTCTTTCTCTGTCTATCTTTCTCGCCTGCCGTGTCTCTCTATCTCTCTCTTTCTCAAACGCTGTTTCCATCAATCTCTTTCTTTTACCCCCACCATGTCTCTATCAATCTTTCACCCCCTCGGTGTATCTCTCTTAATCTCCCCCCACCGCTGTGGCTCTGTCAAGCTTTAACCCCCACCCCCCAGCCGTATCCCTAGCAGTCTTTCTTAACTCACGCCATGTCTTTTCTTTCTCTCTTTCTTATCTCTGCTGTATCCCTCTATTTCTCTTTTATTCCTTTGCTGTGTGTGCATGTGTCCCTCTCTTTCTATTCACCCTCCCTTTCACCATGTCTGTATTTCTCACTTTTTTTCCACCTACCTGTGCCTCTCTCTCTCTCTCTCTCTCTCTCTCTCTCTTTCCCCGCTGCTTCTCTGTGAAGAATTTGGAGTAAAGATTAATTATAAATTTAAAAGCAAAACCAAAAATTCTTCCTTCAATACTTGTACTCTTCTTTGGTCAAAGTTTTGTCAATTGGAAGCGTTACATGTCCGTTAAAATAATCATAATTATAGAATTAAATTTTTTTAATTTAATAATCTTTTCGAAACGAAGACAGGCTCTCTGACCCTCGATCAATTCTGTAAACAAAAAAAACCTTCGAAACTCAATGACTCTGAATCTTAAACATAAACGTTCATCATCATGTCCTGCTACTTGCACGGATTTCCCTGACTCTCTCTCTCTCTCGTCATTTGTCTATTGTCTATTGTTTCTGGCAGGTGTTCAGAGCTACAGCCTGTATCCGTTCAGAGCTGTTGTAGATGAGTTCTAGCCGGTCGCCCAACACTTGCTCGTTCGTGTGACTGGGTTCATAGAAGTACATCGCTTATGAGTTCGTCCTTACTTCTCTAGCAGTGTCTCGCATGTCTTGTTTGTCTACTAGCTTTAATTCACTACATCAGCTAGGGTGGAGAGTCAGCCACAGTGTGTGTGTGTGTGTGTGTGTGTGTGTGTGTGTGTGTGTGTGTGTTAGCAAAAACCAACTATAAAACATTATGCACATATCACAAGTTACCCAGATTGCACATTTTTAACAACCTATATAAGAATAACCCCAGATAATCAAAGTTAAGCAGGTTGTGGTTTGGTTGTGTTTTATGGCATATCAACTCTTGTGAGTTATTTTATGCCAAATACTGTTTATATATATATATATATATATATATATATATATATATGATTTGTAAGAGAAGAGTTTGCAGGGAATATTTTAAAACGAGCCAGAGCATATTTGTTTGCAAACAGTTTAATATTTTAAAGAACTGCCATTGAACACTGATAATTCTAGATAATATCAATAGTCTCCGATAATAAGATTGAGTAGTTTTATTTTGACTCATAGATGAGACGAACTTAAGTAACGACGAGTCTGTCCAATACTTAGATGGGTGATCACTCAGAAATCGCCGGCACTTTACGAAATGAAAACAATAAAGGTGTGGGATTTGGGATTGAAGTAATTGGTGGTCGTTTGTATGTATCTGACCTTCCAACAAGCTCGAATGCGCCGCATGACTATTTTATAGAGGAGACTGCGCACGGATCGACTCATGCGCAGTCTGAGCAAAAAATACTTGGCCCCGTCGACTTTCCTCTAATAGGGCGCTTCAGACGCCGGGCAATCAACTCAACTCGGCAAAGAAGGTAAAGCCTGGGGGAATGGTCTCCTGAGACTAAGTGTTCAATAGACTTTTAACCATCCGGCACGAATGCCAGGTAGCCCGCTCTGAGGCAAGTATTAAATCTTAGTGATAGTGAATCGCTTCCTGTCCAGACAATCACAGTTTGATTCTCTGGACAATTATCTGTTTTCCATGATAGTAACTGTTCATTACGTAACAAATTTGCTTTGGAACCATGCAACCCTGAAATTTGTTGTGACCTTCGTAATGTTTTAAAATGATTTCATAATTTTTGAAGGCAGTGAAACTATGTTCTGGTGCATGACAGAAGTGCTGAAGGAACACTTTGAAAGCACACAGATATGACTGTCTGATTCAAGTTATACATTCTAATCTGTGACACCATGGATCTTGGGTGTGTTATTACATAGGGTGAAATATGTGAGTGTGCACATATGTGTATAATTGCAAGGTGTAGATACATACATAGGTTCACGTAGAGGCCAAGGCATATCTATTCGGAGATATGCAACACTATGGACTTCTGGTCATATCCAGTTAAGTCGGATGGGGCAGTAGAGTACGCCGACTGCCTCGCTGCAGAGAAGTAAGACCCTCTCCACCCAACGATTTTTCTGGGTATGTGTGGTGTTCTGGTTAGTGAACACAAGTAGTAGTAATAAGACAAACCACGATATGTGAGGGAAATAGTTATATTTACAGGAAAGAGTATTTACAAGAGAGAGACTGTTAGTAATAAGAACATAGGATTTTGATAGAGTAATGATATACTTCAACAATAGGAACGGCTCTTCTGGTCTGACTTGTTGGCTTATTCCGCAGACTGATCTCCGCTACTGCCATATATGGCAGATGGAACAGCTCATTATGCTGAAAAGGTAGGTGATACCCAACAGAATGACACTAAACAATCTGATGGTGAGGCTCCTGCAATGCTGGAGCTTTAGGGAATATGGAGCATTTCTTCGTAGACATTACTCCCAATCCCAGCCAGACTCGGAGTGGTAGTATCTGTTAAGGTTTCATCTATGAATCAAATAGAACTATTTAATATTTTACTATACTTTAAACCATTTAACTGTGGGCAAACAAATGAATAGTGTTGAATTGAAATATTAGTGTTAAATAGCAATACTTGAATTTTTTTACGAGGATTTTAATATTGAATAAATTTATTAGAGTTAAATAGAAATACTTGAAACCATTTAACTGTGTGCAAACAAATGAGCTCTGACTCGTTTGAAAATGTCCCCTACAAACTATTCGCTTACAACTCATATATATATATATATATATATACACACACACACACACACACACACACACACACACACTTTATATATTTATAATTCGTATATAATATTCATACATACATATGAGGGTATTTCTAAAAAGCATATGGCATTAAATAACCGACAAGTGTTGATATGCCATAATTTTTTTTTTGTGTATATATATATATATATATATATAAGAGTAGGCCAGATTATATGAATGTGTATTCATGCGTGTCAGAATGTGTTTCCATGAATAGGTGCGTATGTTTACCCGGAGGTGTGTGTCAACATGGACTTCCAGTTGCCCAAGTAAATATTTAATTGTAAGCATGGTCATATAGTTAGATGAATGCGTCTGTGTGTGAGAGGGCGTACGTGTTTTTTTTTTTTTTTTTTTTTTTTGAGTGGATGCTGCTTGAGAAAGACTAGGACAAGTGAATGAATGTCTTGAGGAGAGATGGTCAGATAAGATCGAGAAGACCGCTCAGACCGCAACTTAATTTTTAGATTATCCTGGAGACATACAATCAGATAACATTTTTATGTTCGGTATTATGGGTTGTCTGTGTTCGGAAGCAAGAAAAATACACCCTGTATATATACAGATGCAGTAAATCGATTAGAGTCAGTTGGATGGTGATATCAGAGACAAATTGGACCCAGAAGATGAAAGCAGTTTGTTAACGATGACGAATTAGAATTCAATCCGCATCCCAGAGGTGGATGGGCAGTGTCCCACCGACCATCTCCGTGAGCAAGTCCAGTCTCTCAAAGCGTGTGGAATCTTTTTCTATTTCATTGTCCTTTCATCACCGGTGTCTTTCGTGATCGTGCACTGTGGTGTGAATCTGCAGAATGCAACAATGAGGAGTCTCAAATTGCGGCGCAGCAAAATATGCACACCGGCCAACAGCCCAAACGTCTTTGTCACAAATCCACTGATAATAGTTTGAGCAGAGTTATCGCTCGTGGAAAGAGTGCTGGTTGGACGCGAAGTTTGGAACAATGCTGTCAAGTAGGCTGGTAGGGGAGGAACGTCTTTGAACTGGAGCGATAACTTGCTGTCGTAAAGATGAGACTTGCCTTAATAAAGACAGTTGGTATGTTGATGGATGATCACCAGAGAGTCGAGACAAACGTAGTCGTATGGTCAGTGGATGACTCGCTCGGCAGGAACATGGTTAGCAGAGGAAACCGGTTTGGCTGCGATCTAGAACGTCTTCATAATATCGTTACTTTGATGGAAACGCAGTGCATTTTAAAATATAAGTATACATAGATATATCTGAAACATATTTCCGATTCAGTCGGTTCGGTTCGGTTTAGAATACCGAGGCGGTTTTCTCTACGATTGAGCAAGACACTTTCTCCCAAAAGGTGCGGGGGGGGGCTCTAATGATGATGCTCCAATTTTAGTAATCGGGATAATGTGTGGTACCCCTTTGTAATTACTCCCAGGTACACTCTGATCCGAATAGATTTGTTTGAAAATTATTAGTCCACTTGAGATTTACCTCCAGATGCAGTTTAGTATCATACTCAGGACACGCTCCTTTTTGAAATGGGGGGGAGTCAAGTCAGTGTATTCTAAGCCCCGTCGACAGCGTGAAAAACGTGCTTAAGAGAGGCTAGTGACATGAGTGCCCACTTTAGCTATCTGTATGTACTCGCTGGCACTTTTTTTTTCTTCTGCAAGAAGCCGTACGTGCGTATCTAGCCTTTTCCTCTGGTTTATTTAAAGAGAAAAAGGGAATGCGTAAGACTAGTTCAACCAGGAAAGCAAATACAGAAAAAAATGATTTTCCCGATGTCCACATGGTGAACCCGGACGGCTAAAGAGAGTTTAAATTGTGTGCACGACATAATGTCCACAATAATGACGTCTAGTTATTTGCCGCCATTTTTCTCTTCTAAATCAAATATGCCTTCTGTTTATTTTTCCTCTCAATTTTCTTTTCTTTTTTTTTTTTTAAGTTGTTTGTTGGCGGTGAACACGAGAAAACCGAACGAAACAGGACGTTAATAAGAAGAGGGATTATATTTTGTTGGCAACCATGACATGACCTCCATTGAAGGCAGGAAGATTGGTAAAAATGATTGCAGGAAAGGAGAAAACGAGAGAGGGAGAGAGATATGAGTGGTTGATGTTGAAGTAAGAAAGAAACTATGGATCACAGTTAAGGAAATATTTTTAAAAAATGAGAGAAAAAATGGGGAGCCTAAAACACTGATATAGAGAATGAGGATATATATATACATATTTACCAACCCCTCCGCTCGGGCAGGATATAACACAAGGTCAATTTTTTTAGCGGAGTTTAACAGGTTTGAATTCAGAGTTTTCCTTCTAGACTAGTTGCCTCAACAAGGCTGAAGAAATAAGTCTGCCCTACTATTTACCCATAGCTGGAGGGAGAATAATTGGATTCATACCTTTCCCAAGGGTATTAGTGCTATGTGAAATGCAATCAGTCTCGTCCAGGATTTGAACTCGTGTCCCCGTGTCAATTTCCTACGACAATAACCATTACACCATGGGCACCTCCAAGATGAGTATAATACCTTATAACTCCCTTAGCCAACGTGGTACGCTTGTTGACCGAGCGGTCTGATGCTAAGTCTAAGGTAAAGTTGGATGGGTTTCGATCCCGGCTTCAAGCGTCCTACGTGTCGAGCCACACTGAAGAGTTCTGATAGAACGAAACACTCTGTCCGTGGATGACATATATATATATATTATATATATATATATATATATATATATATATATATATATATATATATGAGAGAGAGACTAAAAATAAGTCATAAAGGAAGACGGTAAGCAACAAGGAGGAAAAGATTTGTCAAGAAATGGCAAAACAAAAATGGTGGACAAGGAGTAATAAAACATGGACAGAAAAATGATGGTAAAGGAAAACTGGGTTTGGTATGGCACAAATTTATTTAAGCACCTTGTAAGGATCACAGGATGGAATGAAGATTACATTAAAATCCTCTAATATGAACCCCATTGGGTTTTTTTGTCAGTCGGCTGGGGGTAGGGGCTGTAGAATACACTGACTGCACCTCTGCAGAGGGGTAAGACCCTCCACCAAACAAATTTCCTGGATATGGGACTTAACAATCTGATGGTCAGGCTCCAGTAATGCTGGAGCTTTGGGAATGCGGAGTACTTCTTCACTGCCATCGCTTCCAGGTTCACTCTGACACGGAGTTGTAGCACATGATAGGGTCCTATCTATGGGTCGAATAGACCGAAAATGTGTACTTATGTTAAACTGTTTTTGACACAGAAAATGTACGTGTGCTAAACTGAATTCTTCGAAATAGAACTGTTTTAACATCTAACTTTGTGTAAACAAAATCTATACTTACACTAAACTGAATTTCTTGAAATAGAACTGTTTACTTGTATAAAAATAAATTTGACATTAAATAACCTACAAAGGTTGAATTGCCATGAAAATCAAACAACCAACCAACAACCAACCCATTGGTTTAATGTGTGACTCGTTGTCATCAGAATATAGGGCTGGTCCATAATATATAAAAGACAAAATGATGAGTTGTCGATTTTAAACTTAGGAGAAAGAATCTGTATCTTTGGCAGTTAAGAAAATAAGAAAAAAGCTCCAAAACACTAACAGAAAAAAACGTGTGTATATATATATATATATATATATATATATATATATATATATATATATATATATATATATATATATATATATATAAAGTTATATCCAGTTAGTGTTCAGAGACTGAGTTTGGAATATTCGTTAATAGAATATATGAGGAATTTCATATAATTCACCAGGAGTGCTCGGTGTATGTCTATTAGTACACAGATCTATCAGGATATATATATATATATATATATATATACACACTAGCGTACAGAGCGAATAAGTAATGTAAATGGGAAAAAAACTCAACTTACAACGCCTGTGCCATTTTAAATTTATTTCTTCGGACGATTCATTCATTTCTCCACAAATATTTATACGCCATCTAAGGAGTCGCGATATAAATCGTCGAAATAAATTTATAATTGCACGGTAATTCTACATTGAGTTCGCTTTCATTAATGTGACGGATGTACATATCTTTAAAATTTAATCATAAAACGTGTAAGAAAACGTTTGGTTGTTTTGTTTTATAGCGTATCAACACTTTTCGAAACATTTAACGCAGAATTAAATTTCAAACAATTCAGTTTAGCATAAGTACGCGGTTTAATTTCAAAACAATTCTATTTCAAGTAATTCAGTTTAGCATAAATATGCAGTTTAAAAGTCAAAACAGTCCTATTTCAAATAATTCAGTTTAGCATAAGCACACAGTTCAGTTTTATTTGACCAATAGATATGACCCTATCAGGTACTAGCACTCCGGGTCAGAGTGGACCAGGGAGAGATTACAATGCAGTGGGTACTCTGCAGTCTCCAAAGCTCCGGCATTACTGGAGCCTCACCATCAGATTATTTAGTCTCTTATCCAGGACACCTGTTGGGAGAGTCTTATCTCTCTGCAGAGATGCAGTCAGTGTATTCTACAGTCCCCAGCCAACTGGGATCATCATGTCGTGCCTCAAGCACGGATATCCCTGACCCTCTCTCGCCACTTCTCCCTATCGTTCATTGCCTCTGGCAGGTCTTCAGGACAACATCCCGTATCCTCACATAGCTGCTGTATGTATGTTCTAGCTGGTCGTCCTGCTTTTGCTTGGCCATGTGCAGGGGTCCATAGGAGTACATCACTTATGAGCTCGTCCCTGCTTCTCCAGCAGTGTCCTGCATGTCTAATTCGTCTAACTTGGATAGTTTTCGTGATGGGGGGCAGGTGGCCGTATAGTTGGGCGCCTTGTGGAGTGTTGCCGCCAGGACTTGTTCAATATTGCTCGCAACATTCTTGTGTAATTGCCGTCTAGCTTCTTCTTCAGCCGTTTAGTTAGCGTCCAAGTAGTGCATCCATATAGCAGTATCGATACGACCGCCTGGAAGAAACTGCGTTTCATTTTATCGGTCAGGTCTGATTTCCATATGATCGAAAGCCAATCGATAGCTGTCCATTTTTCGGTTGATGAGTCGTTGCTTCCTAGGTAGGTGAATTTGTCTAGGCATTGGACTCCATGTCAATGCACACGAAACTGAATATATGTGCTATAATCAAACAGGCGACATTTCCACACTAGACGGAACCTCTCTGAAACTGGTAGACAAATTCACCAACTGGGATAGATTATTTTTATTATTGTAAGTTGAAACCAAATAACTGCTTGGAAACAAAAAAACGACTATCTTATTAGATAGTCTAACTTAAGTAGACATGGCGTAAAACTAATTCTGTTAAGAAACGCTTCATTATTCTACAACTGTGTGTGTGTGTGTGTGTGTGTGTGTGTGTGTGTGTGTGTGTGTGTGTGTGAGAGAGAAATGAAAAATGTATTTGCTGTATTAAAACATCCGGTTATAATATAAATCATACTGGTTATTTTCTTTATTCCGGACAGAAATTTTTTTTTTTTTTTTTTTTTTTTTTTTTTTTTTTTTTGCTAGCTGTGTGTAAGGCTGACCACGAATTCCTCGAAACAGACGTCTTATCAATCAGAAATTATGCAACATAGCGAGTGATTAACAGTCTTTATTAATCAGTCCCATTTATAGACGATAGCGTTGGTCAGAACAGACGTTCATAAACTTTCGTCACGGAGTCAAAGAATATATACCCCAAGAGGATTTTTATACTTTATTTAATGATAATGAGGTAAAATAAATTATTTGCAAGGAGACGATTTATGGACAGCTGTAACAGTAGACCATGATGATATCGATGTTTCTATTTAGAAAAGAGTGAAAGATCCTAATTAACATTTCATAATTACTTTAATTATATCGTTAATTTCGAGAATCAAATAAAAACCAACCTACAAACCAACTGAATAGCTTGAAATAGAAATGTTTTTCACAATTAAACTGTACTTACATTTAAACTGCGTACTTATCTTAAACTGAGTTGTTTGAAATAGAACAATTTTCATAAATGGATTTGGCGTTAAATAACCTACAAAAGTTGATATGCCATAAAAACGAAACCAAATCATCTAGAATCAAAGAATGACTTCCGGTGTGGATACAGACACCACAAAGTTATTACTCAATTGAAAACTAGACAGGAAATGATTGAATACTTTAAGTTGTGATTTCTATAGGAAACATACTCAATAAGATACCATTTTTGGCTGCTTATAAAAATCCGACAGTATGTTGGTAGCAGAAAAATATAATCCAAATAGGTGAATTTATTATGATGTAAAGTCGACGTTCAACGTGTCGGTTTCAGTAACCATCATCAGGACTTTGATATCAGAATAGTTCACATAGTGATGGATACTCGTCGAGATAAAAGGAGCAAATGAAATGTATTGAACGAAAAGATACAAACGTGCACATAGCGTTCTTGATTTAAGAGTTAAAAACGTGTTTGGAATGTGGAAATATATTTGAAACGTTTAACGTCGACTTTACATCATAATAAATTCACCTATTTGGATTATGTTTTTCTGCTATCTTCATACTGTCGGATTTTGATCCATATTTACTTTCATACTGTCCTTTCAGAAAAACATATATCAAATACATTCTTACACGACATCTAACATGGATGATTTCAAAACGATCTGTATATATGAAAACTTACTTGTCTTTGCGTATTTCTTTAAAAAAAACGGGTGGATTTATCTCGTTTCTTTAAGAAATACACCATTTTCAAATATATTTCCACGTACCAAACACTGGAGGTGACCGTGTCCCCTGTAAAGAGTATAGATGTAACTTGCAAGACACATTCAGGGTAATTGGCCACGCAATTACCATGATTAGTTAATTTGGTGTCACTTGTGTGTGATATGAACTAGTGGCTCAGTTGTAGACTTTCGGCACTGCAATTTGTGGTCGCTGGTTCGATCTCCAGTGGTGGAGATCACGGTATACACTGCTGATGAGACCTAATAAAGTTGAAACAGCTTTCCAGTGTTTCCATATGTCGTGCATAAGTGTTCGTCTAATTTTCTGGTCATGGTAATTCAATTTACAATATTATTCCTCTACTTAAAAAAATTACAAAAAAAGAATGTAGATTTTCACTTCATGATGAGTTATTTGCAACCGAGCATAGCCCACATTTTTTCTGGCTGTAATAGATTCAGAAGTCATCTTAACTGATAAACTTGCAACTTTGGCACAAATGTAATTACGGTCTGAACAAGCTTGGGAACCGACCAAACTATGCTTCCTGCAGGAACACTTAAAGATCTTCCTCGCAGATCTGCGGGTATATTAAACAAGTTGCCGGAGTTACCGGGGAACAAGCTGAAGATCTGTCATGATGGATATATATTCTATAAATTCAACAGGCTATCTGAATCTGTTCCACTGATTATTTTTTTAACTATTGATAATGGATCTTGTCCTAGGAAAAAAAGTTTTCATTTCACATAGCGCTAATACCCTTGGGAATAGTATGAATCCATCTATGGGTGTAATATAATGGCCGAGAGATTTCGTTTTATGCTTTTGGGTTTAGATAGGCTGAGAACCTTTCGGCTCAGTGCATGGGTTACTTAGGTGCAACATTAACGCAGATATTCACGCACGCGCGCGGGCGAAGCGGACATGTCACTCAGATGTTACAATAGCCCGAGATGGGAAACAGGGCTAACAAGTACGAATGACGTCAAAGGTAATAAAAAGTTTCGTACCTGAACTGAGAAGTCGTTACGTGTCTTTCGAATTTCGAGATTCCCTATATATATATATATATATATATATATATATATATATATATATATATGTATGGACATTATATGTCCATTTCACGTATCATGGGTATGGTACATGGGTAAATTGTAGCGTAGATTGAATTCTTGAGGCTTGCTTAGGTAACCAGTCGAAGGAGAGGGAAAACTCTGAATTCAAACCTGTTAAACTCCGTTTAAAATAGCCTTCTGTCACATCCTGTTCATGTAGAGGGGCTGGTACATACCTCCCGTACATGTTGGTCAATTTTTACGAGATCAGATGACGGCAGTCAGGAAGTGACCCGGTATATGTCTAAGGACGGTGGGGGCGGACGTGGTGGCCTCGGTCAGGCGAAACTTATGATTTCGTTGTGGTCTTTGTAGTAATTTACAAAGCTTCTTGCTTAGAAGTGACATACGGCCGTATGAATGAGGCACTCTGTAAGACTCGAACTCGCTCCTGAAGGTTTGCTGGTCTAGCTTGCGAACCATTACACCACCCGAACCTACAGATGATTGTATTATCTGACCCCCGCCAAAAAAAAACCTTCAGTCTAAGTCTACATAAATTAGATACGACCGTTTCGCCTTAAGTAGTCAGTCAGAAAACAAGCCATTTCCGCTGTTTGACCACATACATCTGGACTAGCTTTCGCCTCAGTTGCCTTCACCCGATTATCTATTTAACTGGGAACACGAACTTATAAAAAAGACGACGAAAGACTCGAACTCGCTCCTGAAGGTTTGCTGGTCTAGCTTGCGAACCATTACACCACCCGAACCTACAGATGATTGTATTATCTGACCCCCGCCAAAAAAAAACCTTCAGTCTAAGTCTACATAAATTAGATACGACCGTTTCGCCTTAAGTAGTCAGTCAGAAAACAAGCCATTTCCGCTGTTTGACCACATACATCTGGACTAGCTTTCGCCTCAGTTGCCTTCACCCGATTATCTAATTAACTGGGAACACGAACTTATAAAAAAGACGACGAATTTTAGCAAATACCAGTTTTACGATATAATTTCACACGCCTTTTTCAAGACGTTTTTTTTTTTCTGACTCGGTCGGCTGGGGCTGTAGACCACACCAACTGCAGAGATGCTGTCGTGTAAGATCTCTCCCTAACAAGTGTCCTAGAAATGACACTGAACAATCTGATGATAAGGCTCCGGTAATACTAGAGCTTTAGGGAATGCTGAGTTACCCTTTATTGCCATCGCTCCCAGATCCACTCTGACCCGGAGTGGTAGCACCTGATAGGGTCCTATCGATGGGTCAAATAGAACTAAACTACGTGCTTATGCTAAACTGAATTATTTGAAATAGAACTGTTTATATGCATAAAAATGGATTTGCCATTAAATAACCAACAGTGGTTGATATGCCACCAAACCAAACCAAGACGATTTTTGGCCATTCCATTTTCTTCTGTATCTATCCACCGACGGTCATCTGCAGCAAACCTGGTTCTCGTCTAATTTACAACGCTGATGGATTTGGTTTCATTAGCACTTGGTTTAATGACATTTCAACCTTCGTGGGTTATCTAATGTCAAAACTATCTTTGTAAAAGAATAGTAGTGTGATTGATATATATATATATATATATATATATATATATATATATATATATATATGGTTTCTTTGTTTAATGGTATATCAACCTTCGCAGGTTATTTTATGCCAAAGCTTTCCTTGTAGAAGATTAACCTTTAACTGGGGGGTGGATAAAGAAGTTCTTAGTTCGAGTTTGCTGTCCCGCACTTTATTCCACGGGTACTTTTCACAGCCCATATTTCCCTGACTATTTGGGTTACAATACAGCAAAAAATTTACACCACCAAACATTTGTTTTGCAAAAAATATGCTCTTCTCACGGTGCATTTTCACAACTGTACAGCTCGTGCCATCCCTTATTCCTCTTATCATACCTTATAATGTCATATAGGGAGCGGAAGAAATACCACATTTTAAACCGTCATCAGTGTACTGCAAGTGAAGTTGAGCAAGTGGCAATTGTAGCTAATGTCATACCTCTTCTTTTTTTTTTTTTTTTTTTTTTTTTTTTTTTTTTTGCGTTCAGAGTTTGAACCGGTGCGCACTGTGCGTTCGTTGTTAAAACATTTTAAGATTGTTGAATCTGTAATTGCTACACTGAACTTTTCTGGCTCATTTCGTATTATGTTGGAATGATGCTGTTCAGGATAGCTGCAGCTGTGGGTGGAAAAATTGATCTTCAGTCACATCCTATTCGTGGCGGAGGGTTTGGGCAAATACATGATGATGATAACCCACGCTGGCTATTCGTCTGCCAATTATGTAGTTACGGAGATGAAGAGGTTAATCATATAATAAGCGAATACAACACACTAACACGAAAGAAATGCAAGACTGGGTGGGAAAAGTGGTCCACTGGGAATTGTGCAAAAGATTTAAAATTGACCAGGTTGACAAATACTAAATGCACAAACCAGAATCACTCCAAGAAAATGAGACGAATAAAATTGTCTGGTGTTTTGAGTTACAAGTGGATCACCCAATCTCAGCTAGAATACCAGTGTTAAGAATTTGTCACCAAGAGAAATTTGCCGTCCCAGCGGAACACAGGGCGAAAGTAAATGACCTTTGACAGGCCGTAGTTAGTAGATTTCAAAACAGGATGTGCAACTATGTTTTAATGTAAAGAAATGACAACAGAAATGCCACGGGCACTTCTGGTGGTGTAACGGTTAGCAAGCTAGACTAGCAAACCTACACGAGTGAGTTCGAGTCTCATTGGGCGCCCATTCATTCGGCCTTGTGCCACATCGAAGCAAAAAGACTATTCTTCTAGTAGAATAGGCTTTGGCATTAAATAACGTACAGAGGTTGATATGCCATTTAACAAAGAAACTAAACTAGAAATGTCACGGGAAAAAAGTCTGGAAATTAAATGGTTCCAACTATTGCTATGATCCTCGTACATAGCAATAGTTGGAACCATTTAATTTTGTTAACTTATGCTAATTTGAATTGTTAGAAATAGAACTGCTTGATCATTTAACTCTGTTTAAACAAATGACTATTTAATTGAATTGTTAGTTATACATAGTAATACTTGGAAACATTTAATTTTGTTGACTTATGTTAAATTGTTAGAAACAACTTTTTGATCATTAAACTGTGCGTATTTACAAAATGCATTTACGAATCATACATTTAATATTAATGTAAAAACTGGATTTGGCATTAAATAACCTACAATGGTTGATATGCCATAAAACCCAACCAAACCAAATCATATATATTTAATATATATGTATAAAAAGGATTTGGTATCAAATAACCTACAATGGTTGATATGCCATAAAACCCAACCAAACCAAATCATATATATCTAATATATATGTATAAAGAGGATTTGGCATTAAATAACCTACAAGGGTTGATATGCCATAAAACCAAACCAAATCAGAGAATATGCCTTAATGTCCGCGGAAAATATTTATTTTCTTAAAGAGATATATACCAGATTGAGCTGAAAAGTTTATAGGCTGACATCATACCTGCTCCGGATGACTTTTTAACCAATGGGATCCAAGCACTGCAACATCGATGGAGGAAGTATGTGAACCGTATGGGGTGACTATGTTGAAAAATAAGCCTCATTCGCTCACATTCTATGTAAATATCTTGGTCCCTCGTACGTACATATATACGTGTGGGTGTATGTGTGTGCGTTGATTAGTTTTAAGGCATGTCATCTCTTAGTGGGTTATTTTATGCTGAAAACAGAATCAGAAAAAAGAGATCAGAGGAAGAACAAAGACCATCTAGACCACAGTACTGCTGAGATCAATTGGTGTACTTCGAGAAAACTCGAGGAGACTTGCTCTCACTCAGACGTCAGTGAGAATCGTCAATTAAAACTTGTCTGAAAACAATAACTTTACAGCCCTTGTCTGAGAGTTGAAAATGCTGTGGAATATGAGGATCGCGGTGAAACCAGTTGTTGTTGGAGATCTGAGAAAAAGTTTAAAATCCTCGAAAAGAGACTGGAGGAACTTGATATAAGCGGAAGAATCGAGTTCCTACTGACCACAGCAGTGTTAAAATCAACTAGATTATTGGTACGATTACTTGAGAGTAGATTTGGTTTGGTTTGGTTTTATAGAATATCAACCATTGCAGCTTATTTAATGCCAAATCCATGTTTATACTTATAAATAGTTCCATTTCAAACAATTCAATTTTGGATAAGTACTCTCTTTAAATGTCAAAACAGTTCTATTTCAAGCAATTCAGTTTATCAAAAGAAAAAAAAAAGCTTAGTTCTGTTTGAACCGCAGATGGGACTCTACCAGATGTTACCACTCCGGGCCAGAGTGGACCTGGGAGTGATGGCAATAAAGGGGTACTCTACATTCCCCAAAGTTCCAACATTACTGGAGCATCACGATCAGAGTTAGTGTCATATTGTTGACAGGTGGGGTGGGGGTCTCACCCATCTGCAGACAAGCAGTCGGAGTATTCTACAGCCAATTGTGCAACTGGAGAGAAGGGGATTGGTTTTGTTTGGTTTCTTTGTTTAATGGCATATCAACCTTCAAAGGTTATTTAAAGCCGAAGAAATTCTTTAGGAAGAACAGTAGTGAAGAGATGGAGAGACTTGCTATCATTCAGATTCCAGTAAAAAAAAATCCACCAGTTAAAGCCGATGCACGAAAACTAAAAAAAAAAAGTAAAGAGTAAGACAATTATAATAACGACGATGACATTAGGGGGAAAGGGAGGGTGACACTGGTATACAATCGATTACACAATTTTATTGACGGCCTTTTTCGCTGTCACTCAACACGGTATTGTGGAAAGCAGTTTAGTTTTGTGAGGAGCTTTCTGCTGAATTTATATTTGTTGAGACGTCATCTTGATGGAAATGGCATTCGGAGCGTTCAAGTGGACAGGTTGATAATTGCAGAAGAAGAAGAAGAAAGAAAAAATGGTTCGCTGACGGGGCGGGGTGGGGAAACTTGTCTATTGGTAATATCGGAATTCATCTCATTGATGTCTCTCGCAATTTACATTCGTTTGTGAGCGCATGCGCACGCGCTCACATACAAACAGATTGTGGCCTGTCTCCCGGTAGATTCTTCCTCACTATTTCAAATAAAGTTTAAAAACAACACAAGAATGCTGATTTTATAGGCAGGTAAACCCTTACAACTTGAAATATTGAAATAACACAATTTTCCTGCTTCATTGACTAGTCCAGTTATGTCTTGTGGTGTCTGTAATTACTGTCTGTAATAAACTATATATGGACCGATGAATCAACTGATTAATTTCAAAGATATGTCAACTCGTTTAGAGGTATTTTAAGCCAAGCAGTCATGGAAACGCGCTCATTAGGCCTTCAAATTTACATTTTTGTTGGTTGGTTGGGTTTTATGGCATATCAACCTTTGTAGGTTATTTAATGCCAAATCCATTTTTATACAAATAATCAGTTCCGTTTCAAACGATTCAGTTTATCATAAGTTTAATTGTTAAAAATATTTCTATTTCAAGCTATTCAATTTATTCAAACAGTTCTAATTTAGCTAATTCAGTTTAGTATAAGTAGAGACTTTGTTTACACACAGCTTAATGTCAAAACAGTTCTATATTTAACAATTCAGTTTTGCGTAAGTTTCAATGTAAAAAAAAATCCATTTCATACAATTCAATTTAGCATAAGTACGCAGTTTAAATGTAAGTATACAGGTTAATTGTCAAAAACAGTTCTAATTCAAACAATTCAGTTTAGTATAAGTACGCAGTATGGGCCCTATCTATGGGTTAAATAGAACTATCAGGTGCTAGCACTCTGGGACAGCTATGGCAATGAAGTGGGGCTCCACATTCCCCAAAGCCCCAGCATCACTGGAACCTCACCATCAGATCGTTTAGTGTTAAATACAGGACACTCGTTTGGGGGGTCTTACCCCTCTGCAGAGGTGCAATCGGTGTATTCTACAGCCCCACAGTAGATTCGGCATAAAGTCTGTTGAATAGCAGAATTTACAAAGTCTTTTCTCGTAAGAAAAGATAATATTAATCAAAACCTAAATATTTGTGACTTGTTACGTTATAAGAAGAAAGACCTGATGCATTCAATGTTGTAGTTTGTCTTGTCCAAATCTGAGTGGATGTATTTTATGCGTGTGTATAAGATCTGTTAGAGTGTTCGCTCATGGCTCGGGAGACCTATGTTCAATCCCAGGTCGAGTCATACTAAAGACTCACATGCCGGACATTGGCATAATAGTTAGTGTTCCCCAATGGCTCAGGAAACCGAGGATCAATCCCAGGTCGAGTCATACCAAAGACTCAAAAAATGGTACTTGATGCTACCTTGCTTAACATTCAGCATTATAAGGTTGGGATCAAGGGTAAAGTGGAGTAATCTAGGTAAAGGAGTAGCTCCCTCCCTTTTAACTTGGTGTAGTAGCTATGGAAAAGGGAGCCTTCGGTTCACCCTCGACAAAAATCACCAACTTTACTTACTTTATTATATCTGTGTGAGTGTGTCATTTTGTAAAGAGAAAAATATATTTATGCATTAACTTGTTTACGGCACAACTGAATTTTTATCAACAAGCGTAAACTGTGGAAGTAGTGTGTGTATATATATATATATATATATATATATATATATATTGGCAGCATTTCTTCATTAATACAAATTTCGTTGAACATAATAGACATTTTCAGTTTACATATTTTCTTGTTGATCCTTTTATATTGCCATATTGATTTTATAATATCCTGCAGGAACTGATTGATGTATTTTCCAAAATTGTTATTTTTCCAAGTACTTTCTGCCCGACTTATATATCAATTAAATGTCTTTTAGGAGATCGTATCTCTGAAAATAAATATATATATGTTGGTTTAGCCTCAACTACCCTATCGAGGTGACTTACAATGCACCTTTCTGATACAAGTTCCATATCACAGCATTTAAAAAAAACATTCACGCCCAACAACAGAATTACGAAAAATTCTAACCGGAAAAACAACAGTATTAGAACATCAAAATAACAAACAAAAACAGCAGATTCTCGAAGCACTACATATTTGGAAATTACAACCCAAATTAATCAGAATTAATTTTCAAACTAGTGCTAATGTACTTAAATGTCTTTAGCGACTGACACTATTTATAGAACAATTTTAAAAATAAACGCTACTCACTGCAACGGCCAAGACGCTCTTCTTCTTAGAAAGTAGTAATGTACATAGAAAAGTTACATCACTTTCGTAATACATCCTCCCCTGATGATGGCCTAAAGTCGGACAGAAAGTACTTGGGGAAATAAACAATTATGGAAAATATATCAATCAACTACTGCCGAATACTATAAAATCAATACAGCAATATGAAAGGATCAACAAGAAAATATGTAGACAGAAAATGTCTATTATATTCAACGAAATTTGTATTAATGAAGAAATGCTGCATATATATATAGTATTTTCATTCAATTTAAGTTAATAAAGCAATGTTGAAATTAAAAACCACTTGAAGGAAAAGAATGTTAAATTTATCATTTAGAAGAAATAAACGAAAATTTTTGCGTAGGTCACAAAATAAATCAAGAGATATCTTTATTTTTATCGGTTTTTTAAAGATTGAGGTCGGCTGGAAATTAGATATAAAATGTTGGTAATTTATCTGTGGCGAATAAGATTGAAGAGAATACATTTTGGTGATTTAGGTTTTATTCAAGATAACGCACGTGTGTAAACAAAGATGACGAGTTAACTGACCAAACAAGGGGGATAATCCATTAGGAAAGGGCAGACAACTCTAAAATAATTAAATTTTACCACAATCTCCGCAACTTTGAAATGAAAAGGGGTGTAATGTGATGTATTCGAAGAATACAAAGCAAATAAAATAGTGTCCTTAAAGGTCAAAGCGATTGGAGGGTTTTATAATTCGAGTGGAGCGACGCAACGTTTGTGGGCAGCTAATATGTCCTTCCACAGAATCATTTGTAATTTACTAAGGGGACATTTATCGATTACTATCTTTCGGGGACTGACTTTCTGGGTGGGTAAATAGTAAATCCACACGAATGTCTCTTTGGGGTGATTTAGTAAGGTTACTGCCCTCATTTCCTTTTCGGGCTAGATGTTTGAGTGAGACAGTGGCCTCACTGCCACCTCATTTCCTGATGTGGGCATACACCGAGTTTACGTCAAGTAGTTCAACCTCATCTACCAGTGGTTCATGTTTTCTGTTCCGAGGATATCGTTTTATTTATATTTTTCCGGGGTGACTTAGTCATGCGGGGAAGGTAATCCCAGTGGTTGAGCATCAGTTAAATTTGAATAACTATTCATATGGTGTGGCGTTAATTGCCCTGCTCTGCAATGAACGACGAGCATACAAGGTGTTGGATTAATAAAATGGTAATTCCTGTGTATGGAGTGAGTGAGGGAGAGGCTCTGATTGAATATACTAATCACGTGATGAGCCCAGAAGTCTGAGCACAAAAATCCAAAATTTAGTCTGACAGATTCCACCAGACGTTCAGTGAGGCGGGGACGTTAAAAGCTCTCAGAAAGACAACCCTAAAATACCGGTTATTTTCTTCAGCACGCCGGTAAGTCCCTTAAACTCAACTTTATACACAGGAAGGGCTGTATATTGTTATTAATTGTTTCACGTGTTGAATAATAAATTGTTAGAATTAAACGAAGTATTAATTCATTTATTTGTTGCTATTAGCCTTAGAATAAACGCTATACTAACACAATAAAGGCTTCATATGAGACTTGTTCCCATTGTGTCTCTTGAATATTCTTAGTTTTTAATGCCGGAGGGATTGATTGCCAGATGATGCCATTGTATCGTCCTACTTGGCCCTTGCTTACTGGATTATAGGACGTAATTCTACTGGTTACAACTCTGTAATTATGTGGGAATGTTTTTGTTTCTTGCAAAATAAATGAAAATCGCCAGTCATTTTGGATATTGGCAGAGATACCGAAAATAGAGAATAGATTGGACAGGCTGCTATTGACAGTTTTAGCTTTCATGTTTGGGCAAGGGTAGGCAAAGGTAAACCTGGAAAATTAATCTACGATGGGTAAAAGATATCTGTTCTGAGACTAGGAAGTTTGGGACCTTTTTAAATAAATTTTAAGTTGGCGGGGTAAAATTTAATATGAAGTGAGTGACACTAAAGCCAAGTTTAGTATTTAACTGGGTAATGTTTGTTTTTTTTTGGGGGGGGGGCTTTAGTGTGCCATTTACATTAATTCAAACAGTAAATTTAAACAGTAAGTTCCGCGGCTTTCTAGTTCGGATATTGGTTTGAGAGAATAAAGTTTTTTTAAGGGAATTTTATACAAAGAAATAAGGAAAAGGGATAGAAAATAAGTGTTGCAAATTTGTAGTTCAATTTGCGGGAAACTTATCTAAGAGAGTGTCCAGGAAACAAAATTCTTTAAATTTGAGTAATTTTTTTGTTTTATAGAAATGTTTCAGAGTTCTTTGAATTTGAGTCTGCTTTAAGGTTCTTTTCCACAAAGTTCTCGATTGAATTTTTTTCCAGTTGAATTTTCTTGATAGAACTTCAGTAGTCGACTTTCATTTATTTTTATTTTTTGGGAAGCTCCATTCAAGAAGCGAGTGACGAAAACAATCTGCTAGCTTAAGTTTTTCGTGCCATCAGTTCGGGTCCGCGAGTTCGTACTAAGGGTCAGACTAATAGTTCTTGACAAAAAGGAGGAAGTCACTTTTTGGTGCCGCACTGTCTGGGATTACTCCTCCCTTTTCCACTCAGGCCAAATCAAGTGTAGCACGTGGTCAATTTTTTTTTTCTTAGAAATAAATTTTTATACCTTGACTAGGTGTAATTTTTTTAAAAATGTTCTCAATTTAATGAGCAGAAAAATGTTGTCTCGCATTTGGAGAAATGTTTTTTGCTGTTAATAAATATTTGAAAACTGTTTTATTTTATTTAATCATTTTAAGATTTTGGTTTCTCTATTTAATGGTATATCAACCTTGGGTTATTTAATGCCAAACATATCTTTGGAGAAGATTTCCCAGTCGGCTGAGTTGTAGAATACACTGACTGCTTTTCAGCAGAGAGGTAAGACCCCGCTCCTAACTAGTATCCTGGATATGACACTAAACAATCTGATGGTGAGGTTCCAGTAATGCTGGAGCTTTGGGGAATGTGGAGTACCCTTTCATTGCCATTGCTCCCAGGTCCACTCTGGCCCGGAGTTGTAGCACCTGATTAGTCAAATAGAACTAAACTGCGTACTTTTGCTAAGCTGAATCACTTGAAATAGGGCTGATTTGACATATAAACAGCGTACCTTTGCTAAATTGAATTGTTTGAAATAGAACTGTTCGACTAAACTGAGTAGCTTGAAATTGAAGTGTTTTGGACGATTAAACTCTGTACTCATGCTAAACTGAATTGTTTGAAATAGAACTTTTTATTTGTATAAAAATTGAGTAGGCATTAAATAACCAGCAAAGGTTGATAGGCCATAAAACTAAACAACCAATCAAACTTGGAGAAGAACAGTAGCGGTACTATTTAACACATAGTTAGCAAGGGATAAGTGGATTCATGTCTTTTTAGGTAATTTCTAATTGACTAGGTTTAATCGATATGAATAAAAGGTCGTTAAACAATGACTTTTTTTATCCATTTGAAGAATTTTATGCGTAAAATACTTTTATAAAAAAAATATTAACTCAAAATAGAAAAAAACAAACTTTGGTACATTATAAAAACGATGTCATCGCATTTCTCAATATTGAAGACCATTATGTTTAAATATGTAAAGTTAGTTTATTTTTCAAAATGTTGTTAATCTAATTGTAGTAAATAATTGTCCATCCACCAATTTCTGATTTAAAAAAAAATTTATATTATTGGTATTAATTTGTTTAAATACATGGGCAACGCCAATACCTCTGTTTGTAATATATGTAATCAATTATTAAAATGACTTTGTAAAAATTTAAAGACTTTAAATAATGTTAATGATCACTGGTCACAAGACGTTTAGCATAACTCAGTTTCATGATATAAATCAGTCGTTGTCAGATGTTTGTGTGACCCAGTCAGCTGGCGGTGGTGGGGGGCTGTTGAATACATTCGCTGCATCTCTGGAGAGGGGTGAAACTCCCCCAAAGATTGTCCTGGATAGGACATAAAACAATCTGATGGTGAAGCTCCAGTAATGCTGGAGCTTTGGGGTAAGCGGAGTACCCCTTCATTGCCATCGCTCCCAGGTCCACTCTGGCCAGTTGTGGTAGCACCTGATAGAATCCTATCGATCGAACTGTTTGACATTTAAGCTGTGTACTTATATTAAACCATGTTGTTTGAAATAGAACTGTTCATATAATTAATTATGCATTAACAAATGACGAATCTTTGACTTTTAAGTTATACATAGCAATACTTGAAACCATTAAACTGTTTGCAAACAAATGATTACGTACAAATAATAGAAACCATTTAACTGTATTGTAAAAAAAAGCTCAGGTTCTTTTAAAGATGTTGTCTACAAAATGTGTTTAGAAATTATATATATATATGTGTGTGTGTGTGTGTAAGGATTTAGCATTAAATGACCAACAATGGTTTGGTTTGCTTATATGGTATCTCAACCAAAGTCAGATTCTTGTGTATATGTGTCATATAGAAAGTGTGTGTATATATATATATATATATATATATATATATATATATATATTGTCATCGACGGACAGTTTCGTTGTATCACAACTCTTCAGTGTGGCTAGACGTGTAGGGCGCTTAAAGCTGGGATCGAAACCCGCCCAACTTTACGTTAGAGTTAGTATCAGACCGCTCAGCCAACAAGTGAACTACGTCAGCCAGGGAATTATAAGGCATTACGTAGTAGCTTTCGTTTGTTTACATTTTATACCTTACCGGATACCAGAGTGCTCAATTCATTCGAAGAGCTTTGCATTATGCGAGTGGTAGCCGTAAATTCCATCGCCAGAGTGCTCAACCCCCGTGGGGGAGCATATATATATATATATATATATATTGCATTTTTCACCTCTAAGAAAATGAGGCACGATTTCTGCGAATACTAGTTTCATTTTAAAACCTTTTGACATTCGATGATGTGAACTCCCCGATAAACCTTTCACCTGAGATATCCAGTGAATCATCTGTATGACGACAGAATCAGTTGTGAAGTATCATTTATATTTCATAACTCTAAATCATCTCCTTCTTTGTCCGCCCGAGAATTTTCAGCATCCTCTCATACTTACTACACAAGGGCTATAAGCAAGGGTTACATTAGGGTTTCACAAAGTTTTTAGGAGACAATCCCAGAGGTTAAACTCTAACGACTTTTTGGTGGACATCATGAATCTCAAAGTGAAGACATATCAGGGTGACTCTCCGAATCCGTAAATATCTACAGACTCTTAACATACAACAGTAACAAAGCCTAAACTCTCCAATCAGAATGAATCCCTTGTGAGAATGGAACAATGTTCAATACTAAAGAAAGCGGCGACAGTTTCCGGTTTGGCTAATGTGAGAAACCAATCAATATTGACATTCTTTACTTCTGTTTCCGTTCTCTTTCTCTTTCTTCAATTCTTCTCTCTATGTTGACAAGTCTTAGAATACGCTGACCGTACCCCTGCAGAGGGATAAAACCCCACTGCCATCCCCCGCAAAAGGAATGTCCGTTGTATGACACTAAACTGCATCTGATGGTGAGGTTCCAGTTCGGAAGATATAAGGATTGTGAAATACTCCTTCATTATAATTTTTCCCATACTTATCCTGACTCGGAGCCGTAGAGTACCCATTAGGGTCCCATCTATAGGTCAAATAAATCTTTTTGAAAGTCATTTGTATTTGATAGAACTAATCTATTGTTATATACTCATATGCATGCAGAATCATAACGACGACACAATAAAGATGAGCGACACAGTTCTTAGAAAAATATACCTCTCACTTTATTTGAAAGGGTTGTGTGTGAGAGGGAGTTGGAGACCGAACAGAACTGCAACGTATTGACCCCCACTCTATTGGCCATAACCGTGTTTCTTTCCCGTTCTCCTGGGCTGCTCAACCGGGGGCCTGGGGACCCAGCCTCTCTGGGTGCTCGTTTTCTCTACTGCTTCTTATCTCCAACTCACCTGATCTCCAAACTGATTAATCAGGGACTTGGGTGCTCCCTCTGCTGGGTGCTGGCTTTCTCTATCGCATCTTGTCACCAACGGGTCTGGTCTCCAAACTCTGACTTCCTGTCTTCACCGAGTTATATAATAGTTCAACGCTCACCTTCTTGTGGACGTCACAATCGCGCTCATTCAACCCGTCCACAAGGTTATATTCTGGTATTTTTTGAGCAGATGTACCTGTTATTTACATAGGTTCATTTCCTATTTTGACAGCCCGGCCGGGTTGTAGGTCAGTATACAACACTATGCCTTGTTTGTATTAAAAATAGTTACTAGAGATATTATTTTCTATGGATTTTTATAAGTTACCGAGCCATTGGCTTAGTGAGTAGAGTGTTCACCAATGGTCCGTCAGACCGGGGTTCAATCCCAAGTCGAGACATATCAAAGACTTCAAAAATGGTACTTCATGCTACCTTGCTTAACACTCAGCATTATAAGATAAGGATCAAGGGTAAAGTGTAGCAATCTAGGGAAATGAGTAATGCCCTCCCATACACCGCCGTGTGGTAGCTATGGAAAAGGGAAACACAGAGCTAAATAATCAAACAGTTCTACTTCTAACAATTCGATTTAACATAAGTCACTTGTTTACACACAGTTTAAATGTCAAAGTTTTATTTGACCCATAGATAGGACCCTATCAGGAGGTACCACTCCGGACCAGAGTGGATCTGGGAGCAATGGCAAGGAAAGGATACTATTATTAATACTTGAGCTTTGGAGAATGCAGAGTACCTCTTCATTGCCATTGCTCCCAGGTCCACTCTGGCTCGGAGTGGTAGCACCTGAGAGGTTACTATCTATGGGTCAAATAGAACTGTTGGACATTAAGACTGCATACTTATTCTAGAAATAGACCGCCCTTTGCAATGGCAAGGAAAGGATACTATTATTAATACTTGAGCTTTGGAGAATGCAGAGTACCTCTTCATTGCCATTGCTCCCAGGTCCACTCTGGCTCGGAGTGGTAGCACCTGAGAGGTTACTATCTATGGGTCAAATAGAACTGTTGGACATTAAGACTGCATACTTATTCTAGAAATAGACCGCCCTTTACATTAAATTGTGTGTAAACAAAAAACTGTTACGTTAAAGTGAATTGTTTGAAATAGAACTGTTTTTTACAATCAACTGAGTAAACAAATGACTGATATTTAGTTAAATTTTTAGGGATACATAGCTATACTTGAAACCATTAAACTGAGCAAAAAAATTATAAGCCATGCAGGAGCTTTGGGGAATGCGGAGTACCCATTTATTGCCATCGCTCCAAGGTCCACTCTGGCCCGGAGTGGTAGCACCTGGTAGGGCCCTATAAATAGGGTTAAATCGAACTAACGGCATACTTATGCTAAACTGATTTGTTTGATTAAACTGAACAGCTTAAAATAGAAATGCTTTTGACAATCGAACCGTGCTTACATTTGAACTGCGTGCTTATGCTAAACTAAATTATTTCAAATAGAACTGTTCTTTGACATGGAAACTGTACTTACACTAAACTGAATAGTTATATATAACTGCTTGAATAGTTTGAAATAGAAATGTTTTTGACAATTAAACTGTGTACTCATGCTAAACTGAATTGTTTTAAATAGAACTGATTATTTACATAAAAAGGGATTTGGCGTTAAATAACTTAGAAAGGTTGATATGCCACAAAACCCAACAACCCAAACCAAACAACCTATTAGTGTACGGGTATCAGTTCTTAATAGACAGCCATAAATCACGAGGAAGGAACACGCTACGTTAAATCATATGGTACACCATGGCTTTAGCCATAACTAGCTTTCTGACGAACTCCTAATTCCAAAGCTAATATATGATGAACATTAGTATAGGTCGTACATTCTCGTGTATAAATCGAGATGTGGTGTAATGGTTATCGTCGCAGGAACTGGACACGGCGACACGAGTTCAAATCCTGGACGAGACTGATTGCATTTCACATTACACTAATACTCTTGGGAAAGGTATGAATCCAATTATTCTCCCTCCAGCTATGGGTAAATAGTAGGACAGACTGGGAAGGCAACTAGTCTAGGAGAAGGAAAACTCTGAATTCAAACCTGTTAAACTCCGCTTAAAAAATTGACCATGTGTCATATCCTACCCGAGCGGAGGGGCTGGGTAAATATGATAAATTGAGATTATATTTATAGTTACGGTGATATTAAATTAAGAAGTTAGGGGATTAATCTTAGGGGGCAAATTTTTCGAATATAGTTCAAATTTCAACCAGAGGAAGTCTCCGTGGCTTAGTGGCTAGCGTGCTGCACAACGACATCGTAATGAGAGAGTTCGAACTTCAGTCACGCTATTACGTTGACTTTCGGACAGATACCATTTGGAAAGGCATGAACTGCTTTATCCACATAGCTCTGGGTTAAATAGTTTCGCTACTCCTTTTCCATAAGGATGACTTTGGCATTAAATAACCCAATAAGGTTGATATACCATCAAACAAAGAAACCAAAACAAAATTTCAAACTTCATCATCATGTCGTGCTTCCAGCACGGATATCCCTGACCCTATCTCGCCACTTCTCCCTATCGTTCATCGCCTCTGGCAGGTCTTCAGAGCTGCTGTATGTATGTTCGAGCTGGTCATCCTGCTTTTGCTCGGCCATATGTGGGGGTCCATAGGAGTACATCACTAATCTTATGAGCTCGTCCCTGCTTCTCCAGCAGTGTCTTGCATGTCTGGTTCGTCTAACATGGGTAGTTTTCGTGATGGGAGGTAAGTGGCCGTATAGTTGGTGCCTTGTGGGGTGTTGCCTCCTGGACTTGTTCAATATTGCTCGCAGCATTCTTATATAATTGCTGTCTAGCTTTTTCTCCAGACGTTTTGTTAGCATTCAAGTAGTGCATCCATATAGCAGTATCGACACGACCGCTGCCGGGAAGAAACTAAGTTTCATTTTATCGGTCAGGTCTGACTTCCATCTGATCCATAGCTTATCGGTAGCTGTCTATGCCTTCGTTAGCCGCGTGTCGATGTCTTTTTCCAACGTACTAAACTGTTACTCAAGTAATTGCCGAAATATTCGGTCTTCAAAATTCGACTAATACACAAATATATCGGCTGTACGATCAGAAGAATAGTTTTCTCACGATTATTAAAAACGAATGCATTTATTTGTTCATTCTGATCTATAAATAGGTCAGCTGAATGTGAATGTTTTTTTTTTCCTCATTTTTTTCAATGGAAAATGCAGCATTGATTTTTTTTTCTTTTTGTGTGCTGGTTCCGTATATCTGCTCAAATATGAAGGTGATCAATAATTTTTTGCTGGTATACTATTCCTGGCAAAAATTATCCAATTAGCTTACTTAGAGGATGTTCACCTTGTTTTTATTTTTTTTAGTTATATTTTTTTTTTTGTTTAATTTAGCAGTAAATATATTGATAGCAGTTAAGACGTCAAACATTTTTTTTATTTAATAGCCGAATATTCTGGCTTCGTAAAATATACCTTAAAATGTATTTTTATGAAAAATATAAATGTACAATGAAATTAATTCCTGAATCTCTTGACATAAAATAACCCTAGACCGGTTGACATGCCGTTAAGATCAATCAATCAATCATTGAAAGGAAATGTGAGGAAATTATTTAAATAGTTACTTGAAGCTATAATGTTTAAAGTTATCATTTACATGAAACCACATAACTGATCACAAAAAGACTGACTTCGGCATTAAATAACCATGCAAGAATTGACAAGCCGTAAAACCAACCAACCAACCATCCTTTCTTTCCTTTTCAGCTTTCAGTAATTTAAAACGGGGTGTAGAAGGTGTTATAAACTACACTGAGGGATATCAAGCAATGTTATTCGGTTTTATGGCATATCAACCCATCATGGGTATTTAATGATAAATTTTAACGAATTAGATCACATTTGTTTGCACACTGTTAAACGTGTAATATAATGGCCGAGGGATTTCGTTTTATACCTTTGGGTTTAGTTAGGCTGATAACCTTTCGGCTCAGTGCATGGGTTACTTAGGTGCAACATTAAAGCAGGTGTTGACGCGTACGGGCGGAGCGGACGTGTCACTCAGATGTCACAATAGCCCAGATGGGAAACGGGGCTAGAGAGTGCAGGTGACGTCACGCACCGGAAGTGCGCGGAGGATTTGGGGGGTTTTGAAAAATTCAGTTACTTGAGTTGAGTTCTGCCACGGGAGAAGACGGTTACCTTTCGCTTGCTCGCCGAAGCCAGGCCAGTGGCCTTGTGGCGGGTGCCACACGTGTTGGGTGGGTGGGGGTTCAGATGAAAAAGCCAGAAAAGAAAGAATGTGTGTCTCTCTCCTTATGTCGAAGAACCTTTAAACTCAAAGGTAACAAAAAGTTTCGTACCTGAACTAAGATGTCGTAAGTGTTTTTCGTGTTTCGAGATTCCTATGTTTTATGTATATATGTTACGAACATTCTATGTACGTTTCGCGTAGCCATATCTGGCTATGGTACAAACGGTTTCAAGTGTTGCTATTTAACATTACTAATTCTTTTAATCAAGTATTCCCATGTAATATAAATAATTTTCACATAGTTGTATGATTTCAAATTACTAAGAGTAATGATAATCCTCAGTAAAAGACTGAAGTTCTATTTTTCTCATAGTTTGGACCCTAACAGGTACTGCCACGCCGTGTCAGAGTGGACCTGGAAGTAATCATATTCCTCCTTCCCCTCTGCTCGGGCAGGATATGACACAAGGTCAATTTTCTAGGCGGAGTTTAACAGGTTTGAATTCAGAGTTTTCCTTCTCCTAGACTAGTTGCCTCACCAAGGCTGAAGAATCTAGTCTGCCCTACAATTTACCCATAGCTGGAGGGAGAATAATTGGATTCATACCTTTCCCAAGGGTATTAGTGCTATGTGAAATGCAATCAGTCTCGTCCAGGATTTGAACTCGAGTCGCCGTGTCCATTTCCTACGACGATAACCATTACACCACGGGCATCTCCACTTTATTACACCTCGAGCACCTCCACGACCTGGAAGTAATGGTAATAAAAGGTACTCCCAATTCTCCAAACTCCAAGACTGGAGCCTCACCATCCAATTCAATTTGATGTCGTATCCAGTATTCTGGTAGATATGAGTCTATAACACCACCGCATACGAGTGCAATGGAGTGGTTCTGTTTGAAGAAGAGATCCCAAGTCACAGTTGTTTTTGGAATCATTCTGTGCTTTTTGGCGGTAGCAGCAGCAACAGATGTTGACATAGTCTGTGGCTTGACTGAGCAGCAGACATGACGAACAGGTATACATGAAAAATCATGATCCACCCTCTATTATTTATCATTTCTCAAATTCAAAGGTTTACTTGAATTGTCGCGTACAATAAAGACAGTTCAATAAAATCTAGGTTACAACCGATTCATTTTATATATATATATATATATATATAAAAACTCTTCTTTTTATCTGTATTTCTTTTCCCCATCCTCTCGCTTCCGAGCTTAAACCTTTGGTTTATTCTTTCTTTCTGATTTTTCTCTCTGTCTCTCTTCTTTTGCTAGCCCCCTCTTTCGTCTCAATCTTCCTTGCTTGTTCACTGTATCCCCCCACTCACTCTCTCGCGTGTTCACACTGTCTTCCTCGCTACGTCCTTCCCCACTCTCTCTCTCTCTCTCTCTCTCTCTCTCTATGTGTAGTATTCTCTCTCTCTCTCTCTCTCTTTGACTTGCTCACCTTCTCCTCTCTTCCCACTCTCTTTCTTTTGCTCGCACTCTTCTCTTTCTCTCTCTCGCTGTCTGGCTTGCTCACCATCTCCCCTCAGTCTCTCTCTCTTATTCTCTCTCTTCTTTCTTATCTTTCTCTCTTTCTCTTTGGCTTTTTTGTCCTCTCCTCTTTACTCTCTCTTTTTAGCTTGTTCGCCTTCTCCTCTTCGTTTCTCTGGCTTGCTCTGTCGTTCTCTTTCTCCCCTTTCTCTCTTTCTTTTTGGCTGACACACCATCTCCTCTCAGTCTATCTGTCTTGATCTCTTATTCTCTCTTCTCTTTCTCTCTGGCTTTTTTGTTCTCTCCTCTTTACTCTCTCTTTTTAGCTTGTTCGCCTTCTCCTCTTCGTTTCTCAGGCTTGCTCTGTCATTCTCTTTCTCCCCTTTCTCTTTTTCTTTTTGGCTTGCTCACCCTCTTTCCTACCAAGGCGATTAGTTCTGTTTCCTCAGGCGTTTACTTTTGAGTAAAATTTTTTAAACTAGCTGAACTCGTGGGAATTCGAGATTAATTAGTTCATACAAATATTATACAATATTTACTAAAATATACAAATACGAATATAAACACTCCTAGATGGTCTTGATATTAAAGGAGCTCCCATAAGTGTTAACGTTGATTTCTAATCGTCTATAGAAGATTTTAATTGAAACAATAAACAGGGAAGACTGTTTGAAATCATACCATAGAGGTCCTTCAATAGATTGACAAGTCAACTGGGGCTATAGAATACAGCGACTGCACTTCTGCAGAAGGGTAAGACCCCCCACCACCAACGAGTGTCCTGGTTATGACACTAAACAATCTGATGGTGAGATTCCAGTAATGCTGCAGCTTTGGAGAATGCGGAGTACCCCTTTATTGCTATCGCTCCCAGGTCCACTCTGGCATCGGAGTGGTAGCACCTGATAAGGGTCCAATTTATGGGTTAAATAGAACTAAACCGTGGTGTCTTGACTTTACTATTTTTTGTATTTAAACGGAGTATTTATGCCAAACCGAATTGTTTAAAATAGAACTGTTTTTTACATTTAAACCGCGTGCTTATGCGGAACTGAATTGCTCGAAATAGAACTGTTTTGATATCTAAACAGTGTACTTATGCTAAACTGAATTATCTGAAATAAAACTGTTTTGACATTAACGCAGTGTATTGCCCAGTCGGCTGGGGCTGTACAATACACCGACCACACCTCTGCAGAGGGCTAAGACCCCCTCCAATGAGTGTTGTGGATATGACATTAAACAATCTGATGGTGAAGTTCTAGTGATGCTCGAGCTTTGGGGTATGTGGAGTACCCCTTTATTGCCATTGCTCCCAGGTCCACTCTGGCACGGAATGGTTGCACCTGATAGGGCCCTATCTATGGGCTAGATAGAACTAACTGTATATTTATGCTAAAATGAAATGTTTGAATAAGAACTGTTTGACTAAACTGAATTGCTTGAAATAGAAATGTTTTTGACGAATAGACTGTGTACTTACATTTAAATTGCGCGCTTATATTAAACTGAATGTTTGAAATGGAACTGTTTTTGACATTGAAACTGTCATCATCATCATCATGTTGTGCTGGTAGCACAGATATCCCTGACCCTCTCTCGCCACTTTTCCCTATCGTTCATCGCCTCTGGCTGGTCTTCTGGACTACATCCCGTATCCTCACATAGTTGCTGAATGTATGTTCGTCCTGGTCGTCCTGCTTTTGCTCGGCCATATGTGGGGTCCATAAGAGTACATCACTTATGAGATCGTCCCTGCTTCTCCAGCAGTGTCCTGCGTGTATGGTTCGTTTAACTTGGATAGTTTTCGTGATAGGAGGCAGGTGGCCGTACAGTTGGTGTCTTGTGGGGTGTTGCCGCCAGGACTTCAAGATTGCTCGCAGCATTCTTGTGTAATTGCCGTTTAGCTTCTTCTCCAGCCGTTTTGTTAGAGTCCATGTAGTGCATCCATATAGCAGTATCGATGCGACCGCTGTCTGGAAGAAACTGCGTTTCATTTTGTCGGTTAGGTCTGATTTCCAGATAATCGATAGCCTATTGATAGCTGTCCATGCCTTCGTTAACCTTGTGTCGATGTCCTTTTCAGTTGATGAGAAGCTGCTTCCTAGGTAAATGAATTTGTCAACTAGTTTAAGAGGGGTTCCGTCAAGAGTGGAGATGTCACCTGTTTGATTATAGCACATATATTCCGTTTTGTGTGCATTGACATAGAGGCCTATGCCTGCGGCTGCTCGTTCCAAACTATGCATTAGTGTTTCGGCTTGGTTGGGTGTATTTGCCAGTATTGCTATGTCATCGGCGTAGTCGGCGTCGGTAATTGTTTTTGCGGGGTACCTTCTGCTTCTTTTCTTTGTCAGCTCGAAGCCGTTCTCTCTGATTTTATCAATCGATGTTCTAAGTACGTAGTCTAGACAAATGATAAAGAGGTATGGAGCTAGCGTGTCTCCTTGTAGTACTCCTGCTACAATGTCGAAGTATTCTGTGTCTCCATCTGGTGATCGTACTTTCACTTTGGTGTTTCTATAGAGAATCGTTATTGCTGCTACGGTTTCTTTAGGTAGGCCGTATGCTAGTAGGATTTGTTCCATCTTTCCTCTGTGAATGGAATCGAAGGCCTTGGTAAAGTCGACAAATAGTAATGTCGCTTGTATGTTTTTTGCCCGTACACCTTCAAGGATTCTACGGATGGTTAATATTTGTGAGGTCGTGGATCTATTTCTTCGGAAGCCATTTTGGTTTTTCCTAAGCATGTTGTCGATTTTGGGTTCTATGCGGTTTCGTAGTAGGGCATTGTAGATTTTGGCTGCTATGGATGTAAGTGTTATGCCTCGGTAGTTTTTGGCTAATCCGCGGTCACCCTTTTTAGGGAAAGGGGAAGATGCATCCCTTCATCCATCTGTCTATCCGATAGACAGATTGAAACTGTACTAACATTAAATTGAATTGTTTAATATAGAACTATTTTAACATTTAACTGTGTAAACAAAATCTGTACTTATACTAAACTGAATTAGCTCTGTTTGACTAAACTGAATAGTTTGAAAAGAAAGGTTTTTGACAATTAAACTGTGTACTCATGCTAAACTGAATTGTTTGAAATAGAATTGATTATTTGTCTAAAAATAGATTTGGCGTTAAATAACCTCCAACGGTTGATATGCCATAAAACCCAATCGACCAACCAACAACCAACCTTCAATAGAACTGTTTATTATACTTCACTCCCTAAAAACACATTTAGATGCAATAATGCATATGCACGTCTGCATGAGCATGTATAATTATAAACATATAGTATATGCTTGTACCCAATATTAAAAAGGGTAGCTAAGCAAGTTGGTAAGATTGAAAGAAAAAGGTTTAGGTATATTAAAATAGGAGAAAGGATTCTCGATGGAAAAGATTATTTTTAAATGCTATAATAAACAGAAGTCATCGGCGCTTGTATTGTCAAAGATATCAGCAGGCAAGAATTTCTTTTTTAAATGTCTTTAGTAATTGGGTAGTCAAAGGGTGAAAAGTAAGTTATTTTTGCTTTGTTTTTTTTGTTTGCCTAGAAATCAAATTCCACATATTCAACAAGAAACTGGGGTTGTAAAGTAAAACAATCTGATGTTGAGATTCCAGAAATGGCGCAGCTTTGGGGAATGCGGAGTACCCCTTTATTACCGTAGCTCCCAGGTCCACTCTGGCCCCGGAGTGGTAGCATCTGATAAGGTCCTATCTATTGGTCGAATAGAATTGGTAGCATCTGATAAGGCCCTATCTATTGGTTGAATAGAATTGGTAGCATCTGATAAGGCCCCATCTATTGGTTGAATAGAATTGGTAGCATCTGATAAGGTCCTATCAATTGGTTGAATAGAATGGTAGCATCTGATAAGGCCCTTGAATTGGCCGAATAGAATTAAACTGAGTACTTATGATAAACTGAATTTTTTAGAGATTCTCATTCATTTTCATATTTTTTAATGAGTTGTTTCATTAAAGATTTTTTTCACACAAATACGAATATTTATCAAACAGGTTTATTTGACCCATTGTTGTATACGATCACAAGGAAGGATGATGAATCATAATGATGTATAAAAATATATCTCTCTTTGGAAGTAAATAATGGAGTGTAGTCTGACAATATATAGAAAAAAATTGATAACAAGGTAATCCAAGTAGAAGGAGAGATTTATTGAGAAGCAAAGTCGACACTTTAGCGTTTTGGTTCTCATGAACCATCATCAGGTCTGTGAGGGATGATAAATCAACGATGGATGATTATACAAATTTTCCCTTGTTATTTTGTACTTTTAAACATCCATCGTTGATTTAACATCCCTAACATAGGCCTGATGATGGTTCATTAGAACCGAAACGCTATAGTGTTGACTGTGTTTATCAGTAAACCTCTCTTTCTACTTGGATGACCTTGTTATCAATTTTTCTCTATATCTTTCTTTATTACTCTCGTAAGAGTATGAAGTTGAGACAGAAAGACGGAGACACATGGAGAACTTGAAGGACTTGGACACAGCTATATTGACTCTTATCTTCTTCTTTTCCACACTGTGCCATACTCATAGCGTTACTTAGCTCTTCTTCTTAACCACGCTGTGCCACACTCAGATTCAGTGCCGTTTTCTTCTTTGACGAGACGTTCTCAACCGGCCTTCGCCAGGGGTCCACTTGGACCCCAGAGGCTACTCTAAGACTCCATGACTGCTGACTGAAGACTGACGATTGCCAACTGTTACTAATGTGGCCCCACCCCACTGCTAAGTGGGCAGTGCCCGACGGTCGCTCACTGTGACTGACTGAATCTCTTCTGACTGCAAGGGTAAGCCTGACCTTTACTCTAATCAAAGAAAAGGAGTAGCGCCCTTCCCTATACCTCAGTGTAGTAGCTATTGATAAGGGAGCCTTCGGGTAGCTCTCGGCCACGGTCAGCCAACTTATATATATATATATATATATATGAACAGAATTTGGTATTGAATGATCCGCAAGGGTTGATATGCCATAAAACACCAATAAACTTACCATTAGATAACTCCCGAAGGTTGATATGCCATTAAACAAAGAAACCAAACCCAACAAAGCATAGAAATGAACAAGTTTAAGATATCAAAATTCTTAGAATTTCTTTTTTGTTCGCCTGTTTACCAAAGACCTGGAGAGGGATGCGCTTCGCCCGGCTATTTCTGCCCAAGACACGCTACATAATTAACACGATGAAAGTAATGACAATATGATTTCTAGTGGAATTCTTGAGCACATTTTTAGTTGATCAGTTTTCGAAAAGTTCAAACATTTAAAAATCCAGTCAGCTGGGGCTGTAGAATACACCAACGGCACCTCTGCGGAGGAGTAAAACCCTCGCAACGAGTTTCCTGGATATGACATTAAACAATCTGATGCTGAGGCTCCAGCCAGTAGATCTCTGGTGAATACAGAGTACTTCTTGATAACTATCGATCTCAGGTCTACTCTGAACCGGAGCGGTAGCACTTGATAGAGAGTTAAAAAGAATGGTTTGACATTTAAACTGTGAGCAAACGCATGACTAGCACCTAATTGAATCGTTAGATATAAAACTGTTTGATCATTTAACTGTATATAAACAAATGACATATTTAATTGAATTGTGTTTATTCATCAAAATACATGTAAGTATTTTACTGTGTGTAAATGAATGAGTAATGTTGAATAGAATTACGAGGATCATTAAATAAGTTTCCAGACTTTCTTTTGTATGGGCAATTTTATTGAGAGTACACACATGAAACTCTAGTCCCCTTCGAAGTAATCTCCTCCGGCTGCAATGCACTTGTACCGTTTCAACAACTTCTTCAAGGCCCCATGGAAGTCGTCTTGTGTGAGCGTGTCAATGACCTTCGTCACAGCCTTTTTCATCTCCTAAATTGTCTCATAACGACAGCCTCTAAGGTTTTCCTTGAGCTGAGGGAATAACCAAAAGTCACAGGGAGCAAGGTCTGGACTATAGGGAGAGCGAGGAACTGTCTTGATGCTCATCTTGCTCAAATAGTCTGTGACAAGGATGGAGTTGTGGACTGGTGCATTGTCCTGCTGGAAATGCCACTGACCCGATTTGAAGAGTGCTGGCCTCTTCCCAAGGAATCTCTTTCTGAACTCCCTTAAAACCTCAACATAGTAACCCTAACCCTAACTCTAACCCTAAGCCTTTGGCCAATCAACACAGGTGTATTAACTTCCTTACTCGTCCCACACCTCTCATCATCCCTCACAGACTCCCTGCCTTCCTTGAATCTCTTGTACCACTCAAAAACTGATGCTCGATTCATGCAAGATGGTCGAAAAGCAGTCTGAAGCATTCCATACGTTTCTATGGCATTTTTTCGAAGTTTAAAACACAATTTTATGGCATATCGTTCTTCTAAAGTGTCAGATTGCCTTTTTGAAATTCATCATCTGAGACAATCAAGCTTTAGTAGGGTGTATTCCAATTGCCGCTGTATCTGTTGATTTGAACCTGAAATTATAAAAATTGGTCAGTCATCTCATAGAATGGATAGCAATAACATAGTGAATTTTCAAGAGTCTACGACAATTTTAAATGCCTGTACAAAAAAGTCTGGAAACTTATTGTATACACCACGTATTAGTGTTCAATAGCAATAATAGAAACTATGTGTACCTAAATTGAATTACATAGCAATTCTTGTAACCATTTAACTGTGTGCAAATGAATAATTAGCGTTGAATAGATTAATTAGAGTTAAATAGCAATACTTATTATCACTTGTTTTTCTCTATACGTTTAGTTAGCGTCCATGCAGTTTTTTTAAGCAGCGGTCGTGTCGATACTGCTATATGGATGCACTACATAGACGCTAACTAAACGTATGGAGAAAAAGCCTGATGACAATTACACCAGTATGCTGCGAGCAATACTGAACAAATCCTGGAGGCAGTACCCGACAAAGCAGCAGCTGTACTGCCACCTACCACCCATCACGAAAACTATCAAAGTTAGACGAACTAGACATGCGGGCACTGCTGGAGAAGTAAGGACGATCTCATAAATGACATACTCCTGTGGACCTCATCACATGGACTAGCAAAGTCGAGACGACCAGCTAGAACTTATATACAACAGCTCTATGCCAATACAGGATGTAACCTTGAAGATCTCCCGGAAGCGAAGGATGATAGAGAGGGGTGGCGATAGAGGGTCAGGAAGATCTGTGCTGGCGGCGCGACATGATGATAATGATTACTGTACAAAAAAATGAGGTGGGTGGCCTCGTGGTGACATTTATCAGTTACAAATTATATTCATTTACCCAACCCCTTCCTAGGGGTATCCTCGTGGTATAATGGTTAAATCAATGGACTGCGGAATCGTAGTAAGCGAGTTCGAACTCCAGTCGCGCTATTACGTTCACTTTCGGACAAATACCCTTGGGAAAGGTATGAACCCCCTTATCCTCCCAGCTATAGGTTAAATAGTACCACTACTGTTCGTCTAGGACAATAGCTTTGGTATTAAATAACCTTCAAAGGTTGATATGCCATTAAACAAAGAAACCAAACCAACAAAGGATAAATATTGAATGAGAATGTTGGTGTTAGCAATAGTTGAAACTATTTAACTGTGTAGAAAAAGTAGCAATACTCGTCTGTAAACAAATTAGCTTTAACTCATTTTAAAGTAAGATTACCTACAAATTACGCATGCAAACAAATGGCTGATGTTTGATTATGACTGTTATATTGCAATACTTGAAACCATTATGACTATTATATTGCAGTACCTGAAACCATTATGACTCTTATATTGCAGTACTTGAAACCATTATGACTCTTATATTGCAGTACTTGAAACCATTATGACTCTTATATTGCAGTACTTGAAACCATTATGACTATTATATTGCAGTACCTGAAACCATTATGACTCTTATATTGCAGTACTTGAAACCATTATGACTATTATATTGCAAAACTTGAAACCATTTAATTCTATACAAAAAAATAAGCTCAGGCTTTTTTAAAAATGTAATCAACAAAAATGTGTTTATAGATTATTAAAGATATGATTTTGAAACAAGACTTGGCCTGAAATAACCAACAATAGTTGATATACCAAAAAAAAAAGTTAAACCAAACCAAAAATTTCAAGATTTTTTCCGAGGGGAACAATTTACAATGTAAATATAAAACTAAATTGCTCCATTATTTTGAGTCTCCTGGGCTAGAAAATAACTCTGTTCAACTGTGTAAAATAGAAATTTTGCTGATAATTTTCGATCCAGAAATCAAATTAATTTCCTCTTACGGTATTACCAAGTTGTGTAAGAATTCAAATTCCCTTAACTAAAACTGGGCCGACTGCTAGGTTTTCAGGCTTGACGTCGTTTTATCTTAAGCGGATCATTTCAGCTGATTCTCTCTTGCACCCTTTGTGTCTACACGAGTCTATCCCTACCTTCTGTCTAGCAAACTGTTTTTTTTTTGTATATATATATATATATATATATATATATATACATAACATTTCCTACTTCCGGATTTTCAGCTACCCATAGACTGGACATAAAAATATTGTCAGACTGCAAGTCTCCAGGAAATTCTAAAAGGTGTGATGATAAAATTGAAGCTCTTTTAAGTCGCTGCACTATTTCATTTAACCATTCCCACTTATACTCGCCAGGGTGAATTAGTTTTTCCCACACGAAATACAGACGGCCACCCATACATTCAACATACCTACCCAAATGTATCCGGGCCTCTATATGGACATACACATATATACACATACCTATGGTGATACACAACTATACACATGTATGCATCTGTGCATACATATATGCACTCATACCTATTCATGTATCTACAAATATGCACATACATATAGCGAAGTCTATATACTACCCCACCGGCGTCAACATATTGTTTAAATACAGAACCGAGCAGAATTTTATCGTTGAATTTTCGACAGTTTGAAGGGTAGGTAAGTAATTTTTGTGAATACGTTCCAGTCTATTTGTTGTTATTTCTGATTGGATTTGTGGAAACTTTGCAGTCAGTGTTTTTGCATAGTTAGTTAGCAGTGGAGGTGAGGGTAGGGGTTCCTTGACAAGATTTTCTATGGTAGACATTTTGTTATGAAATAGCCGAGGGATTTCGGTTCATGCCTTTGAATTTAGTTAGGCTGAGAACCTTTCGGCTCAGCACATGGGTTGGTTGGGTGTAAGATTGAAGCAGGTGTTAACGCGGGTGCGCGCGAGCGGATGGAGGTGTCACTCAGATGTCATAACAGTCCGAGACGATACTGGGTGACAAGGTGCGGGTGACGTCACGCACCGGAAGCACGCGGAAGTTTGTGTGAGGATTTGAAGAAAATAAGAGTCGGGTTTTGGACGCCGAACGAGAAGGATGGATTTTGGAGCTCGCAGGCGCGAGGCGAACGTGCGCCCGATGGGGGCCGCTCGAGTTGGGGGGCCAAATGAATAAGACAGCATAGAAGATTGTGTCTCTCCTCCTTACGTCGAAACCTTTAACTCAAACTGTGTAAAACTCAAAAAGGTTTCGTACCTGAACAAGAAGTAGTTACGTGTTTTTGAGATCCCTGTTCTTTATATATTCTATCGTTATGAACATTACATGTCTATTTCGCACATGGCCATATTCGTGTATATGGCTATGCAACAATTTCCCCTAAAGTCTTGATATCTAATTGAATTCTCCAACTCAAGTAAGCTGTCCTTTGTAAGCTTCTTGCTTGCAAATGTCTGTGTGTAAGGCTTAGTGGAAACGACAGTTATGCCTTCCTCCATAAAAATGCTTTTTCATTCACCTGGGTCGGATCCGGGTTTACAGCGCTATGGAGAATATTAGTGGCCGAAATACATGGGTAAAATCTGAGTGACGTATGTCAGTCCAATAGTCAAGGTTTCATTTGCAGTTCTACGAAAATGCGACTGGCTCTGGATTTATATAATTGCAACAAGGGAGATAAATCTCTATTGTTCAGTACTTGAAACTATTTAACTGTGTATAAAAAAAAACAGATTAATATCAAATAGAATTATTATTGTTGGATGACTATGCTTAAAACTATTTAAATGTGTGCAAACAAATGATTCATATTAAATAGATTGATTTGGTTGTCTTTGATAGCATATAAACCCTTGTGGGTTATTCTGTACCAAATTGTGTCAATACATATACATTTATTATTTGTCAGCGAATAGTTTTTACGTAGTACTATATTTAAGCAAGTTATTTGTTTGCACACAGTTAAATGGTTTCAACTATTGTTATTAGTTCAACGGTTTCAAGTATAGTGAATGATTAGATAGTTATTAGTGTCTCATCAATGGATCACCTATAAGTACTACCACTTTGGGTTCGAGTTGACCTGAGAGTAATGTCAATGAAAGGATACTCTACATTTCCCAAAGCTCCAGGACACTCTTTGTTGCGGGGGTGGGGTCATATACCTCTGCAGAGGTACATTCGACAACCCAAGCCGAGTAGGCTAAATATTCAGTAGAATTATTACTGTTAGATAGCAATACTTGAAGCCATTTAACTGAATGCAAACAAATGAGCTCTAGAAAAAAATTAAAGATTCCTACAAACGATTCGCTGGCAAATTACATACACGTATATAATATATATAATGATGTAATGGTTATCGTCGTAGGAAATGGACACGGCGACTCGAGTTCAAATCCTGGACGAGACTGATTGCATTTCACATAGCACTAATACTCTTGGGAAAGGTATGAATCCAATTATTCTCCCTCTAGATATGGGTAAATAGTAGGACAGACTTGGTTCTTCAGCCTTGGTGAGACAACTAGTCTAGGAGAAGGAAAACTCTGAATTCAAACCTGTTAAACTCCGCCTAGAAAATTGACCTTGTGTCATATCCTGCCCGAGCGGAGGGGTTAGTAAGTATATATATATAAATTGTGAGTTGGCCGATCGTAGTCGACGGCGACCCGAAGGCTCCCTTTTCAATAGCTACTACACCGAGGTGTAGAGGAGGGTGCTACTCATTTCCTTGGATTTCTCTACCTACTATTGATACGTATTATAATGCGGTGTATTAAGCAAGGAGGCATAAAGTACCATTTTTTTTGAGTCTTTGGTATGACTTGACCTGGAATTGAACCCCGGTCTTCAGGACCGTTGGCAAAGACTTTAACCATTATGCCAATATATAAACAGCCCATAAATGCTGATATGCCAATCAACCACAATTGACGCAAAAGAAATCAGAGAAAAAGAATTTTTTTTCCAAAAAGTTCTTATTGACTGACCCTCGTATTTTACAGGTGTAAAGCTGGAATAAGTTTTATTTTTTAACAGTACTTTGATTTTACTTACATCTGATTGAAAATTACTTTTGTGGTTAACAATCGAGTGCTTCAACGAGATAAACATTTTCTTCAAAGGTTGTTTTTTTCGACGAGAAATACGTACGGGAATTTGAAAAAAAAACTTCAATATTATCGTTCTCAGATTTAGAGGCACTCTTAGGGTAATGGCCATCGGTGTAGGAAATAGGTTTGGTTTGGTTTGATTTTATGGCATATCAACCATTGTAGGTCTTTTATAGCCAAGTCCTTTTTATACATATATATTAAATATACATGATTTTGTTTGGTTTGGTTTTATGGCATATCAAATATTGTTGGTTATTTAATGCTAAATCCTGTAATTCAGCAATATTACCTAGAAGTTTAAATTTAAAATTCAAAATTTGATAAATCTGACATCCAATCCGCAGGTTTTTTTACAGTACCTTCCATTCCTAAGTAGTCACCCATCTGAATACTCTTTGCTTCTTAACTCCAATGATTTAGCATTGACCATAAGTAAATGTATTTTAGATTTGGCACATGGTCAAATGTACGAGGGACTGAGTGAGGATAAAATTCATTACTCAGAAGTGATTGTTTATTTAGACGAGCTTGCTAACCGTTGCAATATATATATATATATATATATATATATAGAGAGAGAGAGAGAGAGAGTTTGGTTTTATTGCATATCAACCATTGTAGGTCATTTAATGCCAAATCCTTTATATATATATATAATTATATATATGATTTCTAAACACCCAATTAAATGGTTTCATTTATTTCTATCTAATACGAATAAATCTATAGACTATAATTTATTTATTTGCTCGCAGTTAGATATTTTCAAGTACTGCTATTCAACATATAAATGGAATTAGTCATTTGTTTATGCACAGTTAAATAATCAAACAGTTCTATTTCAAACAATTCAATTATGCGTAAGTCATTTGTTTGCACTTAGTTTAAATGTCAAACAGTTCTATTTGACCCATAGATAGGACCTTTTCAGGTGCTACCAATCCGGGCGATCAGATTGTTTGTCATATCGAGGGCACTCGTTGTGGAGCCTTACCTCTCTACAGAGATGCAGTCGGTGTATTCTGCATCCCCAGCCGACTGAGCACTAGGAAATAGAACCAGTGACTCGGATTTATAACCTTTACGAGGCTGTTCCCTTTTGTGCTATGAGTTCCTCTTTTCTCCGATTTAGTCATGGATAAAAACTGGGGTAGACTGAGTTCTTCAGCCTTGGTTTTGAAACCAGGCTAAAAGGAAAGCTCTGAATTCAAACCAGCTTTAATTCACTTAAAAATTGACCTTGCGTTACATCCTGTTCGTGAAGGGGTGGGTATAAATACATGGATTTTCAGATTAATACTGGAGATCCAAGCGCTGGGGGATGTACATCGTTGATTGATGGTGGATGATCGTAAATCTCCTTAACAATTGTATAGAACTTGCATTATTACTTTCAAAGGCTGGTCTGGTGGTACGAGTCTTGGCTTGTCGAGCTGAGGATATACACACCCGGAAGAAAACCCATAGCTCTCTAAGCGACCATGTGGTTCACTTGTCTATCTTATATTTCTTCTTTCTCCCTCTTTTCTATCACTTGATACTCTATTCAGGACGCTCATCTTTCCGAACATCCTGTTTTTGATATCACCCCCACTTTCATTACTCTGCAGCAGACTATATCGGGGTCAACTCACCACATGACACAGTTTTTTTTTGTATGTAGCGATATCCTGTCATCTTATTGAATTATGAAGATGTGGTATCATAAGTAAATGTTACTGAGGAAGGAATAGATAAGTTATCAAAAAACCAACTGCCACAAGAAACATGGATTGACCATTCAATATCCGCTTTCCGTGGGCAAGCTCAATATGTGGTAAACCTCAATACACACACACACACATACACACACAAACATATATATATATATATATATATATATATATATATATATATCGGATTTCTTAATCGTGTGACTTTTTTCTCTTTTGTGGTTGGGGTGCAAGAAGACAACAGTTTGCGTGAACGGAGAACGAGGAATTAAAGTTACAAGAAAGATAGTTCCGAAAAGAACAAAGAGGGTAACCTGCAGGTGGTGTCCATTTCTTTCAGCGGGGAAGGAGTCCACCTTGTGTAGTGGCCAAAATTCTGGACTGCGATATCGTAGTAAGCGAGTTCGAACTTCTGTCGGGCTAAAAGGTTCACTTTCTGACGAATACCCTTCGAAAACATATGAAACCTCTTATTTCCAAGCTATGGGTTAAATAGTATCACTGCTGTTCTTCTCTAAAGATAGATTTGACATCAAATTATACACGAAGGTTAATATATCAGTATCAGAAAAAAAAATTTCATTGTTTACCCTCTCCAGCCGACGATTAGACATGACCGACATAGCAGTCATTCGTGACTACACTCCAAAAAGCTCAACATTTTTACTGTATATTGTATCAAATACGAAACATATATAAAGAATAATAGACTTTGCTCGTTATCTTATATGAAAAGTCTTCCAAGCTGTAGCCGTATCAGTACAATTGTATGGTTGCACCATTTGGGTTTTACCTAAACGCCTGGAGAGAGAAACTTTATGGAAACGACACCAGAATACTACGTACTATTTTAAACAAATCCTAGAATCAGCACCCTACAAAACAACAGCTTTACGGCCACTTACCTCTAATCTCACAAACCATACAAGTTAGACAAGCAAGACATTCTTCTCACAGCTGGTAAAGTAAGAACGAATTCATAAGTAACGTTCCCTTGTGGACTCCAACAAATGAACGCACCCGTTCTCAAAAACTTACATTTATCAGCTCTGTGCGAAGACCGGACGCCGTCAAGAGGACTTACAAAGAGCGATAACTGATAGGGACATTTTGTTGATGATAATTGATATAGTCAAAAATTTGTTTAATAATCAAAAGCTGAACAGTTATTGCCATAAAAGTATAAAAATCTTTCTTTAAAAAAGTATAGAAAATTAACTTTTATTGGACTTGGGACATGCATTGTCAAATAAATAAATAAATAAATAAAAACGGAAGGGGTAGAATTAATGCTGCAAATGTCATAATAGAATGAGGATTAGGTTTCATTTTTATAGTCTGATGACGTAAGCAAGGACAACGAATCAGCTTAGGCGAAATTCACGACCGATGTTGACTGCTGGCGATTGTTATGGTGACAACAATCATATTCGTCAGAAATTGTTCATATCTATTGTCGTAATTTTCAGCTCCCCACGGTACACGCACGCGATGATGCATAAAATTACCCACGAAGAAAATGCATTTATTTAATAACGAAGTCTGATTGATTTAAAATGTTTGCTTGTGATCATTACTAAAGGTCTGGTCTAACAGCATATCGACTCGTTATGGATCATTTAATACTAAAATCTGATTGATTTGAAATGTTTGCTGGTGATCATTAGTAAAGCTTTGATTTAATGGCATATCAACTCCTTGTGGAAAACGCAGTAATCCAATTCATTTCTATCTGATTCTAATCATAGGTAGACTTTCAATTCTTCATTTTACGGTCCAATTTCCTGGGACTGTAGAAAACGACGACTCCATCTTTGCTGCGGGGTAAGAAAAAAACCTCCAAAGAATGTCCTAATTTAGACGCTAAACCCTCTCATGGTGAGGCTCCAGTTCTAGAACTTTAGGGAACATGGAGTACTCTTTCATTCACATTACTCTCAGGTCCACTTAGAACTGGAGTGGTAGTATGTTTTAGGATCCCATCTCTGGGTCAATTAGAACTATTTAATAATTTAAAATACTTGAAACCATTGAGCTGTGTGCAAATAAATGAACCCTGGCTCGTTCAAAAATGTTACCTAAAAATTATTTACAATTAAAATATAGGAATTGTCATTCAATAATCTAAAAGATTTGATATGCCATTAAACACAACCAACCAATCAACATGGATAAACATAGACGTATTTATATATAGATACATATATAATAATAATAAGTATATATATATAATCTATGGAAAATAGTCTGCGACCATGGGTTTCATGGATTTTTTTGCAAAACAACAATCATCAGGCAGTTAAGAAGATGGAATGAATTAAAAATCGAAAATACGAAGAAATATAGACAAAAAAACCGTTGGGATTTGTTTATGTGTGGTTGTAAGTGGGTATTTGCGTATGCGTGTATGTATTATAGTTACGTATGGATGAATGTTTTTATGAGGTTAAGCCAGGCTACGAGCTTTTATAAGCGAAATAAATTTATTATGGAAATAAATACTATTTCTAATTTTCTAGTTTTTTAAACAATATATATATATATATATATATATATATATATACATGCACATATAAACATTATTTGGCATTAAATAACCTAAAAGAGTTGATATACCATAAAACACTCACAAGAAATAGAAATGCACAAGTGCATATATACTCACCCGGCATTAGCTGAGGCGTCAGGCATTCGTGCTGGACGCGTATTGAATATCAGTGGCAGACTTGAGGCCGAAAGGCTCCCGGCTTCGGCTGGGCCATTTTCGGACGGGCGAGCAGCATCATTGACACCTTTGACACCATTGTATAGCACTGGACCTTGTTTTCCAGTTTAAGGTATAATCAGGCATACGTGCCTGGACCCAGATTTGGTCCAAGTCCAGCTAGGCTCGTCAGGCCGACATTGCACTGTGGGTCGATAGCCAGCATAGTCCAGCAGGGCCCGTGCCCGACCTTCTCCTCCCCTAATCCCCATTACCATTGCTCCCAGGTCCACTCTGGCCCGGTGTGATAGCACTTAATAGGGCCCTATCTATGGGTTGAATAGAACTGTTAGAAAGGCACAATCTTTCTCTGCTGGCTTTTCCATCTGCCGCCCCCAACATGTGTGGCACCTGCCACAAGGCCACTGCGAGCTAGCGAAAGTCATCCTTCTTCTTCGAACCGCAAGACTCAACTAACTCCCCCAAATCCTCCGCACGCGCTTCCAGTGTATGACGTCATTCACATCCCCAAGTCACAATTTTCAATCTGGGATTTTTATTTTGACATTTGTGAACGACACATCTTCCCCACGCGCGCATTAACACCTGCGCTCAAGTTTGTATCTAACAAACCCATGCGCTAAGCTGAAAGGTTCTCAGCCTAACTAAACCCAAAGGCAAGATATATAAAACGAAGTCCCTCCGCCATTATATTACAAATCTTGTTCATTGTACTGTTTTTATATGTTTTTAGTGTTGTTTTTTTAATTATTGTTTGTTTGTTTTTTTTTTTGCGTACGGTAAAATGGTTTCAAGCAATGGTATTTTTATTTATTGTTTGCACACGGTTAAATTGTTTCAAGCATAGTAAATGATTAGATAGTTCTATTTGCCCCATAGATGGGATCATAACAGCTCCGGGGCATAATGGACCAGGAGTGAAAGCAATGAAATGGTAGTCCACGCTCTCCAGAACTGGAGCCTCACCATCTGGGCATGCCTTGGGGGGGGCTTATCTCCTCTACATAGGATAAAGCTAGCGTCAATTCGTACGTAGTTATATGCAATCAAATATTTCTATTTAACGGAAATAATTCAAAACAGAAGCATGGGACCGTAACAGCTGCTACCGCTCCAGGTCAGAGTTAACATGCTAGTATTGTATTTGACCTTTTGACAGAGCCGTCAACCAGGGATCTCTGGGACAGGATGTTCAAACTGTGTAAACAGGAAGACAGCTCGCGTGGATGGACAAGAGAAAGCAAATCACCTGAATCACTGGCCGGAAAAAATCGTAGGCGTTATGAAATTATATATACACGGGTACCAACGGTCAGTCACAGTCATGGAGTCACGGAGAGACTGTTGGAGCCACAATTAATTCAGGGCAGAAGCTGCTCTGAACGCCACCCCGGGAGAGACAGTGGCTCACTGCTGACCCCGTTGAGAATCTCGTCAAGGAAGCCAAGACGTAAAGCCCAGAATATGGAATCACAACGAGGGTTAAAAAAAGATCAATATAGCGGTCTTCCGCCGGTCTGTGACTCCGTCTCCCTGTCTCTGACTCTTACACTTACAGAATTTTGTGGCCTTTCGAGAAATGATAAAGAGAGATATATTTTTGTAAAGAAAGTGTCATGTCTCTTTCTTATGCCTCTTCATTCCTTCGATACACAACACAAGTAAAACTGTTTTTTTTTTTTTTGACATTGAAACTGTATTTACACTAAACAGATTTTTTTTAACATAGAACTGTTTTGAATATTAATCGTGTGTAACAAAATCTGTACTTATACTAAACTGAATTAGCTGAATTAGAAACTGCTTGACTAAACTGAGTAGCTAGAAATGTTTTCACAATTAAAATGTACTTACATTTAAACTGCGTACTTATGCTAAACTGAGTTGTTTGAAATTGAACTGTTTTTGACATTGAAACTGTACTTACATAAAACTGAATTGTTATATATAACTGCATAAATAGTCTTAAATAGAAATGTTTTTGACAATTAAACTGTGTACTCATGCTAAACTGAATTGTTTTAAATAGAACTGATTATTTACATAAAATTGGATTTAGCATTAAATAACCAACAAAGGTTGATATGCCATAAAACCCAACAAACCAAACCACACCAAACAACACAATAGTAATGAACAGTTACTCTTCACTCTCTAGATCTTCAGAACAGAAGCCTCACCAACGGATACAGTTTAGTGTCATACCCACAACATCCTTTGAAAAGAACGCGGCTATCGTATTCAAGGTTCTGTCTACAGAACGTGAAGGTGAAGGAGAAATAAAAAGAAACAGATTTCGAGAGAGAAAGAAAATAGAAAGAAGGAAGGAAAGAAAGAAATAAGAAGCAAAGTAGTAATTTATTAAGTTTTTGCTTAGATGTGGCACAAGGCCGTATGAATGGAGCATCTACTGAGACTCGAACACACTCGTAAAGACTTACTAGTCTAGCTTGCTAATCCTTACACCTCTTGAAACGTTCGGGTAGAAACAGAGTAAGATGAATGAAAGATTGGACAAGTAAAATATTATGCGAGTCAGAAAGAATTAGGAGAGGAAATTACCTGCCTGGAATAGTCTCATGTTTTCTATCGGTGCCACAGGTCGGGGTTCGAGCCAAGGTAATAAAACCAGGAATTTAAATGATGAATATTTCTGGCAGGCTGACTCCTCCTACATGAAATACCCGTGTCTTCGTTCAGCTGAGAAAAAAAGTGGAAAATGGAAGAGATAAAAATAAAGATTGGTGAAAGAAAAAAAGAAGAAGAAAAAAAAAAGACAAAGACGAGGAAAAAAAGGGACAAGAAAAAGAGAAAGAAGCAAGTTTGACAAAGAAAAAGAGGAGGAAAAAGTAAAGACAAAGAAAAATGTAAGGAAAGTAAGAAAAAGAAAGAATAAAGAGACGAAGAAAAATAAAGGGACAAAGAGAGGGAAAGATGGAGATGAAAAAAAGAGACGAAGATGAAGAGAGGAAGAGAGAAAAGTTGGAAGAAAGAAAGAAAATGACTAAAAAAGAAAAAACAAAGGATACAAGAAAAAAGGAAGAAGAAAAGAAAGAAAAGAAATGAGACAAAAGAAAAAAAAGATGTATGAAAGATAAAGAAAGAAAGTAAAAAAGGAATGAAAATATATACAAAAGAAAAAGAGACGGAATAGAAAGAGAGAAAAAGACAGAAGAACAAAAGAAAAGAAACGAAAGAAAGACAAAAAAGTGATGAAAGAAAGAAGAAAAAACTGAGAGAAAGAGACGAAAAGAGATAAATGAAAGAGAACAAAAAAAAAAAAAAAACACAGGAAGAGACGACAAGAAAAGAGATGAAAGAAAGAGAAAAAACAGAAGAAAAAGACTAAAGTAAACGAGGAAAAGATGAAAGAAAGAGACAAAGGAAGAAAAGAGACAGAAGAATGAGAAAGAAGAGAGAAAGAAGAAAAGAAACAAAAGAGTAATAAAGAACAGTGATGCAAGAAAGAGAACGAAGAGAGAAAGATGGAAAATAATGAAAGAAAGAGACAAGAAGAAAAGAGACGAAAGAAAGAGAAAAAAGTTGAAGAAAAGAAACGAACGAAAAAAAGTAAAAAGACAGAAGTAAGACAGAAAAAGATGAAAAGAGACAAAAGAATGAAAAAGAGAGAAAGAAAAAAAAGGAACAAAAGAAAGATACAAAAACAATTGATGAGAGAAAAAAGAACGAAAGAAAGAAAAAGAGACGAACGAGAGAGAAAGAAGAGAGGAAGAAAAGGAACGAAAGATACAAAAGAAAAAAAAGACTAAAGTATTAGAGAAAAGGATGAAAAAAGAAAAGAAGCAACAAAGGAAAATAAACGAATGAAAGAAGAAAAAAGAAAAGGAATAAAAGAAAGAAGGAAAAGAGACGAAAGAAATTGTAAGTTGGAAGTAAAAATACAAGAAACAAACAGCGAAGTCAAAAAAGGAGAAAGAAGAAAGTTTGTTGATTGAAGACGAAAAGAAAAAGGGTAAGAAAACAGTAACTAAAAACCAGGAAAGAACTTTACGTAATTGGCTGTAATCATCAGTGAAAAGCTAAGTGTTATGTGGTAGTCAAGTTGAACGGCTGTTTTACAAGTGGCTATTAGTATAGACTTGTTGTTAATGAAAATCTGACAGATTGATCGTTTGGCTCATTTCATAGAATAAAAACTCGCAAATTTCCAAAGTTTATTCTTAGAAAAAGGTTTCTTTAGTAATTGCACTTTTCTCCTGAAAATATCGCGCTCAAAAACAATGGCTCCATATTCCTGATCTAATCCACAGTGGGAAAGATTTCTGAAAAGCAAATGAAAAATAAAATAAATTTAGAAAATGTGGTGGTTCCCAAAAGCCTCGGACAGAAAGCAAAATCTGCGCATGCCTGAAGGACAGACTTACTGGCACCGAAGAAAAATCCGTTCCCTCTTCAGTGTTAGTACTGAAAGGACCATTTTTTCTCTCGGCTGCTGACAGCACACGCATGTGCTGATTGGGTGTTGTGGCCCGATGCTTAGCCATGTCAGCTACTAGCAAGCCACCACTGCTGAGAATATCTTACTGAAAACACTCCACAAAGCACCAACTATACAGCCACCTGCCTCCCATCACGAAAACTATCCAAGTTAGACGAACCAGATATGCAGGACACTGCTGGAGAGGCAGAGACGAGTTCATAAGTGATTTACTCCTATGGCCCCCCACATATGGCCGAGCAAAAGCAAGACCGCCAGCTAGAACATACATGCAGCAGCTATGTGAGGATACGAGATGTAGCCAGAGGCGATGAACGATAGGGAAAAGTGGCGAGAGAGTGTCAGGGATATCCGTGCTGGCGGCACGACATGATGATGATGAAAGACTGACCTTCTGTTAGGACGATCTAACGATCAAAGGGAGCTAAACTCTTTTCTGTTTCAGGCGGAGTTACCTCCTCCCTTTTGACCCCTACTGTTTTGAGTTCTCGTGGAAATATACGAGAATGGGACGACATTATGTTCAGCAGCGGAACGAAGGATAACTTTGAAATCCGGGAAAACAAATGTGGAATTAATTTACCCTTTCCCGAAGGAGCTGTGACACACAGTTCAACCCATATTGATAAATGTATTGCGTACCACCAAAATGTGTTTGTCCTTGTAAATAAATGTTCTAGTCAAGTCAACTGTGAGTACACTATTCATTTTTCTACTATGTCTGTCATCGATGTGTTACACACACACACACCATACTTGTCAAAGGGATAGATCTTCTGTAAGACTCATTATTAGTTATGGTGTTTCGACACCCGCAGATGTAACACCTTCAAACGCACTACTCACTGAAATGACTCTCCCGTTAAAAACCTTATCTGCTTACATAACTCACTAAAAACACCTACTGAACATAACCATGGACTTGAAACTCGTAACTCACCAAAAAATACTGGTCTATTTCAACAGTTTGTCTTAGAAAAGTAACATATTTCTACTTGTTCATGGTACTGGTTTACTGTAAGTTTCAACTTCTGGAGATTTAAGGAGTGTGGAGTAATTGCCACTACTCACATGTTCTCTCAGTTCTGAAGAGGTAGTACCTTCTAGGATTCCATCTGTTATATATAAAGTAAAGTAAAATTGGCGACCGTAGGGGAGAGTGCTACTCCTTTCAATGGATTGCTCCATTTTACCCTTGAAACGTACCTTATAATGCTGTGTGTTAAGCAAGGATGTATCATGTACCATTTTTTGAGTTTTTGGTATGACGCGACCTGGGATTGAACCACAGACTCCCGGGCTATTGGCATATAACGCTAAAATTGTTTACAAAGGATTATTATTACTTACTTGAAACCATCTAACTGTATGCAAACATACAACTATTATTAAATCGAAAGAATTACCAGAAACTTTTAAATAGGAATACTTGAGAACATACAATTGCGTGCAAATTATTTGTATTAAATAGAAATACTTGATATCACTGTAAAAAAAAAAATTTGAAGAAACATTTTTATTCCTTAACCTCCAAGCATGAAATAAACCCAGACGAGTTGACATGCCGTTAAGATCAGTCAATCATTGACTATAAACCTTGTGAATGATCTGTGTTTTTACAAATAAATAAAAATGGTTTCCGAATATTTTCAACGGGCATCTTGCGTGACGTTATGATTTTATTTATGAGCATTTGGCTCATTTGCTTAACAGCGTATCAACTCCTTATGGGTTATATAAAGCCAAAATGTGTTTAATTTCCAAATGTTTGATTACAATCAGAGCCATGTAAGAAAATTTAAAATGTGGTAATCAGTTATTCAACAATCTGATTGGATGTATTGTTGCTAGGCAACTGTGATGTCTACATCAGTGGGGACCCCCGGCCAGAATTCAGGCTGTGTAGATCAATGTACTTTTGGGTAGCAATACTATTACCATCCACAAGGGATTAAATTTTTTTTATTTTGTTTATTTAATGGCATATCAACACTTTATGGGCTATTTAATGCCAAAATTTGATTTTTTGTAAATATTTGGTAATAATCAAAGTTATTTTTAATATTTCTTTGCATTTTTTTCCAATTGCTCATTTTTTTTGTCTGTTATTACGCAGTTATGATATCAAATATTTCTATCTAATACACATAATTCGCAAGCAATTATATAGTTTCAGCTATCATCATCATCATCATGTCGCACAGCTAGCACGGATTTCCCTGACCCTCTCCCTTGCCCAGTCGGCTTGGGCTGTAGAATACACCGACTGCACATCTGCAGAGGGGTAGACCACCCAATGAGTGTCCTGGATATGACACTAGACAATCTGATGGTGAGGTTCCAGTAATGCTGGAGCTTTGGGGAATGCGAAGTACCCCTTCTTTGTTATTGCCACCAGGTCCACTATTCTTCAGAGTGGTAGTACCTGATAGGGCCCTATCTATGGGTTAAATAGAACTAACTGCATACTTATGCTCAACTGAGTTGTTTGAATTTGAACTTTTTGACTAAACTGAATAGCTTGAAATAGAAATATTTTTGACAATCAAACTGTACTTACATTTAAACTGGGTGCTTATGCTAAACTGGATTATTTGAAATGGAACTGTTTTTTGACATTGAAACTGTACTTACACTAAACCGAATTGTTTAATATAGAACTGTTTTGACATTTAACTGTGTATAAACAAAATCTGTACTTATACAAAACAAAATTAGCTGAATTAGAACTGCATGCCTAAACTGAATAGCTTGAAATAGAAATGTTTTTGACAATTAAACTGTACTTACATTTAAACAACGTACTTATGCTAAACTGAATTGTTTGAAATAGAACTATTTTCATAAAAACGGATTTGGCGTTAATTAACTTACAAAGGTTGATATGCCTCTCTAGCCACCCGTCACTATCGTTCATCACTCCCGAGATGTCTTTCAGGCTACATCCTGTATCAGGACAGAGCTGTTGTATATAGGTTCTAGCTGGTCATCCAACCCTTGCTCGTCCATGTTCTGGGGTCCACAGGAGTATATCGCTTATGAGTTCGTCCTTACTTCTCCAGCAATGTCACGCATGTTTGGTTTGTCTAATTTAGATAGTTTTCGTGATGGATGGTAGGTGGCCGTACAGCTGCTGCTTTGTGAGGTGCTGCCATCAGGAATTGTTCAGTATTACTCACAGCATTCGAGTGTTATTGCATAACAGATACTACCACTTTGGGTCAGAGTGGATTTGGGAGTAATGGCAATGAAGAGCGACTTCATACCTCTTAAAACTCCGGTAATGGAGCCTCGACCCGCGGGTGAATTTTAATGTCATTCCCAGGACACAGATTTTTTTGAGATAATAGAAAAAGAGCTGAAATTCTCCAACTGATACCGTCATTTTCTTAGAATAGGCTTTTTTTTCATGTGAGAATTTAGCAGACGTGTTATCCAAGAAAAATTCTGTTTTAAGGAACTTTTAAGTTTCGATTGGCTTTGTTGATAAAGTTTTAAAGAAAATTTGTTTAAATACATTCCCAATTAAATATCATGGAATTAGAATACTTAGAGGATGTTCACCTTGGATGTGTTATTTAGCAGTAAAAAAAAAAAAAAAACTAATGATATATAAGACGAAATTAATATTTTATTCAATGGCTGAACATTCTAGCTTTATAGAATATTCCTTAAACAAATTAGATTGAAATATTATTATTATTATTACTAATTATAGTTTTTTCACATCAGCGTTAGCTGATGGTCTTTCAGTGGAGTTTGAGTGACAGCAAGTCTCTATTATTATTATTATTATTATATAACAGTAAATGAACTAATGATACAGGTTATCTAATACCAAAGAAATACAGATATAGGTTATCTAATACCAAAGAAATTCTCCTAGAAGAACAGTAGTGGTACTATTTAACCTATAGCTGGGAGGATAAGGGGGTTCATACCTTTCCTAAGGATATTTACCCGAAAGTGAACGTAATAGCGCGACTGGAGTTCGAACTCGCTTACTATAATTCTGCAGTCAATCGCTTGCCAGAGTTCCAAAGTTTATCAATGTTTACCTTCTTACTATATCAGTTAAATCCAAGTATATAATGTTTTTTTTTGCAATTTAGAATATTCTATTTCCGTTGATTGCCGTTATTTATCCTACGCCCCACCAGCATAAGAATGTGCCACAAAGCCGCTTTTAAGGTGGGTCCGATCGCAGGGCTGAAGTTCAACACGACAGGCAGTTCCAAAAATGCCTCGGGCCTCGTCGGCATTCCCCTTTTCGGGGCGTCTCAGGCGCCGGGCAATAAACCCAACCCCTCCTTAGAGGGTTAAAGCCTGGGGGACAGCCCCCTGAGGCCAGAGGTGTAGTATCCAGTGGTGGAACATACCCGAACAAACCGTGCGGCACGCAACCACAGCCGGTCGAGAACGCCCCATCACTGGACACAATGCAACGCCACGTAAAAAAAAAATCGCTTTGATAGCCTTCTATTTTAATTTTGTTTGATGTCATTAGAATTCAAAAAAATATCTGTTATCCTTATATTTCAGTTTAATCCAATAAGTTTATGTATCTGTAATATATTAACGTGACCTGCGGGTGTGAATACGGTGGATGCTGTTGACAGATAGATTGATAAGACCGGTGTGATCACCGAAATGTCATCATGTCCACAGGTGCTGTGTATCAGAGGATGTTGACAGGATTATATCCGCTCAAGGATAATATCAACAAGGTGATTGCCGAAATGTCACCATGCCCACAGTTGTTATGTTGAAAACAGGTGCATCTGGTCGAAGATATCGGAAAATCACCTGAACAGTGGGCGTCGTTGAATTCGGTGATAGTGGCAGATGCGTACGCCCACAGAACCGGGCTTGGGCAAGTAGCCAATGGGAAGCAGACAACATAACCAATGGAAAGTAAAGAAGTGAGATGTGAGCATAACCATGTTTAACGAAAAAGAGGAATTGCCGCAGGTCACGTGAGAGTTGTAGACTATGTAAGTTCCCGAATTTCAGCTAAAGTCAGTTGTTCACTGGCTCGTCTCTCTCCCGACAGCTCCTCCGTGTGCGCAAACTCTCTGCGATTGCTTTCTGCTCCACACAAATATCATCGCCGAAAATAAAAATATAATCTTATATTTTTATATACATACGTGTTCCTCGTTGTTAATAACGACACAGCGTACTATACAACATATCCAAGTATAAAAAGTTGTTACAATTTTAAAAATGATTAAAAACCTCCGTATATATATATATATATATAACAGGTTTGGTTAAATAAAATAGAATCCTTGTTATTTCAAAGTTTTTTCTTTCAAGAGTCCTTATGTTCTTTTGATGTTACAATCTTGAAATTTGTTAATGGTTTCTCAAGAGGAGTCTTTTTTTGTATACTGAATACTTACGGTTCCTATCAGAACCGTTATCAAGATAATGTGTATGTTTATTTCTAAATTAAAGCCGTTTAATATTTAAACTAAATTATTATTTTATCTTTCTTTTTATCACTAAGCTGATGCTGAGCGGTAATGGCAGTTTATTCTTAATTATTTCTTTTACGTGATGTAAAATAGAATTTGTACAATCTTTTGTAATATGGATTATTCTATTTTAAACATTTTAGAATATTATCGCTACTTTCGAAGTTAATTCTATTAATAGTGGGTTGTCTAAATTTTATAAACAGAGCTTCTAGGGGTTTTATTTTTTTTATATTATTGTTTGTATGAAGTATTTTTGTATTAACTAAAATATTTCTATATGTTGAAATGAGACGATTGTTTTTTAAATGTTGACATATGCACTTCGAATCTGAAAGGTGTAAAGTGAGACTGCTTGTTAATTTTGTTGTGGTATAACCAATGTAACTTCTCCCAATATATATATATATATTGTCATCCTCAGACAGATTGTTTCGTTCAATCAGAACTCTTCAGTGTGGCTAGACACGTCGGACGCTCGAAGCCGGGATAGAAACCCATCCAACTTTACGTTAGACTAAGTCTCAGACCGCTCGGCCAACAAGCGTACCACGTTTGGCTAAGGGAATTTTAAAGATATTATGTAGCAAAAACAGCATCATCCGTTTGTTTACATTTTTATACCCTATCGGCTACCAGAGTGCCCAATTCTTTCGAAGAGCTTTGCATTACACTAGCGGCGGCCGACAATTCTTTCGCCAGAGAGCTCAACCCCCATGGGGTAGCGTATATATTGTCATCCACAGACAGACTGTTTCGTTCTATCAGAACTCTTCAGTGTTTAACTCATTATAATTGTTTTCGTTTACATCAAAGAAACAAGGCAGTGTTTCTTGATTTTTTTTTTTCTGTTTGATTTGATAATCCAAAAATATTGTTACGAGTGTAGGGTGAATGTTGAAGAAAGTAAGTTTTCCGGGTACTGTGAAAAAGGTTAATACTGAAATGAATTATAAATAAAACAATCAACCGGAAATTTTTGTGGTGGGGGAGATTTTAGCCGATTTCGGGGGTAAAATAAGTAATAAAGATTAAGCAGAAGATCAAATGTGTAAACACAATCAGTTGTTTGCGCACGGTGTGGAGTCACCTCTTCTTTCTCAGTCTTCTCTTATCAATCTTTGTATCTCTTTCTATTCGTATCTATTTATCTATTCCTTTTTTTTCCCCATATTTATCCATATCTCTAACTTTACCACTATCTGTCTGTATGTCTATTGGCTCTGTCAGCAGAGCGTAGAATTTGATATGTGTGTATAAAGAGCTTTTAGCATTAAATAACCTATAATGGTTGATATGCCATAAAGCCAAACCAAACCAAAAACAATAAATAGCAATACCTGAGACCATTTAACTGTATGCTAACAAATGATCTCTGGCTCCTTTTAAAAATGTTATATACCAACAATTAGTTGACAAATCATGTATTTAATATATATGTATAAATAGGATTTGGCATTAAATAACCTAAAATGATTGATATGCCTTAAAACACAACCAATTAACAAACCTTCAGATTGTTTTTTATTTCCAAATAACATGAAGCTTATAGTTTTCAGGCTGACATGACAAAGAAAGCTATTTGTTAAATGTTATCTTGCTCTACGGGTCAGTAGTTGGGCAATTTCCTGACTTAAGAGAAGATGTTCTCATAACAATTTGTTTATTACTGTAATGTGTGTGTATACGTATGTGTTTGAGTGTGTGTATATATATATATATATATATATATAGTCTCTCAATATATCATAGCCGAGTCGGCTGGGGCTGTAGAATACACTGACTGCTTCTCTGCAGTGGGATAAGAACCTCCCCCCAAATGAGTGTCCTGAATATGAAACTAAACGATCTGATGGTGAGGTTCCAGTAATGCTGGAGCTTTGGTAAATGAGGAGTACACCTTCTTTGCCATTGCTCCCTGGTCTACTCTGACCCGCAGTTGTAGCACCTGATAGGGGCCTATTTATGGGTCAAAGAGAATTAAACTGTGTCTTTATCCTAGGCCGAGTTGTCTGAAATAGAACTGTTTTGACATTTAACTGTGTGTTAACAAAAATCTGCACTTATACTAAACTGAATTGTTTGAACTTTTATTGAAATGATTTAATTCAGCGTTAAATGACTCAAAAAAGGTTGATAAACAAAATAACCGACCAACTAAATCAATAAATCAGTTTTTGTTTTGTATGTCTTCGACCTCTTCGGAATAAATCAATTTTTGTGTATTTGTTTGCCTAAATACTCTAATTTTGCAAGAAACCTCTATATATGTATGAAGAGCCGTTTAGCGAAACCGAGGTAGACTCGCTCTTGGCTATGTAAGAATAATTTTCATTATATATATATATATATATATATAGACTGCAAAAGTTGAAACAACAGGAAGAAGGTGAAGGAAGTGAGCATGTTTCTTTTTTTAAATTGACCGAGCGGAGACGGAAAAGAGACGTAGGCTCGACTTAAAACCGACTGACTTGTAGCAAAGTGGATCAGACACAACGCCTGCACACAAAACTACGCAAAGGCGAATGATATAACACACCAGCAGATCAACAATTTCATTTCGACATTCAACTACTTTGTGGCAAAGTTAATCATAACGTACACAAATTATTTAGACAAAATATACGTGAGCCAATAAAATTATTTTGTTGTTTGAAATATCCACTTGCTGAACCTGTACGGTTTAATTTCAAATTATCAGCTAAAAATTGAACATTAGTTTGACGTTTTTTGTTTTACCAACTAAATGATGTATGCCGTAATTACTTACATATATACAATACAACGAAATAAATTCTATGTATTATTAAAAAGTTGAAAAGAATATTTTAAACGGGTATAATTTAATGATGTTTTTTTCGTAAAAGTAAACCATTTTTAATGTCCCTTTTTTTTCTTTTTTCTTTTTTTTTTTTTTTGATTAGATGCAATCCAAAATAAGAATACTGAAATGAAATTGTCTTTAATTGGAATCCTTTTGAGATGAGGCTTCTTAATCTGAGAATTAATTTTTATTTATTGCGGACTTTTTTGTCCTCATCTTGGTATTTTTTTTTTTTTGTGTTGTTTCTTCTTTCACTACGTTTCGGCTAAATTTCACCTCTGGCCTTCTTCAAAGACCAAAAAAATCCATCTTTTTTTCATTTCTTTTTTCATTTTCATTATTTTCTTTTTCTTTTTTTTTTTCATATTTTTTCATTTTCATTATTTTCTTTTTCTTTTTTCATATTTTTTTATTTTTTCATTTTTGTTTCACTTTCATCCTTTTTTAAAATTTTCATTTTCTTTTTTTTTCCATGTTGATTTTTTTTTCTTTTTTCATTTCCCAATCCCCGATTTTTTTTCTTTTTTTAAATTTTTTTCTTTTCCATTTTTCTTTTTTTTCCCTTTTTTTTCCTTGTTTCTTTTTCATTTATTTAATTTTTTCTTTTTCTTTTTTTTCCATTTTGTTTCGATATCATTTTTAATTTTCTTTCGCCGACCTTTTTATTCGAAACATGAGTGTGAAAGAAAAATCGATAACTTTGGGTCAACTTGTCAAGAGAGAAATCATGATAACGGCTGTGGATATTTTTAATGTCTGTGTAGATTAAAGAAATATTTAGGTTTTTTTTTCTAAAGCGTTATTTATTCTTTATTTATTGGTTCATTTATTTTTTTCATTCATTCATTTCAAAAGCATTCAAGATATTAAAAACAAGTTTCACGGTATTTCAAAGAAGAAAAAAAAACCATATTAATTATTCTCTTAAAAGGAATAATGGGAGTGAAAATCGCTCGGAGAAAATTTCAGAAAATGTTTTCTATATGATTGAACCAAACTTAAGATAACTTTTAAGACTATCAGAAAAAAAATGGAAAAGAACTTTGTCTATAGTTTATAACGAAACAGGACTAAGAGAAAAAACTGCTGCATTGGCTGGGCGGTCTGATACTAAGTCTAACGTAAAGTTGGGTGGGTTTCGATCCCAGCTTCAAGCGTCCTTCGTGTCTAGCCACACTGAAGAGTTGATATAAAGAAACAGTCTGTCTGTCTGTGGTGATAATATATACACTCCAAGAGGGTTGAAGGAATTTACGGCTGCCACTCGTATAATGGAAAGTTCTTCGAACGAATTGAGTACTCTGGTATCCGGTAAAGTATAAAATGTAAACAAACGAAAGCTGCTACTTAATGCCTCATAATTCCCGAGCTGACGTGGTACGCTTGTTGGCTGAGCGGTCTGATACTAAGTCTAACGTAAAGTTGGGCAGGTTTCGATCCCAGCTTAAAGCGTCCTACATGTCTAGCCACACTGAAGAGTTGTGATACTATTTACCCAACTCCTCCTCTCGGGCAGGATATGACACAAGGTCAATTTTTAAGCGGAGTTTAACAGGTTTGAATTCAGAGTTTTCCTTCTCCTAGACTAGTTGCCTTACCAAGGCTGAAGAACCTAGTCTGTCCTACTATTTACCCATAGCTGGAGGGAGAATAATTGGATTCATACCTTTCCCAAGGGTATTAGTGCTATGTGAAATGCAATCAGTCTCGTCCAGGATTTGAACTCATGTCGCCGTGTCCATTTCCTACGACGATAACGACTACACCACGGGCACCTCCACTGAAGAGTTGTGATAGAACAAAATAGTCTGTCTATAGATGACAATATAAGTTTATATATATATATATAATAGCATGGATGCTTATCTGCGAATACTGCTTTCATGCCGCGTTTATTCGACGATCATCAGGCAGAAATATACGTGATAAGCATCGATGCTATTAGATATATATATATATATATATATATCAATCTTCACCTACCTACCGAGGAAGTAGTGTCTCATCAACCGAGACAGATATCAACACGTGACTAGCAAAGGTATGGACAGCTATCGCTAGGCTATCGGTCATATGGAAGTCAGACCTGACCGATGAAATAAAACGCAGTTTTTTTTCCAAGCAGCGGTCGTTTCGATACTGCTCTATGGATGCACTACATGGACGCTAACGAAACGTATAGAGAAAAAGCTTGACGACAACTACACAAGAATGCTGCGAGCTATATTGAACAAGTCCTGGAGGCAGCACCCCACAAAGCAGCAGCTGTACCACCACGTACCACTCATCACAAAACTATCCAAGTTAGACAAACCAGACATGCGCGACACTATTGGAGAACTAAGGATGACCTTATAAATGACATACTCCTGTAGACCCCTTTACATGGACAAGCAAAGGCAGGACGACCAGCTAGAACCTACATACAACAGCTCTGTGCCGATACAGGATGTAGCCTTGAAGACCTACCGGAAGCGATGGATGATAGAGAAGGGCGGCAGGAGAGGGTCAGAGATATCCGTGCTGATGGTGGGACATGATGAGGACGATATCATATGATAGCTCTATCACAGATATTGAGCACTCTTCAAATTATATTGTATTTGGTCTGCCACAAACCCATCCAGTGAGATAGTGAAAACCATACACTAGCACATATTTCCTTTACTCTCTCTCTCTCGCCATTCGTCTCTATAGTCCATCGCTTTCGGCAGGTCTTCTAGACTTTATCTCATGTCCATACGGAACTGTAATAGATAAGTTCTAACTGGTCGTTTAACACCTGCTCGTCCATGTGATGGGGTCCACAAGAGAACGTCACTTATGAGTTCGTCTTTACTCCTCCAGTAGTGTCCCGCATGTCTGGTTCGACTGATTTGGATGGTTTTAGAGATGGGAGGTAGGTGGCCGTACAGTTGTTGTTTTGTGTGTTGTTGCTTCCAGGATTTGTTCAATATAGCCCGTAGTATTGTTGTGCAATTACTGTCAAGCTTTTTCTCAATATGCGTAGCCAGCGTCCTTGGGGTGCATCCATATAGTAGTATGGATACAACCGCTGCTTGGAAAAAATGCGTTTTATTTTATCGGATAAGTCTGACTTCCATATGACGGATGACCTATCGATAGCTGACAATGCTTTCGCTAGTCATGGATCTGTGTGTGTGTTTGTGTATGCATGTATGTAATGATAAAGTCCGTTACTTGAAGTGTCATAAGGTAAGCTCAATCTTCAGACGGAAATGTGTGAAAAATAGCAAATCAGCCATATTTATAGCGTGTTGTATATCCACGTGGTAAGATAGAAGTACATGTGAAATTCACACGTAGAAAAATATTTACAGTATTAGGGCAGACAAAAAAAAAATAATACATATGGAATTAGTCCGGTGGTATATGATACACTAGAAATTTATTAGTATGTCTATACTTGGATATCTATTCGCTTCTTTCAAGTGACTATATAGCACACACGGCTAACGAAGGCATGGACAGCTATCGATAGGCTATCGATTATATGGAAATCAGACCCGACCGATAAAATGAAACGCAGTTTCTTCCAGGCAGCGGTCGTATCGATACTGCTATATGGATGCACTACATGGACGCTAACTAAACGGCTGAAGAAGAAGCTAGACGGCAATTACACAAGAATGTTGCGAGCAATATTGAATAAAGTCCTGGCAGCAACACCCCACAAGGCACCAACTATATGGCCACCTGCCTCCTATCATGAAAACTATCCAAGTTAGACGAACCAGACATGCAGGATACTGCTGGAGAAGCAGAGACGAGTTCATAAGTGATGTACTCCTATGGATTTCCACCTATGGCCGGGCAAAAGCAGGACGATCAGCTCGAACATACATTAAGCAGCTATGTGAGGATATGGGATGTATCCCTGAAGACCTGCCAGAGGCTGTGAACGATAGAGAGAAGTGGCGAGAGAGGGTCAGGGATATCCGTGTTTGCGGTACGACATGATGATGATGATGATAATTACGATTGATTAGACACTTTCTCACATTTCTGTCTGATGATGGTGCTCACCATATGAAACTCTGCAATAATAGCAACGTTCACTTTTTTACGCAAACTTTTTCTCGGTCCACAACAAGAATTTTTTTTACTCCTTTTTTCTGGAAAAGTGTGATTATTTTTATTTAAGCAATGTAAGCAGGGCCCAGCGGTTAGAGTGTTCGCCAATGGCCCGGGAGACCTGGGTTCAATCCCAGGTCGAGTCATACCAAAGACTTTTAAAATGGTACTTGATACCACCTTGCTTAACACTCAGCATTATAAGGTACGGTTCAAGGGTAAAGTGGAGCAATCCTGGGAATGGAGTAGCGCCCTCCCCTACACCTTGGTGTAGTAGCTATCGAAAAGGGAGCCTTCGGGTCACCCTCGACTATGGTCGCTAACTTTACTTTTTTTAAGCAGATTGTGTATAGCTCTTTACGAATAAAATCTCTGACAAAATTTGTTTACAATAAGCTACTAAACGTTGTGATTAGAATATCATAGACACAAAAAGATTAAATTGTCCTAGGGAAAATAATTTAGAATGAATATAGTTATAAACATCTCTTTTTAAACTGTAAAATTTCCATGGATTCAACGGATAAATGATAATAATCTTGGTGACTTAAGGAGACGTGCGGTCATTCAGACGCTATTAAAAGACTACCAGAGAACACTGGTGTAAAAAATTCGCAAGGAGTAATATTGCATTTATGGATGGATGGATGGATAGATGTTTGTTCAGGTTTTATGGCATATCAACCTTTGTAGGTAATTTAATACCAAATCCATTTTTATACAAATGAACAGTTCTATTTCAAACAATTCAGTTTAGAATAAGTACACAGTTTAATTGTCAAAAACATTTCTATTTCAAGTTATTCAGTTTAGTCAGACAGTTATAATTCAAATAATTTAGTTTAGTATAAGTATAGTTTTTGTTTACCATCAGTTAAATATCAAAATTGTTCCATTTCAAACAATTCAGTTTAGCATAAGTACGTAGTTTATTTCTATTTGACCTATAGGTAGGTTCCTGACAGGTGCTACCACTCCGAGTCAGTGGACCTGGTAGCGATGGCAATGAAGGGGAACTCCACATTCTCTAAAGCTCCAGCATTACAAGAACCTTACCATCAGACTGTTTAATGTCATATCCAGGACACTCGTTGTTGCAGAGAAGCAGTCGATGTATTCTAAAGCGCCAGCCGACCGGGTAAATTATTATTATGATAATAATAATAATAATAATAATAGGGGTAGCAGCAGTGGTGGTGATGAAAATGTCAAAAGTATAATATAAATTACTGTAACAAAGATTTTACATAATAGTGTCAGTTTTCGGGACTTCTGTCTCGAGATCATTTTCATCTCCCCCCTCTCTCTCCGTTATTCAGTCGTTTGTCTTTCTTTCCACCACCCCCTCAACTATCATCTAATTTTCTTCGTAATTTTTTTCCAAGTGGAGAGTGAAAAAGAAAAATTGAAAAAAAATAAATAATTAAAAATAAATAAATCAAACAAACTGAAGACATTTATGTTTTTAAAAAAAAGTTCAAAAAACAAAAATCATTTAAGCAAATCCTGACAGCATGAAAAAGCATTGCATCGGTTTTCGACTCACATCGTTGGGAAGTTTTCTGTTTTTAAAGCTTCTTTTGATTTCAACATTTTTCAATTGTTTTTTTGTTTTTTTGTTTTTTTTTTTCGATTTTCTTTCTTAAGGAGATGTAAGAAATTTTTCGTGATACGCTGTCGATCTAGGCGAAAAAACAACAACAAACGAAAAATGAAGGATTTTATATGTATATATATATATATATATATATATATATATATATATATATATATATACACATAAATGTATTTGCGTGTATTTATATTTGAATGCGTGTATATAGATAATATATGTATTAGTTTATATATGCATATTCTTGTATATATATATATATATATATATATATATATATATATATATATATATATATATATATATATTTACTAAGCTTAGATTAGTTGTAGTAAAAGGCCAGAAGTATTGTGCCGTCAGGAAAAATCGAACTCAGTAACAATAAATTGCTAATCTAAGTTTCTAACCATATCATGTCAGGAGTCCCTATATATATATATATATATATATATATACACATGAATGTATTTGCGTGTATTTATATTTGAATGCGTGTATATAGATAATATATGTATTAGTTTATATATGCATATTCTTGTATATATAAGTAAAGTAGGCGACCATAGTCGAGGGTGACCCGAAGGCTCCCTTTTCGATAGCTTACTACACCAAGGTGTAGGGGAGGGCGCTACTCCTTTCCCTGCTTGTATATATATATATATATATATATACTAAGCTTAGATTAGTTGTAGTAAAAGGCCAGAAGTATTGTGCCGTCAGGAAAAATCGAACTCAGTAACAATGAATTGCTAATCTAAGTTTCTAACCATATCATGTCAGGAGTCCCTATATATATATATATATATATATATATATATATATATATATATATATGTATGTGATTATATTTTGTGTGTGTAAAATATATGTGAAAAGTTGCATCAATCAAACACTTTGCTTAAATTCAGATGCGTAATATTTCATTTGTTTTATTCCAGCAAACTTCTCCAGAGACCGTTTTCAGAAAACGGTCTCTGTCTGAAGAAGTTCGATGGAATAAAACGAACGAAATATTACGCATCTGAATTGGAGCAAAGTGTTTGATTAATGCAACTTTCCACATATTTCTATCATACTGTCAGATTCACTACAATCTATCCTTTCAGCGCACGCACACACATACATACATATATATATATACACACATAGGCGTGCATATGAATATATGCGCTTGGGTTCATACTCATATATATACGTGTATATGTATGTAGATATATTTTAATGTGTGTAAATGCACTACCAGCCAAAATTATTTGGCTATCCACGAAATGTTTTATTTCTCATCCTAAAAGTTTAATGAAACAAGTTAAGCACCACAAATGGTTTTATATATTGTACTAAATACAAGTCTTCCTGAGCCACACCTAATACAAATTACCCCCCCCCATACAGAGAATAAAAAAAATTCTTATTCTTTTGATTTATCAAAATGGCACCTTTTGGCCGCAATCACTTCTTCACAGATTATCGACATTCTTTCCACTAAAGACTGGGGGTAGACTGAAGATAGTTCTGCTCAGCTTTCCTGCTAGAGTTGCTTGAAGTGAGCTGCACTTGTGGGCTTTTTACCTCTGACTTTTCAGTCAAGTTCTTCCCACACCAGTTCAATGGAATTTAAGTCCACTGATTGCGCCGGCCAAGACATCAGTTGAAGAACGTGCTGTTTCTCTATGCTTTTAATGTACTTCTGATAGAGTTTACTAGTATGCTTTGGGTCATTATTTTGCATGAGTACAAATTTTTGGGATCACGTGATGCTGCAGTATGCTGTAATAACTGGTCTGACTCAATTTACCTTTCATCTGATGCAAATCCCAGACTTTACAATTGGCAAAAGCCATCCCCGCCCCCACAACATAAGAGACACTCCTCCATACTTTACGGTTGTAGTTCTTCTACCTACTCTTCGCCGCACATAAACCTTCTTATTTGAGCCAAAGATTTTGAACTTTGATTCGTCAGTCCAAAAAACTTTATTTCACTATTCTATTGTCTATTCTTTGTGCCCCTTGGTCCACTGGAGCCTTTGACATTGTTTTGTTTATATGCACATTTTTGTGTATTTCTTTTTTTTTCTGGTTTAACTTGTAGTGAATGTGGCTCACGAAGACTTGTATTAAGTAAAATTTTCATCATACAACGTGTGAAAGCACGTGCGATACTCTGTCCTCATCAGCCGCCAACCAAGAATGATAACACAGTTTCGGTAGCTCAAGGCGGTACTGCCACTTCTGGCGCTACCAAGCAGCTTTTGCCACCGGACAGAGTATTTAAATATATATATATGCCAGATCAACTAAAAGGAGAAATTACATTGTACGTTCATCTTCAATTTTATTGCAGTTTGGCACTAAAAATGAAGATGAACATACAATGTATTTTATAATAGATAAAACAATTATGGTGCTTACCTCATTTCATTAAAAATAAAACTTTTAGGATGAGAAATAGAATGTTATCAAAAAAGATTATTCCATAGACCATTAGATATGCTTCGCGAACAACATCTTAAAAGCTTTTCGTAGAGCAAAACATCTCCATTTTTTTTTTTACAATTTTCTAAAAAGGCTTTTTCTTTCTCAAAACCTTTTTCTCCTGACGATGACCTAATGTCGAAGCTTGTTGAAAACAATAAAAAAAATATTTCTCTTTTTCTTAGCACTTGTGTTCATTTAATTATATATATATATATATATATATAACAACAGTTCATGGTTGTCACTATCTCACTTGGTGGGTTAGTTGTAGACCAAATGCGGTATAATTTGGAAAGTGCTCAATATCTATGATACAGCTATGATATATTGATAATAAATATATATATATATTATTTTCTACATATATATATATATATTTGATAACAAGGTTGCTTATCTGCGACCACTAGTTTCATGCATGTCATTAAACGGTAGTCATCAAGCGTGCACGAAACCAGTGGTCACAGATAAGCATCCATGTTATCAAATATATATATATATATATATATATATATATATATATATATAAATTAAAATATATAATATATATATGTGCACGCGTGTGTGTATATATATATATATATACGTGTATACATATGCGTGTGTATGGTCGAAAACGCTTGGTCAGAAGATATGGGATAATTCCCTTACCACCTAGATCCCAACACAAGAAAAATAACAAGAAAACTTGAAAAATGACAGTTGAAAATGATAAATAGTATTCCATCGTCTTTAATGAAAATTGCCTTTATATATATATATATATATATATATATATATATATATATAATTACAACATTACAATTCTTGTCTTTTCTCTTATATAATTGAATTATCAAAGTGCCGTTGCATTTGTCATTGCTCTCCCGTTTTATAAATAATTCAACGAAGTGTGAAATAAAGGATTTTCGCGGTATATGAAGGGTTTACGACTTTATTTACTCAGATATTTATTTCTTGTACTCTTTCCAATTGAAGGGGTTTGTAAACTCCAATTGCTTTTTAATGATAGGGAAGCTGGAAATTTCATGATTTTTTCTCTCCGTGGTTTTCTCATTTGAAACTGGTCATTTCCAAAATTTACTGTCTTACATCCCGTATTAGGGGGAAACAGACAAGTTAGTAGGATCATAAAATATAGAAAAACCCTAATTTTACTTGCTTTGTCAATTAAGTTATTTTTCCTTACGAGGACTAAAATCTATTCCTATGGCCTTGTGAGCATTGGCCGAGAGGAAGTACTTCTCATAAGTATTTGAACAAGACCCAGTCTATTTTATGATCTAAAATTATAGGGTTAAGAAATTTAACCAACTCCTTAGTTTTACAAATCTTCTAAAAAGCAATGTAACCTCTCTGTTTGTGATTTTGTTCATGATTCTGAATGAGAATTGAAGAGGATGGAAGAGAGATTTGTTTTTGCTTTTTTTGTTATTTTAACAATTTTACTTTGTTTTTAAAAAGTTCCCCATAAACAGAAAATTAACATTCACAATAAAGACACATGACAAAATGTTCACCTTATGTGTGTTGAAATAAAATCTGATTTTTATTGAGCAGTGTGAGTAACTTTACTTCTAAAGACTAAACAGTTAGAAATAAATTATCTGATGATTGAATAATGTACTAACATGTATACGAATGTACTTATATCCTATTTACCCAACCCCTCCGCTCGGGCAGGATATGACACGAGGTCAATTTTTTAAGCGGAGTTTAACAGGTCTGAATTCAGAGTTTTCCTTCTCCTAGACTAGTTGCCTTACCAAGGCTGAAGAACCTAGTCTGTCCTACTATTTACCCATAGCCGGAGGGAGAATAATTGGATTCATACCTTTCCCAAGGGTATTAGTGCTATGTAAAATGCAATCAGTCTCGTCCAGGATTTGAACTCGAGCTGCCGTCTCCATTTCCTACGACGATAACCATTACACCACGGGCACCATAAGTACGAATGTACTTATATAGAAAGTACATACTTGTATATACATTCATCAAGAAGAAAAAACATCTGCAGAAGTCGGAGGTTTTCACTAACGAATAATTCCAATAGAATATTTGTAACACTATGTAGGTGGTCCGCGAAGCAGACGATTCCTTTGTCTGTTTTGGCGCGAAACAGACAAAGGGTTTTGGACTCGAGATCTCGAGTGACTGGAAGTGGGTAAGGGAACGCGAGAAGGGAGTTGGACAAAGGGACTCGTAGAAGGGTGACGAGAGTGAACAGTCGACACCGGACAGCTGAGAGACGAGTCGGCATGAGAGAGGGTCCAGACCAGTGAGTGAAGTCTGGTAAAGATAGGTTGGCATTCCAGTAGCGTTGTAGAATTTTCGCTAGAAATCCACGCTAGCGTTAGTCTACATATGCACAATGTTACATAACTCCCCTTCTGCACTTGAGTCAAACCAAGCATATTGTTCCTTTGTTCTTTTTTCTCCCTCTCCCTCGATTGTATTTCTTGTAGCCGTAAAGAAATGTGCGATGTCCCTATCGGGACCACTAGTTGATCACCGGCCAAGAAGTGAAATAGTTCGAAGAGGTTGACGTATCGGGGGGCCGAGGGGTATCGTAACACATTCATGGACTCAAATTTTGAGATAAGAAAGGATCGCACCTCGATCAAAACAATCTTCACAATAATAGCTAGAACTTAAGACTATACCCTAGTCATTATAAATCTCTTGAAGATTACCATAAAATCGGAAACACGTGTAGAGCACAGATATATGAAATAATGAAAACCGAAATATTAAATTCAGATTTATTTGTGGACCTATTCATTTTAAGATATTTACTTTTCTCTCGTTGGACCACCACCACCACCAACAATATATATATATATATCTATAATGTTGTGTAGTTATATGACAAATTGGAAAAAATTTTGGTGGTAGATGTTTATTTTTTTACTGAATATGTTTCGCTACATTACTTAACATTTTCAACGGTAATTGCGAAAAAGGAATTACCCTTGACAATGCTATGTCATATAGCGAAACATGTTCGGTAAAAAATAAATATCTATTACCGAATTGTCATTAAGACTACACATCATACAATCAGAAATATATATTTCCATATTATTCTCAAATATATATAAAGAAATTAAGGGTAAAATAAAATTTGCGATATAAAGAAATTAATAGGAATAAAAATTTCAATATAAGGAAAGTTTAAGGCGGAATAAAATTTGATATGAAGTGAGTGACACTAAAGCCAGTTTCGTATTTAACTGGGTAATGTTTTTAGGAGGCTTTCATCATCATCATGTCGCGCCGCCTGCGCGGATATCCCTGACCGTCTCTCGCCATTTCTCCCTATCATTCATCGCCTCCGGCAGGTCTTCAGGATTACAACCCGTGTCCTCACATAGCTGCTGTATGTAAGTTCGTGCTGGTCGTCCCACTCTTGCACATCCATGAGTGGGGGTCCACAGGAGTACATCGCTTGTGCCATAATTCAAACAGTAAATTAAAATAGTAAGTTCAGCAGCTTTTTAGTTCGGATATTGGTTCGAAAAATAACACACACAATAAAGTTTTTAAAAGGGAATTTTATACAAAGAAATAAGAAAGAAAGGGATAGAAAAGAAAAAGTGTTGCAAATTTTAGTACAATTTGCGGGAAACAAAGTTCTTGGAATTTGAGTATTTTTCTTTCCTTTTTTTGTTTTAACAAAAAGTTACAGAGTTCTTTGAATTTTCTTTAAGGTTCTTGTCCATAGAATTCTCAGTTGAATTTTCTTGGTAGAACTTGCATGTGACCTACGAAAACACTGGACAGCTGTTTCGACTTTATAAGGTCTCATCAGCACTGGAGATCGAACCTGCGACCATAGAATGCAAAGCCGAAACGCTACCACTGAGCCAATGGTCCACATCGTACACATGCCACTCCAAATTAACTAGTCATGATAATTGCGTGGCCAATTAACCTGAATATGTCTTGTAAGTTACATCCGTACTCCATACAGAAGACATGGATTTTCTGGTCATGATAAATCAATCAACAATATAATTTCACTACTTAAAAAAGAAAAGATACATCTATTTTCTAGTCCTTAAAGTTATACTAATTATGTGGACGCGAATTTCCAATCCTCTTGGGAAGACATGGCCCTGGAGGTGACAGTGTTCTCTGTAAAGAATTTGACATTAAAAGCGTCTTTAATCAGTAAAATCATTAGAGTGTAATATCAATATATTTCCAATATAAGATAATAAAAGTTACAACTCAATGTTTCACGTTATCGATCATGAGGCAAGCAAGTATCCTGCACCTCTCTCTCTCACTCTCTCTCTCTCTCTCTCTTTCTCTCTCTCTCTCTCTTTCTCTCATCATCATCATATAGCAGTGGCAGCACGGATCTCCCTGGCCCTCTTCCGCCATCTGTCTCTATCGTATATCGCTCCCGAGAGATCCCCAAGGCTACATCCTGTATCGGCACAGAGCGGTGGTTTACAGGTTCTAGCTGGTCGTCCTGCCTATGCTAGTCCATGTGAAGGGGTCCACACGAGTATGCCGCTTATGAGCTCGTCCATACTCCTCCAGCAGTGTCCTGCATATCTGGTTCGTCTAGCTTGGATAGTTTTGGTGATGGGTGTTAGGTCCTGCTTTGTGGGGTACCGCCACCTGGACTTGTTCAATATTGCTCGCAGCATTCTTGTGTAGTTGCCGTTAAGCTTTTTCTCTATACGTTTAGTTAGTGTCCATGTAGTGCATCCATATAGCAGTATCGACACGACTGCTGCTTGGAAAAATCTGCATTTTATTTTATCGGTTAGGTCTGACTTCCATGTGACCGATAGCCTATCAGAGCCTGTCCATGCCTTTGCTAGGCGCGTGTTGATGTCTGTCTTGGTTGATGAGACACTGCTTCCTGGGTAGGTGAACTTAAACACTAGTTTCAGAGAACTACCATTTAGTGTGGAGATGTCGTCTCTTTGTATATATATATATATATATGCATTGTCAGTAAAATAGAGAAAATTAACATGTTTTGCTTTAGAGATTGATTAAAAAGAAAACTTTTGATGAAGATATACTTATAGGGAAACATGTAAATTTAACGAGTAACAAAACAACCAAGTAGATGGTTTCCCCTTCAAATTAAACCCCGTTGAGTCGAATACACTTCAGCCCAGTCGGTTGGGGCTGTCGAATACACCGACCGCACCTCAGCAAAGGGGTAAGACCCCTTCTCAATGAGTATCATAGATTGGACATTAAAATAATCTGATTGTGAGGCTCGAGTAATACTGTAGCTTTGGGGAATGCGAAGTGCACCTTCTTTGCCATCACTCCCAGGTACACTTTAGTCCGGAGTGGTTACACCTGATAGGGTCCTATCTATGTGTCAAATAGAACTGTTTGACATTTAAACTGTGTGCAAACAAATGACTAATGCTAAATTGAATTGTTAGAAATAGAACTGCTTGATCATTTAAGTGTGTAAACAAATGACTGATGTTTAATTGAATTGTGAGTGTTACATAGTAATACTTAGAACCATTTTACTTTGTTGACTTGTGCTAAATTGAATTTTTAGAAATAGAACTGCTTGATCATTTAAGTGTGTAAACAAATGACTGATGTTTAATTGAATTGTGAGTGTTACATAGTAATACTTAGAACCATTTTACTTTGTTGACTTGTGCTAAATTGAATTGTTAGAAATAGAACTGCTTGATCATTTAAGTGTGTAAACAAATGACTGATGTTTAATTGAATTGTGAGTGTTACATAGTAATACTTAGAACCATTTTACTTTGTTGACTTGTGCTAAATTGAATTGTTAGAAATAGAACTGCTTGATCATTTAAGTGTGTAAACAAATGACTGATGTTTAATTGAATTGTGAGTGTTACATAGTAATACTTAGAACCATTTTACTTTGTTGACTTGTGCTAAATTGAATTGTTAGAAATAGAACTGCTTGATCATTTAAGTGTGTAAACAAATGACTGATGTTTAATTGAATTGTGAGTGTTACATAGTAATACTTAGAACCATTTTACTTTGTTGACTTGTGCTAAATTGAATTGTTAGAAATAGAACTGCTTGATCATTTAAGTGTGTAAACAAATGACTGATGTTTAATTGAATTGTGAGTGTTACATAGTAATACTTAGAACCATTTTACTTTGTTGACTTGTGCTAAATTGAATTGTTAGAAATAGAACTGCTTGATCATTTAAGTGTGTAAACAAATGACTGATGTTTAATTGAATTGTGAGTGTTACATAGTAATACTTAGAACCATTTTACTTTGTTGACTTGTGCTAAATTGAATTGTTAGAAATAGAACTGCTTGATCATTTAAGTGTGTAAACAAATGACTGATGTTTAATTGAATTGTGAGTGTTACATAGTAATACTTAGAACCATTTTACTTTGTTGACTTGTGCTAAATTGAATTGTTAGAAATAGAACTGCTTGATCATTTAAGTGTGTAAACAAATGACTGATGTTTAATTGAATTGTGAGTGTTACATAGTAATACTTAGAACCATTTTACTTTGTTGACTTGTGCTAAATTGAATTGTTAGAAATAGAACTGCTTGATCATTTAAGTGTGTAAACAAATGACTGATGTTTAATTGAATTGTGAGTGTTACATAGTAATACTTAGAACCATTTTACTTTGTTGACTTGTGCTAAATTGAATTGTTAGAAATAAAATTGTTAATTTCTTAAATGTGTGTATCTACAAAATGTGTTTACAAATCATATATTTACTATATATATATATATATATATATATATATATATATATATATATATAATGTAAAAACAGGATTTGGTATTAAATAGCCAAAAAATGGTTGATATACCATAAAAACTACTAAACCAATCAAATACACTTTCCATCATTCTGTGCTTGTATGCACTGCTGGTAGGGTCGCCAACTATACTTTTATGATAACCCTAATTTAAAATGTTATGCCATATAAGTCCAGTAAGTAACTTAGTCGAGGGTGACTCGAAGGCTCCCCTTTCAATAGCTACTATAGTAGGGGATGGTGCTACTTCATTCGTTGGATTGCTCCACTTTACCCTTGATCCTTACCTTATAGTGTTGAGTGCTAAGCAAGGCGACGTCAAGTACCATTTTTTTAGTCTTTGGTATTGAACCCCGATCTCTGGACCATTGGCGAACACTCTAACCATTATGCCAACGGCCAATATATTTAATAAACTCCCATAATGTCTCATTAAACTGTTATTACTCTCGTAGTGTATCGGGTACATAATTTTACTCTGAAATCAGACTTATATTTTAGAGGTGCCCGTGGTGTAATGGTTATCGTCGTAGGAAATGGACACGGCGATACGAGTTCAAATCCTGGACGCGGCTGATCGCATTTCACATGGCACTAATACCCTTGGAAAAGGTATGAATCCAATTATTCTCCCTCCAGCTAAGGGTAAATAGTAGGGTAGACTAGGTTCTTCAGCCTTGGTGAGGCAACTAGTCTAGGAGAAGGAAAACTCTGAATTTAAACCTGTCAAACTCCGCTTAAAAACTGACCTTGTGTCATATCCTGCCCGAGCGGAGGGGTTGGGTAAATAAGGAAATCAGAATTATATCAGCCATATATGAAACAAGCAAATCTTACATAAAAGAACTTATATTCATATAAATTCATAATTTATTGAGCTATCATGAAATTGGACAAATAAACAACACAGTAGTTGTCTGACTGGCTATCTTGGTGCTGTGACATACTGGTAGGTGGTTACAGTTAGTGCATCCGCTTTTGGAAACAGCGTGTGATATAGCGTTAATACAATACTCAATTTATATGAGAGTTTTATTATTTTATATTAATCACTGTGTTAATTTGTTAAATATGTACACTAAACACGAGTTTAAGTTAGAAATGTTTGTGGCAGTCGATTGGAGTAACGGTAAAGGGTGTTTATCAACTGTTAAGAGCACTGATCAACTGGTTGACCTGTGTGGTAAAGGTTTGGATTTTAGCCCAGCCATATGAGTCGACTGCAAGGAGTACTGATCCACTGGTAGACTTCTCTGCTAAAGGTTTGGATTAAAAGCCCAGCCATATAAGATGACTGTTAGGAGCACTGATCCACTGGTAGACTTCTCTGCTAAAGGTTTGGATTAAAAGCCCAGCCATATAAGATGACTGTTAGGAGCACTGATCCACTGGTAGACTTCTCTGCTAAAGGTTTGGATTAAAAGCCCAGCCATATAAGATGACTGTTAGGAGTACTGATCCGCTTGAAGATTTCTCTGGTAAAGGCCTGGATTTTTGCTCAGCCGACTCTTTTGCTCAGTCGACTCCCTGTTTTGTAAAGACTTTTCCAGGCTTAAAAGATCGATTTGTAGGCTGTAATTCATTCTACTTTAAAATCTACATGAATATGTATGTACAGCTGAATAATCTAAATTGATGATTTCTAAATATTGATTTTCTTGGTGATAAAGAAAAATATTTAGTTGGGTCCCAACCCTCCAAGGACCAAAATTTGCATTATTAGTTCCGTGATATACTGACACTGAATACAACGGATTAAAGACAAAATAAATACATCTGTACTCAGAAAAATTTTGTAGAGATTTTTAAGGTTTAAAATGTCACTTTGTACGCTGTGAGTTATTGTCTCTTAATGGGTGTCTAATATTGATCGTAAGTTTGATATTTTTTTCAGTTTTATCTAGTATAATGAATTTATTAAAGTCTTGGCCTGTTAGGCGGAAATGTTATAGTCATTTATGATTCAGAGATTTAATTCTGTATTTAATTCGAAAAGTGAACGGCTATTCTGATTTATCAACATTGATTTTAACGGTATATCATCCCGTCTAGGATAATTTCCTGTCTAGAGCTTAGAAAATCGCATTTATTGTACATTTATGTGACCTTTTGCCCATTTCTCTATTGTGTTTTGTTTGTCAACAGCGTTGCATAATCTAAGTTTGTCATCGAATTTCTTTGTCATCGATACTTCTGCAGGTTTTTCGCCGACGCCTGCAGCTTTTCTGCTTTTAATCTTTTTCTGTACCCAGTCAAGTTCTTCCTTCGTAAACTGTCCAAGTTTTATGTCTAGTTTGCGATTAATAGTTTTTGATGGGTTTATCGGTGACTTAATATTCCAAGCAGATTCTTGAAATATTCTTTCCACTTCTGTATTTTTTTTTTGTTTTTGCTTATAGCTTTTAGTTTTTCTCTTATTGTATTCTTCCTTCCGGTCTGATATTGTAATACTGATCGTCTATCTTCTACCGAGTTTCGGATTATATTGATTTTGTCTCAAATGTATTCTAGTTGTTCATTTTGGTATGTGTTAGTTTTCTTAAGTTTCGGGTATTGGCTTTTCTTGGGTTTCTTTGATAAAGTCAGGATGCTTTTTTCACGTTATTGTTTTTTTTTCTGTAATTTCTGTTGCCTCTCATGGAACACTACATTTGGCTCTTGGTTTGGTCGTAATGCACTCGGCTCCTGCTTCTATATGGGCAGTAACAAAGTTTTTGTATTCGTCATTCAGAGTATGTCTTTCCGATATCACCTGAAAAGAATCAAAATTTCTTTTTTGCCGTTACTGAATAATGATTACAGATATCCCGATTGGTGAGTGAAGATCACTCATACTGTGACTCTTTAACAGTTTGTGTCTTATCCCATCGTAGACTCAGGCAAATCTTTGCCGAGACTATTCAGTGATCTCTAGATACTCCTTCAAAAGAACACTATGTCTCACACTTCACTGCGCTATTTATCAACTTCTTGTTTATGAATATATAATCTAGCCGTGGTTTAGAGTAATTTGGGTAGGTATAGATCCATAATTTTTCCTTTTTTCTTTTTTTTTTTTTTTTTTTTTTTGAATTTAGCATGTTCTCGAGTGAAATATCTGCTTTAAATTCCCTATTTCTGTTTGACGAGTTGTGTAAGCAGAATTTGTTATTTTCGTCTTTGCTTTTTTGAGTATTCATATCTTTAGCGATGATTAGAACGTTGTGCTTTGGAATATGTCGGACAAGGGAAGATAACTCTTTGATGCTGATGTCCGTTTCTTCTGAGGCATTGGAATGACGGTAGCAAGAGAGAGTTGTTGTGAAGAGACTGCCATTATGTGAAGTACACATCGTTCTCGGTAAGATTCTATCTCTGCGATATATATATATATATATGAGTGTGTGTGTGTGTGTATGTGTGTGTGTGTTTGAATGTTTGAACTCACTGTGTACAAAAATAGTCCTTTGCTTTGTAATTAGGAATTGTCATGAAGTTTGCTGAGGGGAAAAAACAGTCGTAAAATGTGAGAAATATTTTTTGGAGATTTGTTTGGCATTAAAACTTTGAAATGTCAAAGAGAGTTGGCCTTCGCTAAATATTGTATTTAATTCAATTTGGGGATCAGCTATTGATATTTATAATCGGCTGAGATTGTTGTGAAATTAGGCTAAGTGCCGTTGGCTTTGTCGAGCTAATAACAAAAGTTGACATTGGTGCAACAGAAACGGAATGAAACGTGGTTGGAGGTTTTGTTTTACACGTTCAGCGACAAAAACGCCTTTCTTGGTTCTGATTACCTATTCCAATCTACTTATCTCTCCACCTATCTCTGTTCCTATCCGCTTATCTATCTTCTCTTCTTCTTATCTACCTAACTACAAATGTTCCTATCAACCAATCTATCTGCCTATCTATCTCCGTCTGTTCCTATCTGCCTATCTATTTCCGCCTGTCCTTATCTGCCTATCTATCTCTGTCTGTTCCTCTCTGCCTATCTCTCTCTGTTTCTATCTGCCTATCTATTTCCGCCTGTCCTTATCTGCCTATCTATCTTTGTCTGTTCCTCTCTGCCTATCTCTCTCTGTCTGTTCCTATCTGCCTATCTATCTCTGCCTGTCCTTATCTGCCTATCTATCGCCGCCTGTCCTTGTCTGCCTATCTATCTCCCTCTGTTTCTATCTGCCTATCTATCTCCCTCTGTTTCTCTCTGCCTATCTATCTCTGTCTGTACCTTTCTGCCTATCTATTTCCGCCTGTCCTTATCTGCCTATCTATCTCTGTCTGTTCCTCTCTGCCTATCTCTCTCTGTTTCTATCTGCCTATCTATTTCCGCCTGTCCTTATCTGCCTATCTATCTCTGTCTGTTCCTCTCTGCCTATCTCTCTCTGTTTCTATCTGCCTATCTATTTCCGCCTGTCCTTATCTGCCTATCTATCTCTGTCTGTTCCTCTCTGCCTATCTCTCTCTGTTTCTATCTGCCTATCTATTTCCGCCTGTCCTTATCTGCATATCTATCTCTGTCTGTTCCTCTCTGCCTATCTCTCTCTGTTTCTATCTGCCTATCTATTTCCGCCTGTCCTTATCTGCCTATCTATCTCTGTCTGTTCCTCTCTGCCTATCTCTCTCTGTTTCTATCTGCCTATCTATTTCCGCCTGTCCTTATCTGCCTATCTATCTCTGTCTGTTACTCTCTGCCTATCTCTCTCTGTTTCTATCTGCCTATCTATTTCCGCCTGTCCTTATCTGCCTATCTATCTCTGTCTGTTCCTCTCTGCCTATCTCTCTCTGTTTCTATCTGCCTATCTATTTCCGCCTGTCCTTATCTGCCTATCTATCTCTGTCTGTTCCTCTCTGCCTATCTCTCTCCCTCTGTTCCTATCTGCCTATCTATCGCCGCCTGTCCTTGTCTGCCTATCTATATCCCTCTGTTCCTATCTGCCTATCTATCTCCCTCTGTTCCTCTCTGCCTATCTATCTCTGTATTGTTCCTATCTGCCTATCTATCTCTGTCTGTTCCTCTCTGCCTATCTCTCTCTGTTCCTATCTGCCTATCTATCGCCGCCTGTCCTTGTCTGCCTATCTAACTCCCTCTGTTCCTATCTGCCTATCTATCTCCCTCTGTTCCTATCTGCCTATCTCTGCCCCTGTCAGCCTATCCCTCTCCATTTGTCCCTATCTATTATATAACTATCTATCTTCGTTTTATTCTATATATATTTGCCCCCGTCTCTCTCTCTCTCTCTCTCTCTCTGTATCTATATATCTATTTCAGTCAGCCCCTATTTACCTAGCTCTATCTGTCCCCATCAATCTCTCTGCCTATCAATCTCCGCCTGTTCCTATCTATCTATCTATCTATCTATCTATCTATCTATCTATCTATCTTCGGGTATCCGTCTTACAATCTCGATCTGTATATTTCTATCTCCGTCTAACAACATTTGAATAAATATAGATCTCCAACTCGTTCCCTTCTTGCGAATTAAGGCAAGCAACATGAAACAGTGTAACATCCCTTTTTCTCTGATTCCCTCGTGATCTCGCCGAAGAGAAAACGGAAAATTAAACAATTCTTTTTCCATCAATAAATGCTGACATCATTCATTATATTCACAAATTTCAAGAAATATATATTCGACGAGATAAACATTAGCTGTGGCTGTTGCATACTTCTTACAAGTCTTAAAATTCCGTGTTCGAGCCCATATAAAAGAATAACATTTCGTGTGCTGATTTTCTAAGCAGGTATATTGAATTCCTACCCTTTTCTCTATTTATCAATTTCCTTCTCAAATACCACAGTTTGATATACATCAAGTCAACTGATTCCATAATTTGTTTTCTCAGTATCCTCTTATTCCATATTTTCTATCACATGGCTTGGAAAAGAAATCTCTACTATTAATTTAAATAATTCAATTTCGTGGGCGCCTCGGGTGGTTTAATGGTTAGCAATCGAGATTAGCAAACGTACACAAGTGAGTTTGAGTCTCATTCGGTGCCCCATTCATACGGCCTTGAGCCACAACTGAGCAAAACGGTAAGTAAATTACGACACAAGTAAATTCGAGTCTCATTGGATGCCCCATTCACAAAAGCTTTGTAAATTTCATTTTATTTGTTTAAGGTATAATTTATAAAGCCAGAATGTTCAGGGGCGTGTCCTCGGGGTGTAATGGTTAAAGCGATGGACTACGGAATTATAGTAAGCGAGTTCGTATTCCAGTCGCGCCATTACGTTCACTCTCGGGCAAATACCCTTGGGAAAGGTATGAACCCCCTTATCCCCCCAGTTATGGGTTAAATAGTACCACTACTGTTCTTCTAGGAGAATAGCTTTGGCATTAAATAACCTACAAAGGTTGATATGCCATTAAACAAAGAAACCAAACCAAACCAGAATTTTCAGCTGCTAACAGACAACACAGTGCTTCGATGTTAGGGGAGATGGATAAAGGTTTGACAAGTACAAAAAAATCTGTAGTTTTATTTTTAGGCGTCAAAGAAATATTTATTTATTCAACGATAGAATTGGTTTGAACTTGCTGTAAAAACTGACTTAGTTGAACACAAAGTAAGCCTCAGTGGTGTCGCAGACTATAAATAAGATAAGTCTTGCATCTTATCTGTTATTGGTTTATTTACGGCTAAATGGATTTAAAAAAAACAACAAAAGGAATATATCATCGGCTTTAATTTAATAATTTTGTCTAGGGTACTTTTTCTTAAATGCGTAACATTTGGAAATACTATTACTGTTCTCTCTCTCTCTCTCTCTCTCTCTCTCTCTAAACAAGATTTTCTGTACGGTTTATACCTCCTCCAAGCAGGGGATTTATAATCAAATGACTATTGGATTAGTAAACGTATGAACAACTTTGTGGAGTTAATTTTAACCTTAGGTCTTATTCAATAAATCCAAGAACCTAAATCAGTTTACTCCAAAAATATCACTTAAAAAAAACTTTAAAAAATTCTTTAGACCAGATGCAACACACAACCATGGAAGTATGTTTATCGGCGTAAGGAATGGAATAGGTGATTCAAGTTCAAATTCTGGACGAGGCTATTGGGGTTTCATTGCGTGCTAATGCCCTCAAGAAAGGTATGAATTCATTTGTTCTCCCGCACCCAGCTATGGGTAAATAATGGGACAGACTGGGTTTTTTTTAGCTCTGGTGTGGCAACTGGTTAAGAAGAAGGGAAACTCTGAATTTAAACTGATCTTATGACGCATTATGACCGTGGCGGGGATAAAACGTAAAGAAAATAACTCCATAAATACTATTATGCAGAAGTTTGTGTTTGTCAGTGCGCCTATTCGAGGTTGTTCGACCCAGTACATCACCAGAGTATAACGTGGTGTAATGGTTATTGTCGTAGGAAATGGACACAGCGATACGAGTTCCAATCCTGGACGAGACTGATTGCATTTCACATAGCACTAATACCCTCGGGAAAGGTATGAATCCAATTATTCTCCCTCAAGTTATGGGTCGGGCAAACTAGGTTCTTCAGCCTTGCTGAGGCAACTAGTCTAGGAGAAGGAAAACTCTGTATTCAAACCTGTTAAACTCAGCTTAAAAATTGACCTTGTGTCATATCCTGCCCGAGCGGAGGGGTTGGGTAAATATGATAACGAAGGGAACGACCATTTATGCTGGGGGCGAATACGAATATTGGGCTGCGACTCGAATTGGAGTGGCAGGAATAAAAAATAGTTTATCTATTATTAGAATTAATACAAATAAAGTACATTCACAATTCTTAGCGAAAGGACCTGTAAATGAATTCATTTGATCACCTTAAAAGCGACTTCCGGTCAAACAGAGATAGCTATAATGCGAGATGAATTATTGAGATGTTTCTTGACCTCATAAAAGGGAAAACAGATAAGGTCATTGACATCACTGAAGGCCGTTATTGTAAATCCTCCAGACAGTATCAAGTGTCCGCACAGTGTATCCACGTGTAAGAGTCCATAGGATAGTCCATTATAAATAGTTCACTAATTGTTTGATTGTCAAATAAATTATCAATAACCAATTAGACATCAAGCTTAGACATAATCCAGTCGGCTGAAGCTGCAGAATACACTGACTGCATCTCTGCAGAGTTGTAGGATTCCCCAATGAACGTCCTGATATGGCACAACAATCTAATAGTAAGGCTCCATTAATGCTAGAGCTTTGAGGGATGTAGAGTAACCCTTTTTTTGCCATTTCTCCTGGGTCCACTCTGGCCTGGAGTGGTACCACTAGATATGGGTCAAATAGAATTGTTTGAGATTTAAACTGTGTACTTAGTTTAAACAATTCAGTTTAACATGTTTTAACATTTAACTGAGAGTAAACAAAAAACTGTACTTACACTAAACTGAATTGTTTGAAATATAACTGTTTTTATGTCTAAAAATGGATTTCGTATTAAACGACCTACAAAGGTTGCTATGCCATTAAACTAAACCAAACTTGGACAGTTTACTGATTAAAAGACTTGATTCACCACCTGAAAAGGATTACAAGCGAAAAAGCCACAGGCCTTGACAAAACACCTTTTGAATTATGGAAGGCAAAATTTGACAACATGCATCTTCGATTATGCAAGGCTATCTATAAACAAAACACAATAGGGAAATAGACAAAAGTTTGCGTCCTCTCCTTCCTTAAAAAAAAGGCAACCTCAGAATCACAAAGAATAAAAGGGGCATAACTCTTACTGTTATAGTTGCTAAGATTTCGAATACTTAGCTTCTCAACCGTATCGAACCCGAAATCGAGAGAATTCTTCGGAAAAATCTTAACAGTTTTCGGAGAAATCGATCCAAAATTTCAAAGATTCTATCAATCCGTCGAATCATCAAAGGAATATGTGCAAAAAATCTCGAAGCAACACTATTATTTCTACAAGGTGTTTGATTGAAACGAATGAAGAAAAAGCTTGGTGGGAACTAGCTGTACGGCCACTTATCTACCATCTCACAAACCATCCAAGTAAGCGGAATGAGACATGCGGGACACTGCTGGAGAAGTAAGGACGATGTTTTCTTATGGACTGTTACACATGGACGCAACAATAATGTGGAGACACTGGATGCAGTCTAGAGGACCTGACAAGAGTGATGAATGATTGGTGTTGTATAGCCATGAACAACTATACATACACATATGCATGCAAAACATATATAACACAATAAAAACGAGCGGGCACAGTTCTTTTGAAAAATATACCTCTCACTGTAATATAATAGCCGAGGGATTTCGGTTCATACCTTTGAGTTTAGTTAGGCTGAGAACCTTTCGGCTCAGCACATGGGTTAGTTGGGTGCAACATTGAGGTAGGTGTTAACGCGGGTGCGCACGGGCGGATGGAGGTGTCACTCAGATGTCACAATACTCCGAGACAAAACGGGTGACGGAGTGCGAGTGACGTCACGCACCGGAGGCGCGCAGAGGTTTGTGGAGATTTGAAGAAAGTTAGAGATTTGAGATTAGACACTGGACGAAGACGGTCGACTTTTGGAGCTCGCAGACGTGAGGCGAACTTGCACCCTATGGGGGGGGCGCTCGAGATGAGGCTCAAATGAATAAGACAGCATAGAAGATTGTCTCTCCTCCTTACGTCGAAACCTTTGACTCAAAGTTAATAAAAAGGTTTCGTACCTGAACAAGAAGTCGTTACGTGTTTTCGAATTTCGTGATTCCTATGTTCTATCGTGATGAACATTATATGTCCATTTCGCACGTAGCGTTAATTGTGAATATGGTACATCACTTTATTCAAAGGGTTGCGTGTCAGAGGGAGTTGGAGACCGAACAAAGACTGCAACAAATTGAGCCCCCAACTCTTCTGGCTATTACAGCCTTTCTTTCCCGTTCTCCTGGGCTGCTCGACCGGGGGCCTGGGGGCCCAGCCTCTGCTAAGACATGGTTCTCATTCCAGCATCTCCTCCCTTCAACTGATTCGAACTTCCTGTGCACCGATTTATATTATTGTTTTACGTCCACTCAATTCAAATCGTCGACAGTCAAGGTTATCGCCTGACATCCTCGACCGGATGCACCTGTTGTTTATACAGGTGCATTTCTTCTTTTAACAGCTTGGCCGGGTGGGAGGTCAATATGCAACATTGGGACGTATGGCGAGATAGATAGATAGAGAGAGAGAGAGAGAGTTAAATTGGTTCATGCATTTCTATTTAACATTAATAATTCCTTACCCAATCGTCTGAGGTTGTAGAATACACTGACAACCACCCCAACGAGTGTCCGGGATATGACGCTAAACAATCTGATGGTGAGGTCCCAGTAATGCTGGGGCCTTGGGGAATACGGAGCAACCCTTCATTGCCATTGCTCCCAGGTCCATTCTGTCCCGAAGTGGTAGCACTTGATAGGGCCCTATCTATGGGTTAAATAGAACTAACGGCATACTTATGCTAAACTGAATATCTTGAAATAGAAATGTTTTTCGACAATTGAACCGTGCTTACATTTGAACTGCGTGCTTGTGATAAACTGAATTATTTCAAATAGAACTGTTTTTTGATATTGAAACTGTATTTACACTAAACTGAATTGTTTAACATAGAACTGTTCTGACATGTAACTATGTAAACACAATCTGTACTTTTTACTAAACTGAATGAGCTGAAGTAAAATTGCTTGACTAAACTGAATAGCTCAAAATAAAAATGTTTTTTTTACAATTAAACTGTATTTACATTTAAACTGTGTACTTACGATAAACTGAATTGTTTGAAATTGAACTATTTTTGACATTGAAACTGTACTTACACTAAACTGAATTGTTATATATAACCGCTTGGATAGTTTGAAATAGAAATGTTTTTGACAATTAAACTGCGTACTCATGCTAAACTGAATTGTTTTAAATAGAACTGATTATTTACATGAAAATGGATTTGGCATTAAATAACCTACAAAGGTTGATATGCCATAAAACCCAACAAACCAAACCAAACTAATAATTCTATTCAATATAAATCCTTTGTTTGAACATAGATAAATGGTTAAACAATTCTCTTTAACCTATAGATGAGAACCTAACAGGGACTTCCACTCTGGGTCAGAGTGGATCTGGGAGTAATGGCAATGAAGGGGTTCTTCACATTCCATACTGTTCCAAAACTGCAGCCTCACCATCAGATGCAGTTAATTGTCGTATTCAGAACACTCGTTAAAGGCGTTTTATCACTTTACAGAGATGCAGTTGGCGTATTCCACAGCCCCAGCCGACGAGGTCGGGGTGAATAGTTAGGCAGATTGAGATCTTTTAGCCTTGATATGGTAACCATTTTTGTAGAAGGAAAGCTCTAAATTCAAACCTGTTTATCTCCGTATAAAAATTGACCTCGTGTCCAATCCTGCTTGTGCAGGGGAGTTTGGGTAAATACTTATGTCATTTGCATAAAATAGGGCTCGATTCAGTAACAGCAGAGCAGGTATAAAGCCTTAGAAATGTTATGATGAAAACTGTACATCTGCCTTACTCATAAATCGTACAGAGATTTTTTTAGACTAGTTTTGTTCTAAACAAAACAGACACAGATTTTATTAATCATTTGTGTTCTAGTGAAACATTGTACAACTAAAATAAATATGACAAAATATTATTTATTACTGATCTTTACAGAGTTGAAATTCTATAACAAAAAATATGAATATGTAGTAAAAAAAAAATAAAGTTGTCTCCCTTTAGTCGAGGGTGACCCGAATGCTCCTTTTTCGATAGCTACAATAACAAGGTGTAGGGGAGGGCGCTACTCCTTTCCCTGGATTGCTCCACTTTACCATTGATCCGTACCTTATAATTCTGAGTGTGAAGCAAGGAGGCATCAAGTACCATTTTTTGCGTCTTTGGTATGACTCGACCTCGGATTGAACCCAGGTCTCCCGGGCCATTGGCGAACACTCTAACCATTTTACCAATGTCCAGTAAATAACCGGACATGAATATATAATAATTCAATAATGAGTCCACCTCTTATACGGGGATCATTAAATAAGTTGCCAGACTTTTCGCATGGGCACTTTTATTGATAATACACACATGAAACTCTAGTCCCCTTAGAAGCAATCTCCTCCGGCTGCAATGCACTAGTTGTACCGTTCCAACAACTTCTTCAAGGCCCCATGGAAGTCCTCTTGTGTGAGTGTGTTAATGACCTTCGTTATAGCCTCTTTCATCTTCTCAATTGTCTCATACCGACAGCCTCTGAGCTTAGGGAATAACCAAAAGTCACAGGAAGCAAGGTCTGGACTATAGGGACGGTGAGGAAATGTCTTGATGCCCATCTTGGTCAAATAGTCTGTGCCAAGGATGGAGTTGTAGACTGGTGCATTGTCCTGCTGGAAATGCCACTGACCCGATTTGAAGAGTGCTGGCATCTTCCGACGGAATCTCTTTCTGAACTCCCTTAAAACCTCAACATAGTAACCCTAACCCTAAGCCTTTGGCCAATCAACTCTGGTGTATTGACTTCCTTACTCCTCCCACACCTCTCATCATCCCTCACAGACTCCCTGCCTTCCTTGAATCTCTTATGCCTCTCAAAAACTCGTGCTCGATTCATGCAAGATGGTCGGAAAGCAGTCTGAAGCATTCCATACGTTTCTGTGGCATTTTTTCCAAGTTTAAAAAACAATTTTATTGCATATCGTTCTTCTAAAGTGTCCTCACATCCAGATTGCATTTTTGAAATTCACCAGCTGTGACAATCAGGTTTTCGTAGGGTGTATTCCAATTGCTGCTGTAGCTGTTCATTTGAACCCGAAATCATAAAAATTGGTCAGTCATCTCATTAGATGTATAGCAATAACATACGGAATTATCTACGACAATTTTAAATGCCTGTACACGAAATGTCTGGAAACTTATTGAATACACCACGTATATCTCTACCATTATGATTTTGGCCACAACCGCGTGCACTCAAACCTCCAATCTCTAAAACCATCCAAATAAGACAAACAAGACACATGGGACACTGCTGGAGAAGCAAAGACGAACTTATAAGAGACGTTCTTCTTTTGACCTCTCCACGGCCACTTACCTCCAATTTCTAAAACTATCCAAATAAGACGAACAAGATATGCTGGAGAAGCAAGTACGAACTCATAAGCGAATATGTAAAGACTCCTTCAAACGAACGTGCCAATGTTGGCCGACCAACTAGAACTTACCAACAATTGCTCTGTAGGAACACGGGATGTAGTCGAGAAGACTCGCCAGAAGCGATGGATGATATGGACGAAAGGCGAGAGAAACTCAGGGAAATCAGTGCTAGTTGTGTGACATGATGATATATATATATATATATATATATATATAACAGGCGTCTCAGCCCTTTAATATAACAATCATTTATTACTGAGACAAGCACAATGGTGGTCGTTTGGAACACGCCTTGTAAAAAATGCATCCTTTGAGTTAAATACATTAAATCAATGTTTTTTTTATTTGTTATTATATTGGCTTCCAGGACATGCAATCATTTTTTGAGTTTCTTGTCTTAGTAATAAACCATTATCATATTAATGGGTTGCGTCTTTTTGGAGACAGTTTTGAATAATTTTGTCTCCAAATAAGTAGTGACACAAAATGTTTTCTCTTCTCTTGTTCCATGTATTGTGATCAAGAATTAATTGTCGTTACAGTATACTATTTTCAAATATGAAACAAAAAAGAATACAACATTATTATTAATAGAGTTATTAGCAGTCTCATGGGTCCCATGTCTATTGAGACACCCTATATATATATACATATATATATATAAATATTCATTAGGCCGGTGGTCTTATGAGTAGAGTGTTCGCCAATGGTTTGGTAGACCGGGGTTCAATCCCAGGTCGAGTCATACCAAAGACTAAAAAAAAAAAAAATGGTACTTGATATTGCCTTGCTTAGCACTCAGCACTATAAGGTTAGGATCAAGGGTAAAGTGGAGCAATCCAGGGAATGGAGTAGCGCCCTCCCCTACACTTCGGTGTAGTAGCTATTGAAAAGGGAACCTTTAGGTCATCCTCGACTAAGGTCGCCAACTTTATATATATATATATTGTTGAGACACCCTATATAACCATGTATATTGGGACAAATTATATAAAAGCGTTCAATTTTTTAATGAAAAAAACACTCCTTTTTTTATATATGGTTATATAGGGTGTCTCAATATACATGGTTATATAGGGTGTCTCAATAAAACATATATAAACTCAATAAAATATATATTTTTTGAGACACCCTATATAACCATGAATATTAAGACACCCTATATAAAAGCGTTCAATTTTTTACATGCTTCCATTCCACCAGCCTTGGATGTAATTTCAATATCACATTTATTTTCAACGCTTTTTAAAATGATATTATAGAATATTTATCTTTATTGGCCTAGTCATCTTTGACACACACAGGCGCGCGCACCCGCCCATATATATAGAGAGAGAGAGACACAGACAGAGAGAGAATAGTAATTTACGAAGGTCTTTACTTCGATTTAGCACAAGGCCAAATGAATGGGGCACCCAATGAGACTCGAACTCACTCGTGTAGGTTTGCTAGTCTAACTTGCTAACCATTACACCACCAGAGGTGCCCTGAGACAGAGAGAGAATACCGTACAAAACTCTTCAGACACTTTCTACTAATTGCTAAGGGAATATTTCCCATTGTTTTTATTTTTTGGTTTTTTTTACAGATTGAATACCAGTCCTATTGGAGTCATTTTTATAACTAATCATTATATTTTATCGTAGGGTTCTGAATGAGGGTAGAACATGCGAGACCACCCGACCAAAATTACTGTGCAACAAAAGTCTTCATACACACACACTATATATATATATATATATATATATATATATATACTATTCTAGTTCCACGATAAACAGATTTCCCTTAAAATAATCTATATATTGATAATACCGACCTACCTATTGGAATTTTCTGTATGTCACATTAACCAGTTGCGGTGTTAGTTGAAGACTATAAGCACTATTCCTTTCATTCGGAATAATATTTTTTCCGATATGTTCTAAAAGAATTATTTTTTAAAGGTTTATTTAATCATTATCACGGCTGAGGGAGCAGGGGCGAACTCAGAAATAAAGTTCTCTTGTGAACTCCTACGTATGGACACACCAATGTTGGCCGACCAACAAAGTCTTACATGCATTAACTCTGTACAGACAATGAATGGAGTCGAGAGGACCTAGGGAGGGATGGCGAGAAGTAGTTAAGAGAATCCGTGTTATCTGGATGGTCCCTTTTTTAAAGAAAAAAAATAGTTAGAAACAAACAGGATTAATGGATTTGTATATATAATCACGTTATTGCCACGAGTTTTCCCTCCAGTATTTTTGACCATAATCATGAGCTTAAACTCAGAACCCCTTTTTACTGGACCCAGAAAAACCGACATACAGCCCCTTAACTATTACTCGGAAGATCGAAATATGTAGGATTGTTATAAATAAGAGAATTTTTTTTTTTTTTTGGAATACTCGATGCGTAAATATCTGATTGAGCGCCATTGAAAAGAAAAGGAGTAATCGTGAATGACATGTCCAGGGAACATGATGTCCTGTGATTGCCATGTAAAAGGGAGATGTCGCCATTAATATTTGGCAGGTTGGGAAGTGGGCACTTTTAGAATGGAAAGCCATTAAGGAAAGATGCATGAATGAAAAAAAAAATCAGGGTGAAGGGTGGGTGATTCAAAGAAAGAAAAACCTGGTATAGTACGGAGGAAGTTTCAATAGATAGAATGAAATTTTTTTAGAAAGAAAAATAGAGAGAAAGGGTTAGCATTTTTTAAAGGAAAGAGAGTAAGGATTTCAAAGAGAAAAGGAAAGAGGGAGGGTTTTTTTAAGGAAAGAGAGTAAGGATTTAAAAGAGAAAAGGAAAGAGGGTTGTTTTAAAAGAAAGAGAGTAAGGATTTCAAAGAGAAAAGGAAAGAGGGTTGTTTTAAAAGAAAGAGAGTAAGGATTTCAAA
>OY757918.1:93883237-94140031 GCA_963585895.1 Sepioteuthis lessoniana
ACATATATATTAAATATATATGATTTGGTTTGGTTTTATGGCATATCAACCATTGTAGGTTATTTAATGCCAAATCCTCTTTATACATATATATTAAATGTATAGGATTTGGTTGGGTTTGGTTTTATGGCATATCAACCATTGTAGGTTATTTAATTCCAAATCCTCTTTATACATATATATTAAATATATATGATTTGATTTGGTTTGGTTTTATGACATATCAACCATTGTAGGTTATTTAATGCCAAATCTTCTTTATACATATATATTAAATATATATGATTTGTTAAACTCATTTTGTAGATACACACTGTTGTGATGTGAAAGGTAAGCACTGGTTAGTGGCTAATACAGATGTTATTTGTCATACGCGCTACCAAACGTACATGTGTGGCACAAGGGCTTTTTACGTGGGTCCAGAAGCAGGACCGAAGCCCACACGCGTCAAAAAATGCCTTGGGTCCCGTCGGCATTCCCCTAAAAAAAGCGCCTCAGGCGCCATGCAATAAACCTAACCCTTCCTATGAGGGTTAAAACCTGGGGGAACGGCCCCCTGAGGCTCGAGGAAATTAACCATCCAACACGAATACCAGACAGTCTGCTGAAAAGCCTCCGCACGAAACAAAGGCTTATCCAGCTTCCTCAGTTATTCATAGAGAGATTTATATAGGCTCTCTCTTGCTCTTATGCTAATTAGGAAGTTTAATTTGCCAGTATCACCACAAATACAGTTAGATGATGAAATAGTTCTATTTCTAACAATTCAATTTAGCATGCGTCAAAGTTAAATAGTTCCAAGTATTGGCATGTATCGCTAACAATTCAATTAAACTACAGTTATTTGTTTATATGCAGATAAATGGTCAAACAGTTCTATTTAGCATAAGTCAGTTGTTTGTTCGCAGTTGGGAGTGATGGCAGTGAAAAGGTACTCCGAATTCCCAAAGCTTCAGCATTACTGTAGCCTAACCATCGTATTGTTTATTGTCATGTCGCGGACATTCGTTAGGGAGGGGTCTTACTCCTCAGCAGAGAACTAGTCGGTGTATTCTACAGCTCCAGCCGACTGTATTGTAAAAAGGCTTGAATAAGAGATAAATATAAAAAGTATTCAATTACGGTAATTGGTTGGTTGGGTTTTATGGCATATCAACCTTTGTAGGTTATTTAATGCCAAATCTATTTTTATACATCTAAACAGTTCTATTTCAAACAATTCAGTTTAGCATGAGTACATAGTTTAATTGTCAAAAAAAAAATTCTATTTCAAGCTATTCAGTTTAGTCAAACAGTTCTAATTCAGTTAATTCAGTTTGGTATAAGTATAGATTTTGTTTACAAACTGTCAAATGCCAAAACAGTTCTATATTGCACAATTTAGTTTAGTGTAAGTCGATATTCAATGTCAAAAATAGTTCTATTTCAAACAATTCAGTTTAGCATAAGCACACAGTTTAGATATAATTACAATTTAATGGTAAAAACAATTCTATTTCAAGCTATCCAGTTTAGTTAAACAGTTCTATTTCAACCAATTCAGTTAAGCATAAGTATGCAGTTGGTTGGTTGTTTTGTTTATCAACCTTTTTTGAGTCATTTAACGCTGAATTAAATCATTTCAATAAAAGTTCAAACAATTCAGTTTAGTATAAGTGCAGATTTTTGTTAACACACAGTTAAATGTCAAAACAGTTCTATTTCAAACAATTCGGCCTAGGATAAAGATACAGTTTAATTCTATTTAACCCATAGATAGGGCCCTATCAGGTGCTACCATTCCGGGCCAGAGTGGACCTGGGAGCAATGGCAATGAAGGGGTAGTCCGCATTCCCCAAAGCTTCAGCATCACTGGAACTTCACCATCAGATTGTTTAGTATCATATCAGAGGTGCCTTACCCCTCTACATAGGTGCAGTCGGTGTATTCTACAGCCCCAGCTGACTGGGCAATCGATTACAAAACTATGAATGGTTGGCTTTTTAATGCCAATTCTTTTTTTCTATATGTAATTTGTTAGCGAATAGTTTCATTGTTTAGTTTCATTTTTAATGGCATATCAAATTCTATGAGGAGGTGTTCTCGTGGTGTAATGGTTAAAGCGATTGACTGCGGAATCGTAGTACGCAAGTTCGTACTCCAGTCGCGCTATTACGTTCACTTTCGGGCAAATACCCTTGGGAAAGGTATGAACCCGCTTATCCTCCCAGCTATGGGTTAAATGGCACCACAACTGTTCTTCTAGGAGAACAGCTTTGGCATTAAATAACCTAAAAAGAGTTGATGTGCCATTAAACACAGAAACCAAAACCAAACCAAATTAATACCCTTGGGAAAGGTATGAACCCGCTTACCCTCCCAGCTATGGGTTAAATAGTACCACTACTGTTTTTCTAGGAGAATGGCTTTGGCATTAAATAACCTAAAAAGAGTTGATATGCCATTAAACAAAGAAACCAAAACAAACCAAATTCTATGAACCATCTAAGGTCAAATCCTTTAATTCATTTTGTTAATATATTTATATATTTATTTATTTATTTGTTCGTTTGTTGCATGTCTGATTTGCAAGCTAATAGTTTGTCGGTAAAGACCTTTGCTATCAAATGAATTATTTAATCGCGAGTCAAAAGCTAGTTGCTTCATAGCTTATATTATTTTGTTCAATGTAATATCAACCCTTGCGGGTTATTTAAAGACAAATTTTTTTTTTTTTATATACATATATGTATTAAGTGAATACTTTGTAGGTAAATTGCCCAGTCGCCTGAGGCTGTAGAATACATCGACTGCACATCTGCAGAGGGGTAAACCCCCCACCAACGAGTGTCCTGTAAATGACACGAAATAATCTGATAGTGAGGTTCCAGTAATGCTGGAGCCTTGCCATCAGACGGTTTAATGTCATATCCAGGACACTCGTTGAAAGAGTCTTACACCGTCTAGGCTGGACAGTATTGAAGTTCTAATGCGATAAAATATATTGAATTAAAAAGACTAACTAAAAGAAAAAAATGAAATAAAATAAAAAAAGACGTATTTAAAAAGATGAAATTTATTTCTCTCTTATCTTAATTGATTTCTTTATAAAACCGTAGATCAGATTTTTATACGTGTATAAATATCATCAACATTATCGACTCACGCTGACAACACGGATTTCCCTGACTCTCTATCTCTCTCTAACCGTTCCCTATCATCCATCGCTCTCGGCAGGCCTTCAGACTGCATCCAGTGTCCGCTCAGAACTTATGTACGCCAGTCTTTGCTAGACAGCCAATATTGGCACGTCCATTTGTAAGAGTCTATAAAAAACGTCGCTTATGTATTCGTTCTTCTCCAGCAGTACTCAGCCTGCCTTGTTCGTCTTATTTGAATGGTTTGTGTGATGGGAGGTAAGCGGCTGTGCTGCTTTTGCTTTGTGGGGTGTTACTTCCAGGATTTGACAGCTAAACTTTTCCCTCCTGCTGATGTATGGCACTAGACCTTGGTGTCTAGTTCAAGCCATAACCCGGCATACGTGCCCGGACCCACATTTGGGTTCGTGAAACTGCTTGCCTCATCATGCTCTCATTGCACCATATGAGCCGATGAGCAGCATTGACCAGCAGGGTTCGAGTCTCGACTCGTTCCCGACCTTCCCTCCCCCTTATCCCCACTTTAATCGGCCTTCGGGCTTTTGACCTTGTGTCAAGTCCTCCTGCTGTCAATTCTACTGTCCAGTTTTTCATGGTTTCATTGATGAACTTTTTGACCTTGAGAATTTTTCACACCAACATTAGCTGAGAGTTTTTCACGAGAGTTTGAGTGACAGTAAGTCTCCTCAAGTCTCCAGGACCTTTCTCAGTATTCTGATCGATCTTAGTAATGTAGTAGTCTGGATGGTCTTTATTTGTCTTCTGATTTTTAAGTCTTCTAGTCCCTTTACCAATCTTTAGGAATCGTGTCAAGGGCACTAACTACAATTAGTATCAACGTCACCTTCATATTCGATAGCTTTTTTAGCTCTCTAGCAAGTAGAGTAAATTTGGCGACCGTTGTCACGGTTGACTCCAAGGCTCCCGTTTCGATAGCTACTACACCAAGGTGTAGGGGAGGGCGCTTCTCCTTTCCCTGGATTGCTACACTTTATCCTTGATCCATACCTTATAAGGCTGAGTGTTAAGCAAGAAGGCATTAAGGAGCATTTTTTGAGTCTTTGGTCTGACTCGACCTGGGATTGAACTCAGGTCTCCTGGGCCATTGGCGAACACTCTAACCATCATGCCAATGTCCGGTAGCTCTCTAGCAAAGTCCAGATATCTATCCCTCTTTTCACCTTCTTATGATTTTACTCCGTGGTCTGCCGGGACGGTGAAGTCCACTGTTCGGCAGGTTCTCTTTTTCTTTGTTGACTATCATTAGGTGTGGTCGTCTGGCCGATAATTAGAGGATTCGTTTGTATCTCAAAATCCCAGAGAAGTGTTCACGTCTCATTCTCTTGGACGGATTCCGGGTTGTACATATATCACTTGTTCGTATATCATTATACGAGCGTTTCGCAGCAGCTATATATGGTGGTATTCCACTGCATTCTAAGTGACAGCAAGTCTCCTCAGGTTTTCAGGACACTTCAGAGTATTCTAGCTTACCGAAAAAAATTCCGGTCTGTACAGTCTCAATCCTTTGTCTGATTTCGAATATTCTAGGCTTTTTCTAAGTTTTGAGAATTGTTCCTAGTGTTATATAATTACGGAATGATTTTTTATATAAATCATTTTTCGTTAATTATTTTTTATCATTCTGTTTGGTTGGGCTTTGAACTATTCAGCTCTTAGTTCAGGTACACATACATTAGGTACAGTTTACGCTCGCGTGCAGAGGATATGACAATCACAATTGTCATAATAAACCCCAGATAGGAAATGAGACTGGAGTGTGAATTACGTCATGCTCAGAAGCAATGGGCTGAGAATTTGGGTAGTTTGAAAAACACGTCAGTTGGGTCTCGGCTGTGGGCCAGTCGAGTTGGTAGTTTACTGGGAACCAGTCCAGTTGGTTGTCGAATGGGGACCGGTCGAGTTGGTAGTCGACTTGGGCCATTTAGACGGACAGTAGAAGTTGAGTTCTGGCCATGGAGTTGAAGTTTGGGTTTCGACCGTTGAGGCATACGGTTAAGTTTTTCAGGTCCCGACCAGCGAAGATGAAGGGAGATCTAAAACTCCACGAGATGTACCGAGCGTTTGAGTTTAGTTAGCATAGTATGATACGAAAGACTTTTAAGAATTGTGTGTGTCTCTCTCTCTCTCTCCTCGTGTCGAAGAACCGAACTCAGAAGTCAAGAAGTTAATAGACGTTCGTATTTGAACAACAGTGAGTTCGCCTGTTAATGTGTTGTGTATTTCCCTGTATTTGAATTTGTACATGTGCCGTTAGATTGAGATATCATTGTGATTATGATGTGAGTATACAACACAAGGTGTTCAACTGTCACATTCATGTGCCACAGATATTTTTAGCTTACATTCATTTTCACTGAGTGGTCTACTAAAACGACAAAATCCACTAGATGACGTGTTCTTTTCTAGTTAATCAATACATGGTTTGACCTTCTGGCCGGCTTTAGGTGACGCGTTTCTATCTCAAAGTTTCAAAGACTTTTATGCATCTAATTTCCTTGGACGGTTACAGGTTTGTGCACACACCATTTATAGGTATGGTCAAGTTTAAATTTCTTGCATAATTCCCAATGGATCTATTTCTCCCACCAGGGGTTCCTTGTTTGATACTCCGTTTTACTGTGATCTCTTGCTGTTTTGCTATTGTTTAATTGCTTCGGTGCGATCATCCGCTTAACCTACACTTACTCTCCTCTTTCGCATTTTCCGACTTGATATAATTAGTTATTATGATATTATTTAGTGCAGCCAGTAAAAGAGACAAAGTTGCGTTCTTGATCATACCCAGGTTATTTCGAGAGCAATCTTAGCCGTTTGAGTCTTTTTCTCGTTCTGTGTGTCTATTTGTCAAAATTATTATTATTATTATTATTATTATTTGAGTTATTCATATCAGCGTTAGTTGATGGTTTTCCGCTTGAGTATGAGTGGGAGGAAGTCTCCTCAAGTATCTAGGACTCTACTTAGTATTCTGGCCGATCTCAACAATGCTGTCGTTTGGATGGACTCCACTTGTTCTCTTATTTCCATCGCCTCCAGTCCCTGCACCAGTCCTTTGGTGACTGTACCAAGCACACCAATTACAACTGGTATCAGCGTCACTTTCATGTTCCATAGTTTTTTTTCTGTTCTCTGGCAAGGTCTTGGTATTTATCTCTCTTTTTGCTTTCTATCCATTTTACCCAGTGGCAAAGTCCATTATTCGAGAAGTTCACTTTTTTTTGTTGACTATCAGTAGGTTTAGTCTTTTGACCGAGATTAGGTGATCAGTTTGTATCTCATACTATTATAATTATTATCATTGCTTCTTACGAGTTTTTTTTTACACCAACGTTAGCTGATGGTGGTTCACTGTAGTCTGAGTGGCAGCAAGTCTCCAGGACTCTGCTCAGTATTTAGGCCTGTCTCTGCCATACTGTAATTTGGATGATATCGGCTCGTCCTTCGATTTCAAACTCTTCTACCTCTTCAACCAAGCCTTTGGGTATCGTTTCAAGTTTATCAGTTACAGTCAGTATCATCGTCACCTTCATGTTTCATAGTTTGTTTGTTTTTTTAGTTGTCTGGCCTGGTTTAAGTATTTGTCTTTCTTTTGATTTTCTTTAATTTTCTCTGTGTAGTCTGCCAGGACAATGAGTCCACTATTCGGCAGGTTCTTTTTATTTTTTGGTTATTATTATTAGGCATACACACACACACACACACATATATATATATATATATATATACGCTGACATATATGCATATACATACATATAAGAAAATAAAAAGAAAGAAAAAAGAAAAGAATAAAACGATTTCCAGTAAACAAAGGAGCAGTGAGATATTTAAGATCTCTCGAAGCTTAGCAACATTTACAGAGATTTATGTTGTATAACAGTATTCTGACCGGAATTAGATGATCTATTTTTATCTCAAAATTGCAGAGAATTTAATGCGTCTCATTTTCAAGAACACATTCTGGTTTGTACATATGCCATTTGTTAGTACGGTCAAATTTCAGTTTCTTGCACAGTTTCCAGTGGATCACCTTTATTATTATTGCTGTTACTCCTTTTTGAGTTTTTCACATCGTTAGCCGATTGTTTCTCACTAGAGTTTATTATTATTCTTTATTATTTTATTCATTTGGGAGTTTTTCACACCATCGTTAGCTGGTGGTCTTTCTCAAGAATCAAAGTGACAGTAAGTCTCCTCTGGTCTCCAGGATTCTTTTCTGTATTCTTGCTGATCCTAACAATGCTGTTGTCTGGACGGTTTTGAATCATATTCTTGTTTCCAACTCTTCCATTCCTTTTTACAAATCTTTGGGGAACGTTCCTAGCACATACATTAAAACTGGTTATCAGAGTCACTCTCATTAGTTCCTTAGGTGTAATGGTTATCGTCGTAAGAAATGGACACGGCGACACAAGTTCAAATCCTGGACGAGACTGATTGCATTTCACATAGCACTAATACCCTTAGGAAAGGTATGAATCCAATTATTCTCCCTCCAGCTATGGGTAAATAGTAGGACAGACTAGGTTCTTCTTCCTTGGTGAGACAACTAGTCTAGGAGAAGGAAAACTGTGAATTCAAACCTGTTAAACTCCGCTTAAAAAATTGACCTTGTGTCATATCCTGCCCGAGCGGAGGGGTTGGGTAAATAGGATCAGAGTCACTCTTATACTCCACGATTTTCTCCGTTCTCTTGCAACATCTAAGCGCTTGTCACTGTTTCAGCTTTCTTTTATTTTCACTTGGTAAATCAAAGGGACAGTAAGTCCACTATGCGGCAAGTTCTCTTTCTTGTTAAGTATCACTTGGTTTAGACCTCTAGCCGCGATTAAGTGATCTGCTTTTTTTTTTTTTTTTTTTTTAGATATTTTACGTTCATAATAACATTTGTGTCTCGGTAAAGGATGATTATGAATTCATAATTTCAGACTTACAGATTTTAACAATCCTCAACGTACGAACAGATCAAGGATTTTACTGATCAAATAGAGTTTTCCATCAATTTAAAGTCTTTTTCGACAAGAATTTTCATTGAAACTAAAATGCTAGCGACTTCACATAATTTACATTGCGTGAAAGGTTACAATTCTACTGCCTTAAAATTTACATGAATAACATTTTTATTAATCATTATTTACAGTAACTTATATTCATTTTGTCACGTTAGAAATATTTAAATATTTAAGAATTAGTTTCATTTTTTTTTATTTAAAACAACACTTTCATGAAAGAGATAGAAAATTTTTCGTTTTGGAACACCTCTAAACCAACAGCCTCTCCGCTAAAGCTACTCTACTAATATATATATATATATATATATATATATATATATATATATATATATATATATATATATATATATATATATATATATATATAAAGTGCTTCACTTTTATATTTAATAACTCATACTGTACAAATGAAAGAGTAATTTAATAAAAACTATATGAAAGTAACTCCGAAAAACAACTTTAATCAATTGCTCTTACTTTAAAACATAGAAAAGTATTTTTGAAGTTGTTTTTATAATTCAAACGATATGACTGCATCAGTTATGGAATGTGTTCAGCGAATTCAAGAATCAGCTTGAAAAATATGTCAAAAATAATGGCAGTCATGTTGAAATTTATTAATTAAAAAAAGTACATCAAGATGAAAACTTCAAGATTTGAACTTTCATATTGTTTTTTGTTTTTTTAACTAAATGATTTTATCGTTTGTACAATGTGAGATTTAATTCTAGAACTATCGAAGGATTTTATAAAAACTCTGAGTGTATCAATTTATCCCCCCCCATCAGGGCCGAATATGACACAAGGTCATTTTGGAAGCAGTTTGCGTTCATTTTTTTTTCTATTCTTGGACAGGTTGTCACACCCAGGCTAAAGAACTAAGTCTGCTCTGATTTGAATTCAGTTTTCCTTCTCCTCGACTGGTTGCCCCACCAAAACTAAAGAAACCACTTTGCCTTACTATTTACCCATAGCTAGAGGGAGAACTAAAGGATTCATGATTTAGCCAAACGCATTAGAGTGAATTGAAAGGCCAACAGATTCGTCCAGGATTTAAACTTAGATCATCGATTCAGTTTCCTACGACTATAACCGTTACCCTAAGCTCGCCTCTTCAAGTAACAATAGAGAAAAGATGAATGAAAGAAGAAAAAAAGAATGAAGAAAAAAATCAAGTTCACTTTATTTTTCCTGAACAGTTTTTCCCTTTTTCTTCTTTCCTTCCTTCCTTAACGTCTTGTTTTTACTTTCTTATTAATATTTTCCTTCACTGATTTTTCAGTTTCAGATTCGTAACTGAGGGAAGAAAGAAGAAGAGGACTAATTTATAATGTACTCCCCCAGGTCCTCTATGGAAGAGGTACCTAACAGCTTTCAAAGCAGCTGTTCATCTGTTTTGTTATACAACATAAATCTCTGTAAATGTTGCTAAACTTCGATAGATCTTAAATATCTCACTGCTCCTTTGTTTACTGGAAATCGTTTTATTCTTTTATTTTTTCTTTCTTTTTATTTTCTTATATGCATATATGTCAGCATATATATATATATATATATATATATATATATATGTGTGTGTGTGTGTGTGTGTGTGTGTGTATGTATAGACAGCATTTCCTCTTTTGAACATGTCTGATTAAATAGAAGAGATACTTCGCGTCAGTCTATTTTAACTTACATCTGTTCAAGTCTTTATATGTTGTTCGACTTCTAAATGGAATCTCTTTCTCTCTCTCTCTCTCTATATATATATATATATATATATAACACATCACTCAATAAGTCCCTGGCCTAACTAATAAAGCAACAACTTTTAGGCAAAATTCGGCTTTATTCATCAACATAGTCTTCTTCTAGGGCGATACACTGATCATAACACTTCTCGGCAATTCGATGCCTTTTTTTATTGGACGATTTGTTTTGGGCTTCAAAATACGCCTCATTTTCCGATATCACTTCATTGGAGCCAAATCTTTTTCCCTGGTGCATTCTTTTGCGGTCTGCAAACGGCCAGTAGTCGCTGGGGGCCAGATCTGGAGAAGAGGATGGGTGCGGGAGCAATTCGAAGTTCAGTTCATGTAGTTTTGCTATCATTGCGGTCGACTTATGACAAGGTGTATTGTCTTTTTTCTTCTTCAATTGTGGCCGTTTTTTGGCGATTTCTTCCTTCAAACGCACCAATAATGCTAAATAGTATATAAAGTTGGCGACCGTTGTCGAGAGCGACCACAAGGCTCTCTTTTCAGTAGCTACTACACAGAGGTGTAGAGGAGGGCGCTAATCCTTTCCCTGGATTGCTCCACTTTACCCTTGATACGTACCTTATATTGCTGAGTGTTAAGCAAGGAGGTATCAAGTACCAATTTTAAAGTCTTTGGTATGACGTGACCTGAGAGTGAACCCAGCTCTCCTGGACCATTGGCGAACACTCTACCCACAAGACCAATGAGCCGGTTTTATAATGCTAAATGATATTCGCTATTGATGGTTCTTCCTTTCTCAAGGTAATCGATGAACAAAATGCCTAGCGCCTCCGAAAATACGAAGACCAAAACCTTGCCTGCTGATGTTTGCGTCTCTGATCGCTTTGGGCGGCTTCACTTGCTACTGTCCACTCAGCTGACTGCCGATTTGACTCCGGAGTGAAGTGGTGGATCTAAGTTTTATCCATTGTCACATATTTACGTAAAAACTTGTTTTTGTTGCGTTGAAACAGTTGTAAACAACACTTTGATTCGTCGACGCATTGTTGTTTTAGATAGACGTTGAGCAAACATAGTACCCACTTTGAACACAGCTTTCTCATTGACGAATGTTCATGCAAAATAATGAATATACAGCTTTCTGATACCTTCAACTCCTCTGCTCTCTCACACAACTTCAATTTACGACCGGCCAAAATGAGTTTATGGAGTTTTCTAGTGTTTTCTGGGACAACAGCCGAATTTGACCAACCTAAGCGTTCAGCATTATTTGTTTGGCTTGGTTTGGTTTGTTGGGTTTTATGGCATATCAACCCTTGTAGGCTATTTAAGGCCAAATCCATTTTTATGCAAATAGTTCTATTTCAAACAATTCAGTTTAGCATGAGTACACAGTGTAGTTGTCAAAAACATTTCTATTTCAAGCTATTCAGTTTAGTCAAAAAGTTCTAATTCAAACAATTCAGTTCATCTTAAGTATGCAATTCTATTTAACAGGTTTTCACCTGCTGCTGTCTACTCAGCTGACTGCCAATTTGACTTTGGAGTGAAGTGGTGGATCCATATTTCACCCATTATCACATTTTTGCAAAAACTCCCTTTTGTTGCATTGAATTAGTTGCAAACAATCCCCTGAATCGTCGATGCGTTCTTGCTTTTTATCGACTGTGAGCAAACGCGGCACCCACTTTGAAAACAGCTTTCTCATTGACAAATGTTTATGCAAAATAGTGAATATACAGCTTTCTGATATCTATAACTCCTCTGCTCCCTCACGCAACTTCAATTTACGATTGGCCAAAACGATTTTGTGGAGTTTCCTGGTGTTTTCCGAGACAACTGCCGAATGTTGGCAACTTGAGTGTTCAGCATCATTTTTGTCTGTACGACCACGTTTCAAGTCAGTATACCCCCGTCTTAACTGTTGTTTCCGACAGAACAGAGTCCCAATACCACTTATCAAGCTATTGCTTTGCTTGAACAGTATTTTTCCCTGTTAGAAAGGAATGTTTCATCAACACACAAAGTTCAGATTTTTCCATTGCTTTAAAGATTTGTAATTTACGACCGGCCAAAATGAGTTCATGGAGTTTTCTAGTGTTTTCTGGGACATCTGCCAAATTTGAGCGACCTAAGCGTTCAGCATTATTGGTTTGGTTTGGTTGGGTTGGGTTGGGTTTTATGGTATATCAACCTTTGTAGGTTATTTAACGCCAAATCAATTTTTATGTAAATAATCAGTTCTATTTCAAACAATTCAGTTTAGCATAAGTACACATTTTAATTGTCAAAAACATTTCTATTACAAACTATTCAAGCAGTTATATGTAACAATTCAGTTAAGTATAAATACAGTGTCAATGTCGAAAAACAGATCTATTTCAAATAATTCAGTTAAGCATAAGTACATATTTTAATTGTCAAAAACATTTCTATTTCAAACTATTTCAAACAGTTATATGTAACAAATAATCCAGTTAAGCATAAGCACGCAGTTTAAATGTAAGTACGGTTTAATTGTCAAAAACATTTCTATTTCAAGCAATTCAGTTTAGTCAAACAATTCTGTTTAGCATAAGAATGCTGTTAGTTCTGTTTAACCCATAGACAGGGCCCTATCAGGTGCTACCACGCCGGACCAGAGTGGACCTGGGAGCGATGGCAATGAAGGTGTACTCCGCATTCCCCAAAGTTCCAGCACTGCTGGAACCTCACCATCAGATTGTTTAGTGTCATATCAGGACACTCGTTGGGGTGTGTCTTACACCTCTGCAGAGGTGCAGTCAGTGTATTTTACAGCCCCAGCCGACTGGGCAAAGCACTATTTGTGTCTGTACGACCGCGTTTAAAGCCAACGTACTACCTCTTTATCGTTGTTTCCGACGGAACTGAGTCTGGATAACACCAATCAAGCCATTGCTTTGCTTGAATAGTATTTTTTTCATCAGAAAGCAATTTAGATTTTTTCCTTTGTTTTGAAAATTTGCAACAGTAGCTTCACTTCACCATCATGTCGTGCCACCAGCACGGATATCCTTGATCCTCTCTCGCCACTCCTCTCTATCCATCATCACTTCTGGCAGGTCCCCAGGGCTACATCCCGTATCCTCACAGAGCTGCTGTGTGTAGGTTCGACCTGATCGCCCTGCTTTTGCTCGGCCATGTGATTATAAATTAATAATCGAATTGGGTTCAAATTTTGACACAAGCCATTTAAAATTTAGCACCTTATAAAAATTATATGGCTTTTTTATTAGTGGTGCCATCTATATGTCATGCCTGGAACTTATTGAGTGATGTGTTACTACCGACCAAAAATTTGTGACCACATTGATTTTTTTCCTCTAAACTTAAAAAATGAATCAAGCTTTATGTCTTTAAAGAAATAAATTCATTTATCTGTGTTTGTATGATGCATCAATTTAAATAAACATGCATATAAATTAATTATAAATTTGATCAAAACAAATTCTTTAAAGAATCCACCACAAGAATTAATAACTGCAGAGATAATTCTAAGCATCCTTTCTCGTAACTTGTAAAAGTATGTTTATTGAAGTGATAGCTATGCATTGTGTTACCCAGTCGTCTAGGGCTGTAGAATACACCGACCACATCTCTACAGAAGGGTATCCCCAACGAGTGTCCTGGTAATGACACTAAACAATCTGATGCTGAGGTTTAGGGAATGCAGAGTACCCCTTCATTGCCATTGCTCTCAGGTCCACTTTGGCCCGGAGTGGTAGCATCTGATAAGGGTCCTATTTATGGGTTAAATAGAACTAACGGCATACTTATGCTAAACTGAATTGTTTGACTAAACTGAATTGCTTGAAATAGAAATGTTTTTGACAATTAAACCGTACTTACATCTAAACTGCGTACTTATGCTAAACTGAATTATTTGAAATGGAACTGTTTTTCGACATTGAAACTGTACTTACACTAAACTGATTTGTTTAATATAGAACTGTTTTGACATTTAACTGTGTGTAAACAAAATCTGTATTTATACTGAACTGAATTAGCTGAATTATAACTGCTTGGTTAAACTGAATAGCTTGAAATAGAAATGTTTTTGACAATTAAACGGTACTTACATTTAAACTGCGTACTTATCCTAAACTGAATTATTTGAAATGAAACTAATTTTATAAAAATTGATTTGGCGTTAAATAACCTATAAAGGTTGATATGCATTAAAAACCAAACAACCAATCAACCAACCAATATGCATCGTGTAAATGTGTAAACAATTTTTACTTATTTTCAGGAAGTTCACTTCAAGGATTAATTTTATCCAAGGCTTGTTCAGTTGGTGAAAGATTTGGTGACTCAAGAGGCCATATTACGATTTTCAAAATTCTCGTATCTTTCTTTGATTTTAGATAATTCGTATACAGTTTTGTACTGTGTTTTGGATCATTATCTTGCCGCAAATCTATATTTTGTCCAATAATGCGGCAACCAGAAGGAATTGCATATATCTGCAGTATTGAATAATATTTTTCCTTTCGCATAATGCCTTGCCCAATCGGCTGGGGCTGTAGAATACACTGACTGCAGGAGTAAGACCCCCCCCAACGAGTGTCCTGGATATTACAGTAAACAATCTGATGGTGAGGTTCCAGGAATGCTAGAGCTTTGGGGAATGCGGAGTACCCCTTCCTTGCCATTGTTCTCAGGTCCACTTTGGCTTGGCGTGGTAAGACCGGATAGGGTCCTATCTATAGGTCAAATAGAACTAAACTATGTACTTATGCTAAACTGAATTGTTTGAAATGGAACTGTTTTTGACATTGAAACTGTATTTACGCTAAAATGAATTGTTTGAAATAGAACTGTTTTGACATTTAACTGCGTGTGGACAAAAACTATACTTATACTAAACTGAATTGTTTGATATAGAACTGTTTGGCTTAACTGAATAGCTTTGAATTGAAATGTTTTTGACAATTAAACTGTGTACTCATGTTAAACTGAATTCTGTGAAATAGAACTGTTTACTTGTATAAAAATGGATTTGGCATAAAATAACCTCCAAAGCTTGACCTGCCATAAAACACAAACAAACAAATAAAACAAATGCACAATGCATTTAATATGAACAAAGTCTCCTGCAATCTTACCTCCAAGAAATCCTCAAACCATTACAACACCACCACCACCACCCTTTACATTTAGCAGAATGCAACTTCTACTCATTCCTTCGGAAGAAATTCGTCTGACAAATATTCTTCGTTTACTTCCAAACAGCTCACATTTAAACTCATCAGTCCATTGTACCTTTTTACTTTCTTCTAAAGTCCAATCCTTGTACTGTTGAGCCCATTGTAGTCTTTTCAACCTTTTTTTCTTTTTTAATAGAGGTTTCTTAACTGAAACACAATTCCTTTAATCCCAACTGAAAGAAGTCTTCTCTTCAAAATAATTACAGATACTGTATGTAGAATAAAATCAAGCAGTTAGTTCAGGAGCTGTTTTTTCTTTTGTTTCTTTTGCTTGACATGATTAAATGTCAATCCTCCGTCAACATCTTCGCCGGTTTCTGCATATTGCTGCAGGCAATATGCGCCTCATTTTTTGATATCTGTAATATACGAGCAATCTGACGATCAGAATGCCATTCTATTGAAATTATTTTTTTCAATACTAACCTGTTTTGTTATTGGGATTTTAACGGTTTCTGAAAATTAATTTCAATCACACATTAATCTGGATTGAATTGAACCTCTATCTAGTAGTGGAATGAAGTATTTGTAAATTTCTATCCGATAATTCTAGAAAAGTATCAGATTGTAACAAAATTTCCAAAGCTTATGCGAATAAATTTATTATACTTGTAGAAAAAATATTCGCATTTTATATAAGGGTTTGCATATACACAGTAGGTGAATTAGTTTATTAAAATATGCAAAATTAGTCTTTTTATGAACTTAGAGAAACAATTTTTAGGTGCTTCCAAACTTTCTGTTCGCAGGATAGATAGATAGATAGATAGATTGATTGATAGATATGTGTGTATGTGAGAGGGAATGAAATGACTCAGACAGAAGATATGTGGGAAAAGGTAAACGGACGAAAGATATATATTTGGTGTTGTTGATTATATATTTATTATTTATCTATACAGGAGGTGCCCGTGGTGTAATGGTTATCGTCGCAGGATATGGACACGGCAACACGAGTTCAAATCCTGGACAAGACTGATTGCATTTCACATAGCACTAATACCCTTGGGAAAGGTATGAATCCAAATATTCTCCCTCCAGCTATGGGTAAATAGTAGGACAGACTACGTTCTTCAGCCTTGGTGAGGCAACTAGTCTAGGAGAAGGAAAACTCTGAATTCAAACCTGTTACACTCCGCTTAAAACAATTGACCTTGTGTCATATCCTGCCCAAGCGGAGGGGTTGGGTAAATATGATTATTTATCTATTCCTTTATTTTTGCCATTCCGTTTCGATTTCAAAATTTGACCACATCCAAAAGCATTCTGTTAAAAAATCGGTTTAAGTATGAGAAAAAATAAAATAAACATAATCAAAAAATTTTTCACACAAGTCCAAATTCATCATCAGGGCTAAATGTTTTGGTTTTATGAAGATGAATTACATGGGGAAAATATATTCGAAAAGGATAACGTCATGAGATGGAATTTTAAAAAAAAAAAGGCAACAGCGTTTTACGGTTTGAGAAGAAATTTTCGATGGGTTACAATATTAAATGTCTAGAAAAAGGCTCGTGTTATAACTGGATTTTTAAATATTTTAGTATCATTTTTACTAAAGAAAGTGGTATTTAATTAAAAAAAAACCTTGTCTTTGTATGATTGTGTCAAAATGTGTTATAGAACAAGCTTCGATTATTCTGCGTTTATCTCTGTTGTGAATGTGAAATTAGTTAAAATGTGATATTGGTTAAAATATAATGTGAAACTAAAGAGTGGGTTGTGTTTCTGGATTTAAAATCTTTTTTATATTTATGTGTGTATTGCTATTTAACATTAGTAATTCTGTTGATTAAGTATTCCTATCTAATACAATTGCCCAGTCGGCTGGAGCTGTAGAATACACCGACTGCATCCCCTCCCCCACCAACGAATGTCCTGGATATAATACTAAACAATCTAATAGTGAGGCTCCAGTAATGCTGGAGCTTTAAGGAATGTGGAGTATCCCTTAATTGCCATCGCTCCCAGGTCCACTCTGGCTAGGAGTGGTAATACTAATAAGGGTCCAATCTATGGGTTAAAAAGAATTAAACCGTGGTTGGAGTTTACTTGTTTTGACATTTAAACTGCGTACTTATGCAGAACTGAATTGCTCGAAATAGAACTGCTTTAACCTATAAACTGTGGACTTATGCTAAACTGAATTATCAGAAATAAAACTGTTTTGACATTAACTCTGTGTATTGTCCAGTCTACTGGGGCTATAGAATACACGGACTGCAGTGGAGTAAAACCCCCACCCAACGAGTGCCCCAGATATGACACTAAACAATGGTGAGGTTCCAGTGATGCTGGGACTTTGGGGAATGGGGAGAACCCCTTTATTGCCATTGCTCCCAGGTCCACTCTGCCCCGGAATGGTAACACCTGATATGGCCCTATCTATGGGTTAAATTGATCTAAATTGCATGCTTATGCTAAACTGAATTGTTTGAATTAGAAGTATTTGACGAAACTGAATAGCTCGCAATAGAAATATTTTTGACAATTAAACTGCGTGCTTATGCTAAACTGAACTGCTTGAAATAGGAATGTTTTAACATTGAAACTGTACTTATGCTAAACTGAATTGTTTGATATAGAACTGTTTTGACATTTAACTGTATGTGGAGAAAATCTATACTTATACTAAACTGAATTGTTTGAATTAGAATTGTTTGACTAAACTGAATAGCTTGAAATAGAACTGTTTTTGACAATTAAACTGTGTACTGATGCTAAACTGAATAGCCTGAAATAGAACTGATTGTTTTTATAAAAATGGATTTGGCGTTAAATAACCTACGAAGGTTGATATGCCATAAAACCCAACCCACCAACCTATCTAATACAAATAGCTTGCCCACAACTGTATGGTCTGAAAAAAAAAAACAATAATAATAATAATAATAATTTGAAGTAAAAGATTGAACAGTTCTATTTAATTCTTAGATGAGACCCTAACAGGTACTGCCACTCCGGTCAGAGTGGACCAGGGAGTAATGGTACTGAAGGAATTTTTGAAGCTCTTTGCTTCGATTTGGTACAAAGCCGAATTAATGGGGCACCCATTGAGACTTGAACACACTCGTGAAGGTTTGCTAGTCTAGCTTGCTAACCATTACACTACCCGAAATACTCTTTGGTAAGGGTAATGAAGGGTTACTTCACATTCCCTAAACTCGAAGACTGGGACCTCGTCATAAGATGCAGTTGAATGTCATACCCAGGACGTTAGATAGTTTCAAGCGTTGGTATTTCAAAAGAAGAAAAAGTGAAGAGGAAGGATTATTAAAAAAAGAAAAGAATGAAGGATACAAAAAGGAAAGAAAGTAAGGATTGAAAAAAGATTTTTTAAAAAAAGAGTTAGGGTTAAAGAGAGAGAGAGAGAGAAAGAGAGAAAGAGTATGGATTTTAAAAAAGAAAGAAAGAGTAAAGATTTTAAAAAGAGAGAAAGAAATACTTAAGATTTTTTTAAAAAACAGAAAGAAAGAGTAAGGATTTAAAAAAGAGAGGAAGAAAGAGTAAGGATTTAAATAAGAAAGAAAGAGAGTAAGGTTTTTAAAAAGAGAAAGAAAGAGTAAGGATTTTAAAAAAAGAAAGAAAGAAAGAAAGAGTAAGGATTTTAAAAAGAAAGAAAGAAAGAAAGAAAGAAAGAGTAAGGATTTTAAAAAGAAAGAAAGAAAGAAAGAAAGAGTAAGGATTTTAAAAAGAAAGAAAGAAAGAAAGAAAGAGTAAGGATTTTAAAAAGAAAGAAAGAAAGAAAGAAAGAGTAAGGATTTTAAAAAGAAAGAAAGAAAGAAAGAAAGAAAGAGTAAGGATTTTAAAAAAGCAAGAAAAAGAAGAGGTTTATTTTAAAAAGAGAAAGAAAGAAAGAATAAGGATTATAAAAAAGAAAGAATATGGACTTAGAGAAACAGGCAGTTTTTGAAAAGGCAGATAAAGAGGGTATCATTCATTTTACACATCGTGGCATACTAGTAATGGGGTATTAAGTTATAATACAGAGCAACAGAAAGCAGGGAGAATGGATTCATGCCTTTTCCGAGGTTAATAATTCAAATTCGAACTCGGTCAATCGATTTCCCTTTTCTGCACCAATAACCTTCCGCAATTACCACTCAGCCCACTGGCCTGAACAAAACCTTATCTGACCATTAAATGAACAAGCATTTCATCTTTATTACGGATTTGAAAATGTGATTTACTGGTTTCTTTTTGTTCGTTTTTCTTCTTCTTTGTTCCTGATGATTAAGTGGTCGCTATTCCAGCGAACACAGTTACATGGACAAGATGTACGAAAAGAGACAGACACAGAAAACGGTGGTGGAACTTACGTACTGACATCAACATGATCATAGAGTGTTGGTTTGCATGCTTGTATCCCCATTAAATGTCGTGACTGAGTATGTCACTCTCCACTAAGCCAGGCTCGTCGCCAGGGTACGGCAAATTAACAGATCAAGGTGGGTGGGGTTTGTAGGCATCTGTTAAACGCAGAAGCCGCGGACAAAATTACTTCACGATAATTCAGACATTGACTTCGTTTCTGCGCTGAGACGTACACAATTCCCTCCTTTTTCATTTTTAGTCACAATTTTTTTAATCTTTAAAATCTGGGATGATCCTTACTTTAAACATTAAACAATATTAATGAACACCGTCTCTATCACATATCGCTCTTTGCAAGTCTTCTAGAAGGCATGTAGTATCCACACATAGCTGAACGTAAGTTTTTGCTGATTGACCAACACTTGTGTGTCCAAATGCGAGAGTCCATAGGAAAACGTCGCTCATGAGTTCGTCCTTACTTGCCTAACAGGAGCCAACATGCATGTTCATCTTGGATGATTTGCAAGATCAGAGGTAAGTGGCCGTTCAATTGCTGGTTTGTATGGTAAAGTAAGTAAGTTGGCGACCGTAGTCAAGAGCGACCTGAAGGCTCCCTTTTCAATAGCTACTACACCGAGGTGTAGAGGAGGGTGCTACTCCATTCCCTGGATTGCTTCACTTTAGCCTTGATACGTACCTTATAATGCTGAGTGCTAAGCAAGGAGGTATCAAGTAGGATTCTGAGTCTTCGGTATGACTCAACCTGGGATTGAACCCGGGTCTACCGCGCCATTGCTGAACACTCTACCCACCAATGGGTCAGTTTTAACGACCTTAAGTCATTCCTATCTAACTGTGCAACCATACATTAGTACTGACACGGCTACCGCTAGGAAGAATTCCTGTTTTATTCACTCAAAGAGATCAGATTTCCTTATGATCGATAAACTATCAATAGCGACACGAGTTCAAATCCAGGACAAGACTGATTGCATTTCACATAGCACTAATACCCTTGGGGAAGGTATGAATCCAATTATTCTCCCTCCAGCTATGGGTAAATAGTAGGACAGACTAGGTTCTTCAGCCTTGGTTAGGCAACTAGTCTAGGAGAAGGAAAACTCTGAATTAAAACCTGTTAAACTCCGCTTAAAAATTGACCTTGTGTCATATCCTGCCCGAGCGGAGGGGTTGGTAAATAGTATCAATAGCAGATCTTGCTTTACCTACATGTACGCTGAAGGCCATTTACCTCCTATCTCACAAATCATCCAAGTTAGACGAAAAAGACATACAGGGCACTGCCGAAGAAGTAACGACAAACCCTTAAGCAACGTTCTCCTATGTACTGCTACTCATGGACACACCAGTGTTGGCCAAATAGTAAAAATTTACAGCTCTGATTGGCGTTTAGAGGACCTACGAAGTGCGATGGCTGATAAGGATGGATAACGAGAGAAAGTCAAAAGAACTCGTGCCTTGATGATGATGATGATGATGATGATGATGATGATATCTATTCCTGTGACAAACTATTTTGGCATGCTTCTCTTTTAGTGAGTAATAGAAAAGATTTGTCTTTTTTATAGCATATTATTAGCGCTCTTGGTCCTTGTCTAAACTACGTGCTTAGAACATCAATCGACAAAATCAGAGAAAATGGCTTCGAGCTGACTAAGAAAAGAAGCAAAAGGTACCCCGCAAAAACAATCACAGACGCCGACTACGCTGATGACTTGGTGTTACTGGCGAATACGCCTAAACAAGCAGAGACACTACTGCATAGTTTGGAACGAGTCGCAGCAGGCATTGGCCTCCATGTCAATGCACACAAAACTGAATATATGTGTTACAACCAAACGGGCAACATCACCACACTAGACAGAGCCTCTCTGAAACTAGTAGACAAATTCACCTACCTAGGAAGTAGCGTCTCATCAACCGAAAACGACATCGACACACGACTGACGAAGGCATGGACGGCTATCGATAGGCTCTCGATCATATGGAAATCATATCTGACCGATAAAATGAAACTCAGTTTCTTCCAGGCAGCGGTTGTATCGATACTGCGATATGGATGCACTACATGGACGCTAACTAAACGGCTGGAGAAGAAGCAAGACGGCAACGACACAAGAATGTTGAGAGCAATATTGAACAAGTTCTGGCGACAACACCCCACGAGACGACAACTATACGGCCACTTGCCTCCCATCACGAAAACTATACAAGTTAGACGAACCAGACACGCAGGACACTGCTGGAGAAGCAAGGACGAGCTCGTAAGTGATGTACTCCTATGGACCCCCACATATGGCCAAGCAAAAGCAGGACGACCAGCTCGAACCTACATACAGCAGCTATGTGAAGACACAGGATGTAACCCTGAAGACCTGCCGGAGGCGATGAATGATAGGGAGAAGTGGCGAGAGAGGGTCAGGGATATCCGTGCTGGCGGCACGACATGATGATGATGATGATGATGATAGCATATTAACGTTTATGAATGTTGTAATCTTGAAGGGCGAAAAATGAATAACACAATGAGATGTAAGGTTTACAGAAGTATATATTAACGGAAATACAGACATTAACGGTTATCGGTAACTGACTAGACTCGCTTGACTCGTTTATCGAGTCAGTCACTATTTATAGTGTCGGGGAGGGTCCATGCAGTGACGTCATGGGTATATCCTCATAACAATGGGTTATTTACTTCAATAGGCGTGATAAAGAAAATTAGTGTAAAATCATCATCATCATTATCTTGTCGTGCCATCAGCACGGATATCCCTGACCTTCTCTTGCCACCTCTCCCTACCGTTCATTGCTTCCGGTAGGTCCTCAGGGCTACACCCCGTATCCTCGGCCATGTGCGGGGGTCCATAGGAGAACATCACTTATGAGCTCATCCCTGCTTCTCCAGCAGTGTCCTGCGTGTCTGGTTCGTCTAACTTTCATAGTTTCGTGATGGGTGGTAGGTGGCCGTACAGATGCTGCTTTGTGGGATGCTGCCCCCAGAACTTGTTCAATATTGCTCGTAGCATTCTTGTGTAGTTACCGTCAAGCTTTTTCTCCATCCGTTTAGTTAGCGTCCATGTAGTGCATCCATATAGCAGTATCGACACGATCGCTGCTAGGAAGAAACTGCGTTTCATTTTATTGGTCAGTTCTGACTTCCATATGACCGATAGCCTATTGATAGCTGTCCATGCCTTTGTTAGTTGTGTGTCGATGCCTATCTCGGTCGATGAGACCCTGCTTCCTCGGTAGGTGAACTTGTCTACTAGTTTCATAGAGCTACCGTTTAGTGTGGAAATGTCGCCTGTTTGATTAAAGCACATAACAGTGCAAATTATTTGTATTAGATAAGAATACTTACTTCCATGTGGGAAAACAAATAGTGAAATGGGTATAAAACGTTAAAATATGAAATTATGATTGCAAAGAAACATTTACAAATAAATAAAATTTCGGTATTGAATAACCCATAAGAGGTTGATTGGTCATTAAACAAATGAATGAAATCTAATCCAACAGCTTTTTTAATCAGGTACACGTTAAATGCCAGGAATCTTCGGGTGAGTTGCCAAAAAAATAGAAATAAAAAACCTCAAATCCGTGCCAACACGTATCTACTTTCGTTCGTTTATTCTTTTCTTGACTCATAAGTCTGTCTATGTCACCCATTGGGTATAGAGCCTTGTGCAACGTCATTAATTTCTTTGTGCTATCTGAATTCCTCCCTTGTCCATTTTAGAAAGGGTCCTGAGTATCTTACAAGTAGGATTGTCTTGCTAAGATTTCTGTTGCAGTGCTTGATTTCGAGAAGATTTTCTCGTTCTCCTGAGGTACTTTTTTCTTAGTTTGTCTTTCATCTCTGTTGGATGGTATCCATTTTCCATATTCCGAGGTACTTAAAATTTACTTTTTCTCTAAGTCTACTTGAAATTTCCTGATTGGGTACTTTCCTGATTTTGCTAATTATTCCTTCTGTTGTTTCTCTTTTTCCCTTTTCATTAACAGTCTGGTTTACTTTTTGGTGCCAATTTGATTGGTTGGTCGGCTGTTTGGGTTTTATGGCATATCAACTTTTGAAGGTTTTTTAATGCAGAATCCATTTTTATGGAAATAATCAGTTCTATTTCAGTTTAAAATGAGTACACAGTTTAATTGTCAAAAACATTTATATTTCAAGTTATTCAGTGGAGTCAAACAGTTCTAATTCAAACAATTAAGTTTAGTATAAGTATAAATTTTGTTTACACACAGTTAAATATCAAAGCAGTTCTCTATTGAACAATTTAGTTTCGCGTAAGTACAGTTTCAATGTCAAAAACAATTCCATTTCCAAAAATTCAGTTTAACATACAAAAACAGTTCCATTTAAAACAATTAAGTTTAGTATAAGTACGTAGTTTAAATGTAAGTACACAGCTCAATTGTCAAAAACATTTCTATTTCAAGCTATTCAGTTTAGTCAAACAGTTCTAATTCAAACAAATCAGTTCAGTCTAAGTACGCAGTTTACTTCTATTTAACCCATAGACTGGACCCTGTCAGGTGCTACCACTCCGGGCCAGAGTGGACCTGGGAGTGATTGCAATGAAGGAGTGCTCCGCATTCCCATCACTGGAACTTCACCATCAGAATGTTTAGTGTCATTGTCAGGACACTCGTTTGGGAGTGGGGGGGGGGCTTACCCTTCTGCAGAGAAGCAGTTGGTGTATTCTACAGTCCCAGCCGACTAGGCAATTCGTTGCCAAATTCCATTCCTATATCCTTGCTGTATATTATTATAGTTTGTATATGGGTTTATTATTTTATTATTTTACACCTGGCGAGGTTTTCACACCAGCTTCACCTGGTGGGCTTTCACTGGAGTCTGAATGATAGCAAGTCTACCTCAGGTTTCCAGGACACTTCTCAGTATTTTGGCTGATCTCAACAATGCTCTAGTTTGAATGGTCTCGATTCTCTGATTTCCAATACTTCTCGTCCCCTTTCTAATACTTTGGGAATCGTTCCAACTTCGATTGGTATCATCCTCACCCTCATGATCCACAACTTACTAAGTTCTATGGTAAAGTCCAAGAATTCATTTATTTTTCAATTTCACTCAGTGGGCCATCGGAACGGCAAAATCCACTAGAGAGCAAATTTTTTTAATGGTTAATTATCACTATGTCTGGTCGTCTAGCCGTGATTACGTGATTCATTTATATCCCAAAATTGCATCTCATTCTATAGGACGGATTTTTTATCACTAGGTCTGGTCGTCTGGCCGTAATTATGTGATCTGTTTGTATCTCAGAATTGCATAACATTCTATTTGTTAATTTTCACTAGATCTGATCGTCTGGCCGTGATTTTCTGACCCGTTTGTATCTCAAAATTGCATCGTATTCCCTGGGAGGGATTTGTTAATTATCACTAGGTCTGGTCTTCTGGTCGGGATTAGGTGATCCGTTTGTATCTCAAAATTTCATCTCATTCTCTAGGACGGGTTTGTTGGTTATCACTAGGTCTGATCGTCTGTCTGTATTTATGAGATCCGTTTGTATCTCAAATTTCATCGCATTCTATAAGACAGGTTTGCTAATTATCACTAGGTCTGGTCTTCTAGTCGAGATTAGGCGATCCGTTTGTATCTCATTTATTTTTATTATTATTTACTCCTTTAGAGTTTTTCACATCAGTGTTAGCTGATGGTTTTTCACAGGAGTTTGAGTGACATCAAGTCTCCTCAAGTCTCCCTTTCAGTTTTACCCTATTCGACAGGTTCTCTTTTTTGTTTGTTAACAATCGCAAGGTCTGGTCATCTGTCCGTGATTAGGTGATCCGTTTGTATCTCAAAATCCCAGAGAGTCTTAATGCTTATTATTATTATTATTATTTCTATTTGCTTTCCTTCATTTTTACGCTATTCAGCAGGTTCTCTTTTTATGTTGACGGTCATAACGTCTAATCGTCTGGCCGTGATTAGGTGATCCGTTTTTATCTCAAAATTGCATCTACTAGGCGTTTACTCAGTTCTAGAGCCACTCTATCATGAATGAACGTGAATTTTAAACTAGAATCCATGTGTACCATGATGGTCTGCCGTTTTCCAATTCGGTACTTTCTTGAGAGAAGCTCAGAGCAGTTACAGGTGTAGTTCCGCTTCGAGTCTTTATAATTCTTTTTTCGTGTTATTTATCCATTGGGTCTTTCTACTATATTCTTTCTGTTCCCATATCTTACTCCAAAATCGATTTGATTCCTTTGGATGTGGTTGTAGGTTTGTCCACTTGCATTCTTCACCAACTTGGTAGAACTTTCTTTCGTTATTTTGGAATATCCTGTTTTATTTACATTGCTTGACCCTGTCTTGGTATCTTTTAAATCCCTCTTATTTAACCAACATCTGATTTTTATTTTCAAGTTGAATTGTCTGACTTGTCTATTGTTTTGTTTCGGTCTTTTCATTCCAATATATCCTTGTGTGTTTTTCCTTGCTTTGCACTTTTATTTGTTATCGCAGTTTATTTACCTGTCCTTTTAGCATAATTTCTCAGCCAGGTTTTGTATTTCTGTACGGTTTCCGTAGAAGAACACCGAATTTGTGACAGACGAGTTTCACTCTTGCATTAATCAGCTCGTTTGGTTCACTGATATTGCCTGTTAAGATAACTGTTTATAATTTGTTTAATTTCAAAGTTTCTACCTTTACTTTTTCTTGTCGTGGTTTCTGAAGTAAAATAATACGATCCTCGTTATTTTCTTTATCAACGCTACATTGTTTTATCTTCTCATGTTAATATTTGTTTTGTGTTGCTGGGGTCTATAATGTTTTGATTTTCTGTATTTTGTGTTTCAGGTCGGGAATGGGTCTCTTGCATTTCAGTATTTAGCGTTTCGCTTAAAAACCATATATATATATATATATATATATATGTGTGTGTGTGTATCAAAATGAATATCTCCTCCTCCACTACCCTTGAATTCTATAATTAACATTTAATGGTTATCTCTATTTCCCCTCCTCCTTCTAGAATTCTATAAATAACATTTAACAGCTATCTCCTTCTCCTATCCTCCTTCTAGAATTCTAGAATTAACTTTAAATAGTTTCCTCCTACCATACAAAAAGAAACCATGTGTTTATTTATTTATTCATTTTTGTTTTTATTTTTTTTTTTTTTTTTATGAGTTCAAGCTTGGTCATATTTTTGTTTCATGACAATATTCGGCCATGTGTTGCCAGGATGACACTGCAGAAGCTCATTGACTTGGTATTTGAGACTTTGCCACAGCCACCATATTTGCCTGATCTCTCACGCACCGACTACCGTTTTTTCAAGCGTTGGGGCACTTTTACGTGCCAAAAACAATTCCGTTCCAAACGAGAAGTAGAAACTGCATTTAAAGAGTTCTTGGCATCAAAACCTTTAGAGGTTTTTTTTGTTTGTTTTTCAGCTCGAACTTACATACAGCAGCTATGTGAAGACACAGGATGTAACCTTGAAGACCTGCCAGAGGCGATGAATGATAGGGAGAAGTGGCGAGAGAGGGTCAGGGATAACCGTGCTGGCGGCACGACATGATGATGATGATGGCGTAAATGCATAGCTGTTTAGGGATCATATTTTAACTGATTAAACACTGTTAAAATTTAATCAATCAAGAATAAAATTTTATTCTAAAACCAGTCATTATTTTCAGAATAATCTTATATATTAGGTAAACTATTTTCAAATCTGTGAATTCAGTGAGGTATAAAAACAACATATTTTTTTGTTTTGTTTTCATTCGTTTCCAGCCTCGTTTTGAGAAGTACTAGTAAACCTGTTTATGCACGAACACTGATTACATTTCGTCGGATTTTACGGAAGAATCTTTTGGTTATATGTTTCCTTTGATGTTGTAGGTTTGGACTAAACTGGTTATTTCAGATTTATTTACCGAAATACATACCACATTCTTTCGAATCGCAAAAAAGAAAAAATTCCATCGACTCTGTATACGCACCATTGCTTGATTTTAATAAGGGATCTTGCCCGAAGTACTTGCTCTGGTTGCGAAAAGAATTCATTATTTCGTTTGAGACTGCCAGGTCGAAATAGTACACTATTCATAGAAATATAAAGAATCAAATAAATTTTAAAAAAGTATACAAGTGAGGGCTGAAATTTTCTCGGCCGAACCAATTACTTTTTTTTTCTGAATGGTGCTCAGACGAGCTCCTCACCCTTGTACAACCAATACGGGAATTTCCAGTCGAAACACTGTTCGGCAAGACTTGCAAAACTTAACCATGTTATATATATATATATATATATATATATATATATATATATATATATATATATATTCCTCCTTTTTGAAGCAAATTCCGCTCAAACTTCCATCAAATTCTCCTTCACTTCATTTGTAAATACGGACTATTAACTTTTAAAGAAATGTCAGTCAAAAGTTGCCTTAGTGTTGAATTCGTTTTAAAACCCTGTCCCCCATTTTACACACACACAAACACACAAACATACAGACACACACACACACATATATATATATTAAAATGAATAGGTCCTCGAAGAGATGTGTATTCTTTTAAAACTTATTTGTTTATTTCGTTTTTACATACGTGTATGTTTCCAGCTTGTTGCTTTCGTCAGAGAACATATATGGCACAAGGCCATGTGAATGAGGTACTCAATGAGACTTTAACTAACTCGTGTTTTAATGGTTTTCAGGTTTGTCTGGATTTATTTAGAGATCACTCCTCTCTTTCCCTTTTCTCTTAATGTGTCTACCTTAGTCTGTTTTTACTCCTAATTGGTCTTTGATAGTTGATATGTTTTTATTGTTTTACCCTGGGTAGTTGTGTGTGTGTGTGTGTGTGTGTGTGTGTGTGTGTGTGTGTGTGTGTGTGTTAAAGTGGTTTTGGATCTCACAGTTATTTTTCTTCCGTGTGTGTGTGTGTTGAACTTTTTGTACGTGTGTGTGTGTATGGTAGTGTGGTTTGAAATTTACTGGTAATAACTTTTTACTAATATCTTTGTAATTCATGTTTTATTTAACGTGGGCTTAAATTATCTATGAAGTTTTTTTTCTTTTATTTGAAGTAATGTGTAATCGTTCGTTTGGTACACAGGCATAATTTTGAATTTACCTTAATTACATTCGTATAGGTATTTCGATACATTTGATTTTCTATTTTCTGTTATTTTGATATGGCACTTGTAAAGTGATATTCTAGTATTGAGGGCAACACGTATGTAAGAACGAAATAAACAAATAAATCTTAAAAGAATACAAATCTCTTCGTGGATCTATTCATTTTAAAATATTTTCTCTCTTTGGGCCTAGAAGGAAAAATCATATATATATATATAAACGGTCGGTTGGACCTATAGAGGCAAATGCTTGTAAAAATAATATCATTCGCTGGTTAGCGTTTTATGTTTATCAGAAGGATGCTGTCATTATCAGATGCACTTCTAAAGGTATGAGGTATAAGTTGAAGTTTCTTCGGTATTAATTTCTTTCAATTTCGATTCAAACCGCTTGGTTAAAAATTGCCCAATTTGAAACACGATAAAAAAGCAAGAAAGATAAGATCAATCCATATCAATTTCAAATCCAGCTTAACTTCGAGTAGGGGGTGTCGTCGTGGTGTAATGGTTAAAGCGATGGACTGCGGAATCGTAGTACGCGAGTTCGTACTCCAGTCGCGCTATTACGTTCACTTTCGGGCAAATACCCTTGGGAAAGGTATGAACCCCCTTATCCTCCCAGCTATGGGTTAAATAGTACCACCACTGTTCTTCGAGGAGAATGGCTTTGGCATTAAATAACCTACAAAGGTTGATATGCCATTAAACAAAGAAACCAAACCAAACCTAACTTCGAGTACTACTCACGTGTTTGTCCGGTCTCCTACCGTCACGTGTTATGAATACTTGATAGGATGCAGGGTCGATCACGAGGTCAAGTCAAGGAAGAACTCTTTTTACATCTTTAACCATACACGTGGGTCTCATATTGCCAGTCAGTCGATTTTCTCTCTTTACTTCGATGGAAGAAATTTAAACGTGCTCGGCACACTGGGGGCTCGCACACAGGGTATTTTCAATCGAAACTTTGGCGAATCTCATCCGTGTTTTTTTTTTTGTCTTTTTTTATATATTTCTTTTTACTGAGACAAGATTCATTCAAACAATTTTTCTTCTAAAAATAACTGATACGGTGGGAAAAAAAACCATTCCCATGAGTGTTTCCTAACAGCAAATGACATTGAGTCCAAAGTAATTATCTTACTGGTTCGTTGGTTGTTTTTATGGCATATCAACCTATGTGGGTTATTAAATGCCAAATCCTGTTTTTATTCATATGATTTGTAAGCTTATTGCTAACTTTATTTTTTCAAAGACTTGTTAGATCTCATCTGTTTGCAAACCGTTACATAATTTCTAGTATTTCTATTTAACGCTAATAATTCTTTGCCCAGTCAGCTGGGGTTGCAGAATACACTGACTGCATCTCTGCAGAGGGGTAAGACTCCCCCCCTCAACGAGCTTCCTAAACAATCGCACTAAACAATCTGATGGTCAGATTCTATTAATACTGGAGCTTTGGGGAATGCTGAGTACGCCTTCATTGTCATCGCTTCCAGGTCCACTCTTGCCCGGAGTGGTAGCAACTGATAGGGTCCTATCTATTGGTCGAAAAGAACTAAACTGTGTTTGTTGAGAGGGGACTGTTTTTGCATTTAAACTGAGTATTTATGCTAAACTGAATTATTTAAAATAGAACTGTTTTCACATTTAAACGGTGTAATTATGCTAAACTTAATTGCTTGAAATAGAAGCGTTTTGACATTTAAACAGCGTACTTATGTTAAACTGAATTATCTAAAATAAAACTGTTTTTACATTTAACTCTGTGTATTTGCCCAGTCGTCTGGGGCTGTAGGATACATTGATTGCTTCTCTGCAAAGGGCAAAGATTCCCTCAACGAGTGTCCTGGTTATGACACTAAACAATTTAATGATGAAGTTCCAGTTATGCTGGACCTTTGGAGAATGTAGAGTTTCCTTTTATTGCTCCCAGGTCCACTCTGGCCCGGAGTGGTAGCACCTGGTAGGGCCCTATCTATGGGTCAAATAGACCTAAACTGTGTACTTATGCTAAACTGAATTGCTTGAAATATAACTATCTTGACATTTAAACTACGTATTTATGCTAAACTGAATTGTTTGAAGTGGAACTGTTTTTGACATTGAAACTCTACTTACGCAAGACTGAATTGTTTGAAATAGAACTGTTTTGACATTTAACTGTGTAAACAAAAACTACACTAATACTAAACTGAATTGTTTGAATTAGAACTGTTTGACTAAACTGAATAGCTTGAAATAGAAATATTTTTGACAATTAAACTGTGTACTCATGCTAAACTGAATTGTTTGAAATAGAACTGTATTAAGATGGATTTGGCATTAAATAACATACAAAGGAGGTGCCCGTGGTGTAATGGTTATCGTCGTAGGAAATGGACACGGCGACTCGAGTTCAAATCCTGGACGAGAATGATTGCATTTCACATAGCACTAATACCCTTGGGAAAGGTATGAATCCAGTAATTCTCTCTGCAGCTATGGGTAAATAGTAGGACAGACTGGGTTCTTCAGCCTTGCCGAGGCGACTAGTCTAGGAAAAGGAAAACTCTGAATTCAAACCTGTTAAAGTTCGCTTAAAAATTGACCTTGTGTTATATCCTGTCCGAGCGGAAGGGTTGGTAAATAGGATTAAATAACCTACAAAGGTTGATATGCCATAAAACCTAATAAACAAACACACATTAGTAATTCTATTTATTGACTATTCCACAGCTGTTTGGTTTAAAATGATCAATAATAATAATTAACAATGATTGATAATAATAATAATAATACTTAATAAAATATCGAACAGATTTCTTAGGGCCCCAATTACCTATCTGTTCTCCTATTACCAATGACTAAATAGTAGGACAGACTACACTCCCTAGCATTGCCGAGTAAACCAATCTAGGAGAAAAATTCTGAATTCAACCCCCAAATATACCCTTGTGTTTCACCTTGTTCGTAGTGTAGGGGCTGCATAAAATATTCAAAGGGTATTTTACATGAATGTACTCAACAATCAAGTATAAGTCATTCACTGTAAAAAAAAAAAAAAAAAATAACAGACATGTGTAAATGGCATATCAACCTTCATGGGTTATTTAATACCAAAGCTATTCACCAAGAAGAACCATAGTGGTACAATTTAACCCATAGCTGGGAGGATAAGGAGGTTCATACCTTTCCCAAGGGTATTTGTTCGAAAGTGGACGTAATAGTACGGCTGGAGTTTGAACTCGCTTACTACGATTCCGCAGTCCAGCGCGTTAACCATTACACAACGAGGACATCTCCTTTAACTTTTTTTTTGGTTTACTCATGTTTAAAAAAATGACGGTTTATTTAAGTCATTTTATATTTACATTGTACTTGTAAAATATCAAAAACTTTTGTTGCTCTTTAAGCTCTTGTGTATATTTCTTGTAACGTATATAGCAGCAAAATTTGACTCCTTTTGCGTAATGTTCCTTGTTTTCACTCTCAAAACTAAACCATAAAGAACCCATTTTTTTATTTGTTCAAATACTTATTGTAATATTATGGTCGAGGGATTTCGTTTTATGTCTTTGGGTTTAGTTAGGCTGAGAACCTTTCGGCTCAGTACATGGGTTACTTAGGGGCAACATTAACGCAAGTGTTCGCGCGCGCGCTGGCAGAGCGGACGTGTCACTCAGAGATGTCACAATAGCCCAGATGGGAAACGAGGCTAGCAAATGCGAATGACGTTACGCACCGGAAGCGCGCAGAGGATTTTGGAAATTTTGAAGAAAGTTAGTGGAGTTGAGAACTGGATACCGAACGAGAAGGATCGACTTTCGCTTGCTCGCCGAGGCCTTGGGCAGGTGTCGCACGAGATGGGGAGGGGGTAGAAGAAAAAGCCAGAATAGAAAGAATGTGTATCTCTCTCCTTATGTCGAAGAACCTTTAAACTCAAAGGTAATAAAAAAAGTTTCGTGCCGGAACTGAGAAGTCATTACGTGTTTTTCGAATGTCGAGATTCTAGGAATCTCGACATTCGAAAAACATTCTATCTTTATGGACATTCGATGTACGTTTCACACAAAGCCATATCATGGCTACGGTACATTATGAGCACTACGATATACATAAACTTTCATGTTTGTTTGTTTGTTGGTTTGGTTTTTTTTTTAAAGATGGGTGTCTATCTGAGACTTAGTTTTGCATTAAATTGCATCTCCAAAGCAACTTGCCCAGTCGGCTGCGGCAATAGAATAGACTGACTGCACCTCTGCAGAGGGGTAAGATCCCCCCCAACGAGTGTCCTAGATATGACACTAAACAATCTGATGGTGAGGTTCTAGTAATGCTGGGGCTTTGGGGAATGCAGAGTACCCCTTCATTGCCATTGCTCCCAGGTCCACTCTGGCCCGGCGTGGTAGCGCCTGATAGAGCCCTATTTATAGGTTAAATAGAACTAATGGCATACTTATGCTAAACTGAATTGTTTTACTAAACTGAATAGCTTGAAATAGAAATGTTTTTGACAATTAAATCGTACTTATATTTAAACTGCTTGCTTATGCTAAACTGAATTATTTGAAATGGAACTGTTTTTTGACATTGAAACTGTTCTTACACAAAACTGATTTGTTTAATAGTTAAAAGTCAAAACTGTTCTATATGTTTAAACAAAATCTCTACTTATACTAAACTGAATTAGCTCAGCTTGAATAAACTGAATAGTTTGAAATAGAAATGTTTTTGACAATAAAACTGTTTACTCATACAAAACTGAACTGTTTGTGATAGAACTGATTATTTACATAAAAATGGATTTGGCGTTAAATAACCTACAAAGGTCGATATGCCATAAAACCCAACCAACCAAACAGCCATCCAAAGCAACCACCACAGACAATTTTCTGAGTAGCCTGTAATATATGAGGGCCGGCTGAAAAGTTCGTGGATTCACAAAGATACGTTCATGCAATGTGATCAAATGAGGTTTATTTTCCAATAAAGTCCCCCTTACAGTCCGCTCAGTTCCTCTTATCGGTTTTGTCGTGGTTGAGATCTATTGTTTTAAAAAGTCATCGGCAGATATGTTATCATAAGATGAACTTTTCAGCCCACCCTCATAACTTGACAAAGGTAGCGATTTTCCTTCCAGATGGGGTTAGCTAATTTGGATAATTTGCTTAAAAAACGGGTAAAGTGAAAATAAAGAAGGAAATCCATTATATTTTATCGTTCATTTTTAAGAGTTTTCTTTTGCTTTTTTTTTTTTATTGATCGGAGATTGTTTTGTAGAAAGCTTTACTATCGTAGCTGAGAAAGCTATCATGAAAAGGTAACGTTAGCCTGATTGAAAATAAAACCGACCACTAAATGAAATCTTCAATAGTAACGTTCAAGTTTTTATCTATATATTTGTTCTTATTCTTAGTTTATAATTCACTTATTTTTTTAGGCATATATGTTATCAAGAGAGGATCGTAGCGTAACGGTTATCATTATAGGATGTGGACACGGCTACCCGAGTCCAGATCCTGACGGAGAGTCCCCATGGCGTAGCGGCTAATGAGCTAGACTGCCACATCGTAGTAAATCAGTTCGAACTCCAGTCACGCCATTACGTTCACTTTCAGACTATTAGCCTTGAGAAAGGCATGAACCTTCTTATACCTCCCTGATATGGGTGAAATAGTACCACTATTGTTCTTCGACAAGGATGACTTCGGCATTAAATTTCCAACGAAAGCTGACATGCCATTTAAGTAAAAAAAAGAACAAATTAAATCGTGAAGCTGTATTTTCACATAGAGCTAATACCCTTGGGAAAGGTATAAATCTGTTCGCCCTCCACCAGCGAGGGAACTGGGCTCTTTGACCTGTGTATGACAACCAATCTGGGAGAAGGAAAGCTCTTAATTTGAACATGTTATACAGCTGGAGAGAGTAGCCCAGTCGTCTGGGGCTGTAGAATATACCGACTCCATCTCTGCAGAGGGATTAAGACCCTTCCCAACGAGTGTTCTATATATGATTTGAAACAATCTGACGGTGAGGCTTCGGTATTTAGAGAATGCAGAGTACCTCTTCATGGCCATCTCTCTCAAGTCCACTCAGACCCGAAGTGGTAGAACCTGAAAGGGTCTTATCTATGGGTTAAATAGAACTATTTAACATTTAAACTGTGTGGAAACAAATGACTTATGCTAAACTGAATTGCTTGAAATTGAACTGTTTGATCATTTAACTGTGTGTAAACAAATGTTTGATCTTTGGTTTTGTTAAACCATTGTCGGTTATTTAATGCCCAATCCATTCTATATATATATATATATTAAATACATGATTTCTAAAAAACATTTTGTAGATAAATCAATCATTTCTTTACACAGATAAATGTAAAAACAGTTCTACTCCAAACAATCCAGTTTAGCATAAGTACACAATTTAAATGTCAAACAGTTTTATTTGACCCATACATAAGACGCTATCAGATGCTACCACTCCAGGTCAGAGTGGACCTCGGAGCGATGGCAAGAAATGCCTACTCCCCATTCCCCAAAGCTCCAGCATTACAAAAGCCTCACCATCAGATTTTCTAGTGACATATCCAGGACATTGGTTGGGGAGGGGTACCCTTCTGCAGTGATACAGTCGGTGTATTCTACAGCCTTAGCCGACTTGGCCAGACTGATCTTTAATTGAATTGTTAGTGATACATAGCAATACTTGAAACTATTTATCTTTATTGACTTATGTTTACAAATCATATGTATTTAGTATATATGTATAAACTGGATTTGGCATTAAATAACCTTCAGTGGTTGATATGCCATAAAACTAAAACAAACCTGGTGAGAGATGATGATTCAACCTTGGATTGAACCCATGTCTCCCGGGCCATTGGCGAACACTCTAACCATTACGCCGATGTCAGGTTATTCAGCAGTAAATAAACTAATAACAAACAAGCCGCCAACATTTGTATTTGATTGCTAAAAGTTCTGTTTTTTTGTATATTGCATATACATAGGATGAAAAGCATGTTATATGTGCGTGTTATATATATATATATATATATATATATATATATATATATATATATATATATCAGGCCGCAATCATTCATTTAAGTATTTTTCATTAGCTAAAAACACATTTTGTCTGTTAAATTTAATTAAGATCCTTTCGAGTTTCCTGATAAGTGTCTTGGTTTCAGGTTGGAATTGGTGGATGAATTTACCAAAATTGTCCCGAGTGCTTTTGGACCCTTCATCGGCCATCATCAGGGGTTGCTTGCATGTGTAAAGAGTGTTTTGAAAGTGTTTTGTAAGTTTTTGTTTTTTATAACATAACAAAACTACGCAAACGCAGAGTTGGATAAAACTGAGATGCTGATGAATTTAAAAAACAGAACGCTATTAACGGAAATAGAATATTATCAAGGAATTTGGAATATTTTTAAAAAATGTCTAAAAGCGTTTCGAAACATTGTCGCTATTTTCAAAATTAATTCTATTGATTTTAGGTTTTAGTTTTTATATGTAGGGCTTCTAGGATTTGTAGACCTTGCTTATTCATTTCATGTGCTATTATATTTCAAAACACTCTTTACACATGCAAGTAACCCCAGATGATGGCATATTAAGGGTCCAAAAGTGCTCGGGACAATTTTGGTATATTCATCCACCAATTTCAACCTGAAACCAAGACACTTATCAGGAAAATCGAAAGTATCTTGATTAAATTATGTAGACAAAATGTGTCCTTACTATTTAATGAAACACATACACTCACACACACACACACACACACACACACACACATATATATATATATATATATATATATATATATATATATATATATATATATATATATATATAAACACTGGCACTGGACCTCATAATCTGACGAGCTCTAGGATTAAAACTCATTTAAAAAAATCTTTACACATGCAAACAACCCCTTTGAAGAGACCGAAAGCGCTCGAGACAATTTTGGGAAATTCATCGATTAATTCTAACCTGAAACTAAGATACGTATCAGGAAACTTGAAAGGATTTTAATAAAATCATATGTCCAACTATATATATATATATATATATATATATATACACAATAAAAAGCATACACACTTTGTTTGAGTTTTATGGTATATCAAAACTTGTAGGTTATTTAATGTCAAATCCTCTTTATACATATTAAATATATATGATTTGGTTTGGTTGGGTTTAATGGCATATCAAGCATTGTAGGTTATATAATGCTAATTGCTAATTTATATATATATATATATATATATATACAATTTGTAAACACATTTTGTAGATAACATACTCAAACGAGTCAGGGCCTTTTTTTTTTTTTACTCACAGAAATACCTGAAACAATTTAACTACCTAACACATAATTCTATTTACTATTAATGATTGTTTGAACACAGTGAGAGTTTTACAAGTATTACTATTTAGCGCTAATAATTCTATTCAGCACGATTCATTCATTTGCACACAGTTAAATGGTTCCAAGTATTGGTACATAATTTCAATTTTTTCTATTTAGCAGACAGTTAAACTGTTCCAAATATTGGTAATATCAATAATTCAATTTAGGCTCACAGTTAAAGAGTTTCAAGTATTGCTATTCAACACCAATAATTTAACATTACTCATTTGTTTACACACAGTGAAATAGTTTAAGTTATTGCTATATAACACCAACAATTCAATTAAACATATGTCCTTTCTTTGATCAGTCAAATGGTCAAACAGTTAGTACTTTTACTAACAATTCGATTTACCATCAGTCATTTGTTTGCACATAGTTTGAATGTCAAACTGTTCTATTTGATCCATAGATAGGACCCTATCAATTGCTACCACTCCAGGTCAGAGTGGACCTGGGATCAATGCCAATGAAGGGGTACTCTACATTCTCCAAAGCTCCAAGGCTGGAGCCTCGCCGTCATACTGTTTAATGTCATATCCAGAACACTTATTGTACGGCTTCTTACCCCTCTGCAGAGATGCAGTCGGTGTATTCTACAGCCCCAGCCGACATAATGTGATATATATATATATATATATATATAGGACGTAAAGTAGTACAATAATAGCGTGGAATCTTTCTCCTTGTCACTCCTTTAACTGTACAGATTTGTGACTTAGGGTCAAGTCACTCTGAAAGCGCTACTTCCTGCTTGATTACGGAAGCTAAGCCTGTTCATAACTTAAATGGGTGACCACTTAAGCAATGATTGGTACCGTAAGCAACATGTGACCTCTGGGCCATCTCTAAGCAAAACTTAGTAAATTAACAACACAACTCTTTTGTAAATTGCCTGATCAAATACCACAACGGCAGTCTCCAATCCCAGAGAATTTTTGGTTTCAAGAGCTTCGAAGAAAATTCCACGCACAACATTCCTTGCGCTTACAGTGAATTTATATTTGGCAAATAACCAGCTCTGTTCTTCGAAGTATTCATGTATTTTGGACTTAGCTGATAAAACAAGTCCAGCTCGTATAAACTGATTTGCTGGGTTGACATTCTCGCATCCAAATCCAATTTAAATTCCTCTTACTCGCTGAGGTTTCTGCTGAACTGATCAATGATAAACCCGTGTCTGCGAATAACGGAGGCTCTGGTCTTGCCCCTAAATGATACTAGATTGAGTTAAAAGCTAACAATTTTAGGCCTACCACACCATGCCTGTTGCCCAGTCGGCTGTGGCTGAAGAATCCATCGACTGCATCTCTGCAGAGGGGTAAACCCCCCATCCAACGAGTGTCCTGATTATGACACAAAAAATTCTGATGTGGGGCCCCAGTATCACAAGAGTTTTGGGGAATGCGGAGTACCCCTTCATTGCCATCACTCCCAGGTCCACTAGACCCGGAGTGGTAGCACCTGCCAGGCTTCTATCTTTGGGGCAAATAGAATTTTTCGACAGTTAAACTTTGAAAACAAATAACTCATGAAAAATTATTTAAACTGAGTACAAACAAATGATATATGCTCAATTGAATTGTCAGAAAGAGAACTGTTTGATTATTCAACTGTGGTTACGTCCGCCATGTTATTGCTCAGTTCGTTTCTTTCTTTGTTTAAATTGCATATCAACCTTCACGGCCAAATCCATCTTTGTAAAAGAACAGTAGTGGTACTACTTAACACGTGGCTGAAGAGGGGATCTGAGGGTTCATGCCTTTCTCAAGAGTATTTGTCCGGAAGTGAACATAGAGCGCGACTGGAGTTCAAACTTGCTAACTACGATGTCAGCCGTCCAGTGCATCAGTACATTAACCACTACACCACTGTCCCCTCCCTGTGTCGCATATTGAACCGCTAGACAAACAACGTAGGACTCGTAGATTGAAAAATATAATTTATATTTTTATTCTTTGACGGCGACGTTTGTGTGAAGTAGGAATACAATCAGAGAGAGTTTGCACATATCTTCCTTCTGTGGCGGCCGGAGAACACACACGGGGGAGCTGACAGGTTTGCTGGAGTGACCAGGGAATCTCTCCCATTCGCTTGAGAAACCAGCAGATCTCTACCTTCAGTCCAAAATTACAGACCTTATATTGTTTTTTCAAATCCCATGCGGAAGTATGAACATCCTCTTCGCCTCACGTATTTTCTGTTTATGGCTGGATATCGGAACTTACATACTTCCGGGGTTTTTTTCGGTAATTTGTTGATCTTATCTGTGAACGGAAATATCTGTCATTCTATCCACAAGCAATACATTACATTTTCCTCTTTCCTGTGAAACCACTTTGTTGATATTATCTTGCGACCACATTGAATCTGTAAGTTCATCTACGGCTCTCTGTCGCCAGCTAAGCTTGAATATTACACTTGCTCTAGTTCGAACTCCTAAAGCATAAGCTCGTGGATAAGACTACTTTGAACATTCAGCCCCTTCTCCCCAAGCAGGATGCGACACAAAGTCAATTCCTTAGTAGAGTACAGCAACTTTGATTTTAGAATTGTATTTTTCCTTGCCTTTGTCTTCTTTGCCTTTCCTGTATATGTTACCCATTTCTAAAAGCCCGTAGAATCGACATCATCACTGGTCGGCCCCCACGACAAATACGAGGAAACTCGTTTGAGCACGCCTAGGAACGGTTGACGAGATATCTTGCCCTGGAACACTGTCTGAATGACTGTATTATTATCCCATTGCAATGGGAAATCTTACAATCTAATCAGGAATACCACTAATAGAAAGATGAATTCAATCCTCACTGGGCATTCGCCCTATGAGTGGGGCTTAAATACGTTGACTGTATCGCTTGCAAAAGGGTAAGACCTTTTCTCCCAAAATAAGGATTTCCTGAGTTGGCGAGTGAGCAGTTCTGGAGCTCTGGGGAATGTGGAGCCAACCTTCATTGCCATTATTTGTTAAGAAGCCCAGTTTACCCTGCTACTTACCCATAGTAAGGGAGAAGAAGAGGAAAAAAATGGATTCGTGCTTTTTCCCAGGGGGGTGCAAAGAATATGCAATCAGCCTCGTCCAGGATTTGAACTCGGGTCACCGATTCCATTTCTTTTGGACGATGATTATTACATTTAACGCGCAAGAAGATAACTGAATTGGTATTGAAGATGATTTGGCTATTCAGCCTGATCAGGTTTCAAATCAGATATTATTGGTGACTATGATATTTCATCTTGAAGTGTCTGAAGGTACAATGAGAGCAATCTATGTCAGTCTGCAATCGAAATCTATCTATCTATCTATCTATCTATCTATCTATTCCTGTTAACGCCTATCAATCTGGTAAAGTAAAGTTAGCAACCGTAGTTGAGGGCGAACCGAAGGCTTCCTTTTCAATAGCTACTACACCGAGGTGTAGGGGAGAGCGCTACTCTTTTCTCTGGATTGTTCCACTTTACCCTTGATCCGTATGTTATAATGTTGATTGTTAAACAAGGCGGCATCAAGTACTATTTTTAGGTCTTTGGTCTAACTCGACCTAGGAGTGAACCCCGGTCTCCCGGGCCATTGGCAAACACTATACCGTTTTGGTCTGTCTTTCTATATTCCCGCCCATCTGTTTATCTATCTTATGGGGATTTTTATAAGCCCCTAAAAGCCCGGTTTATTCCTACGTTTTGTAAAAGAATAAACCGTACTTCAACAGCAGTAGGGAAATGGTTGACAGCTTTTGAAGGAGACGAACGACTTTTAGTGTAACAAAATTTATATATAACAACAACAACAACAATAAACTGGGTTTTACACCATATGGAACAAACAACGAATATGTAAGAGTTCAAAAAAGAGTTCAAGGTTCAGATAGGTGGTAGGGTTTTGTAAGGTTAATTGTAAGGTTGTTATAAGGTAAAGTTATAAGGTAAAAGTGTAAGATAAAGTTATAAGGTAAAGGTTTAAGGTAAGGTAAGGTTAAGTTAGATAAGGTTTGGTTTGCAGATAAAATGCCTGCTGGAACTTAGCTGTGTGTCCTGTTCCTTTTAACTCAGCACGTGCGTTCGTCGCTCTTGGCTCCTGGCTGGTGGAAGGTACCAAATACGTTTGCCGTCAAGGGCTGCTACGAATGGACCTGTTGCTAACAGCGGTGGGAGTGGAAAAAAGAGGGGGAATCTCCAGTTGTCACTCTTTTTTATAGTGGACGCCACGTGACCCCAAGGGGCTGCTGATATTCGGTGAAACAGGATCACCAGTTCCTTAACAAAATTTCTACAATCTATCTATCAATCTATATTCACGCTTATCTGCCTCATCGCTCAAGAGAATATTGATATTTCTTCTATATCTATTTATCTTATCTAACGCGATAATATTGAATGAAGTTTATAATTGTCTCTTTTTCATTCAGAATTTGGATGACTAAAAAATTAAATACACTGAGAACACACACACCAACAAAATTATTCAGCTGCAATTTAAACGATAAGTTGCTTTATTCATTAAGGCTCTTTTAAATGTATTGATTGCTCTAATAAAAATCCTGTTATGATGTGCTGTTATTGCACACCAAGAATTTTCGTTATAGATTTAGTCTGGAAAGAGTTTTTTTTTTTTTTTTTGTGATATTTTTTAAAAATTTTTTCGAAAAAAAAGCAAATGTTAGCAGTTTTGTTATTCGTCGTTAATTATGTTTCTCGATGTTTACAATATTCAGTTTGAAAATTGTTGTTTGTGAATTAAAACAACAACAACGACAACAACAACAATAATAATAATAATAATAATAATAATAATAATAATACCCCAAAATCAACAAGATTTACGCATTCTTAATCCAAACAAGTCAAGGGAAATTGTTTGGATCTAAAAACAAATTCCAGCGTTTCCTTTGGCTTTTCCGCTTCACGTAAAAAAATTTTTTCCTGTGTAAAAGGAAGAAATACTGAGGATTATTAAAGTTCGATTTGTTTTTAGATTGTTTACTTTGCTGAATTTAGATAATCACAATATTATTATTATGATGAGGATGATGATGATGCAAAAATGTCAAATTAAGGGTATTTATATAAGTGCGTATCTAAGTTTATATATATATGTATGCGTATGTATATCAAATTCAGTTTCTATCTATCTATCTATCTATCTATCTATCTATCTGCTCAAAGAAATAAGGAAACCATTATCTATCTATCAAATCTATCTCTCTCTCTCTCTCTCTCTCTCTATATATATATATATATATATATATATATATATATATATATATATATATTGTGTTCAATTGTTAAAGAAACCATTATCTATCTATCTATCTATCTATGTGCTGAAAGAAATAAAGAAACCATTATCTATCTATCTATCTATCTATCTATTACGGTCTGTGTGTATCTGCTTACATCTCTTTTGTCTTGTTAGCATCGATCGTTTTATCTATCTATCTATCTATCTATCTCTTCTAATGTCAGAACCTAGAAGCATACAAATAAGATGATTATTTCTTTTTTACACAATTGCACAGTTTCCACAGCAATCACCCTTATTGAATGCCTACACATTTACTAGAACTGAAAATGCATAAATCAGTAATGTTTATGACCACAAAAACAAAAAAATAAATAAAGACTTTAAAATGGCGCTGACGTTTTATAGAAAGCACTGCGATATTATTCGAGTGTCAAACGCAAATAAAAAGTAAAATAAAGAGAAAAATTTCATACACAATCTTTTCTATAATTTATTTTATCTCACCATAGTGATATTTTTATTTACAATCGAGGGATTCTTTGGTTTATATCGTTAGTATCATCACATTTATAACCTTTTTATTTATTGCAGTCTGTTTAAATCTATCTATCTATCTATCTATCTATCTATGTCTGTTTACATCTCTGTATCTGTGAGAGAGTCCTCGTGGCGTAGTAATAAACGTACTGGACTGTGATATCGTACTCAGCGAGTTCGACACTCCAGTCTCGTTATTACATTCTCTTTCGAACTAATACCCTTGGGAAAGGCATGAACCCCCTTATCCCCTTAGCTATAGGTTAAATAGTACCGCTACCATTCTTCTACAAGAATGAATTCTGTATCAGATAATCCAACATCATCTACTATGAAACAAAGAGACAAAACTAAAACACCTACCTACCTACACTTCTATCTATCTTATCAGTAGCATCAAATTTATTCCCTTTCGCCAATGATCCGGGAGACCTGGGTTCAATCCCAGGTCGCGTCATACCAAAGACTTTAAAAATGGTACTTGATACCACCTTCCTTAACACTCAGCAATATAAGGTACGTATCGAGGGCAAAGTGGAGCAATCCAGGGAAAGGAGTAGCTATTGAAAAGGGAGCCTTTGGGTCACCATCGACTAAAGGGAGACAACTTTACTTACTGAAGGAATGGTTCAGTGGTTTATACTTAGTACTTAGCAGCACTAATTTTATATTTGCCCAGTCGGGCTGTAAAAGATACCGACTGCACCTGTGAAGAGGGGTAAGAATCCTTCCGAAAACGAGTGTCCTGGTAATGACAATAAACAATCTGAGGATGAAGTTCCAGTAATGCTGGAACTTTGAGGAATGCGGTGTACGCCTTCATTGACATCGACCCCAGGTGTGGTAGCATGTGATAGGGTCTTATCTATTTTGCATTTTCGCTAAATGTTCAGCGGACTGTCTGGCATCCATGCCGGACAGTCAATGCTCTATGGCAGATTTGAGGCCGAAAAGTCCCCGGCTTCGGCTGGGCCACCTTCGGCTGGGCCACCTTCGGCTGGGCAAGCTGCATTGTTGACACCTTTGCTACCGTTGTATATAGTACTGGACCTTGCAGTCCAGTTTAAACTATAATCAGGCATATGTACCTGGACCCAGATTTGGGTCCAAATCCAGCTGGGCTCATCAGACCCACATTGTACTAAGCAGGCCGATGACCTGCATAGTCCAGCAGGGATCGAGCCTCGGCTCGTTCCTGACCTTCCCCTCCTCTAAATCCCCACTATAATCGACCTTCGGGTCATTTGACCTTATGTCAACTCCTGTCTGGTGGGAGGCAGAGACAAATATCGGGTCTTATCTATTGGTCAAATAGAGCTAAACTGAGTATTTATACTAAACTGAATGGTTTGAAATAGAACTGTTTTGACATTTAAACTGAACTTATGCTAAACTGAAATGTTTGAAATGGAACAGTTTTTGAATGCTAAACGAGAATGTTTGAAATAGAACTTTTTTAACATTGAAACTGTACTGTACTTAAAGTATTAACTGTTTAACTAAACCGAATAGCTTGAAGAAGAAATGTTTTGACAATTAAACTATGTACTTATGCTAAACTGAATTGTTTGAAATAAAGTTGTTTATTTGTATAAAATTGGATTTGGCATTAAATAACCCACAAAGGTTGATAGGCCATAAAACCCAAACAAACAAATAATTCAGTACTTACTTGCTGTTTCTTTTGTTTTGTTTTTTTTGTTTTTGTTTTTTTAGCAGAGGAAGAATCGAGACTATCCCGATCTTAGCACTGTTAAAATCAGTTATGATATTTAGAAAAGTCCTAGAGACATGAAGAGACTTGCTGTCCCTCAGACTTCAATGAAAAATAACTAGTTCGTGCTGTTGTAAAAAAAATACTCTCTTGGAGTAGATAATAGCATCATAATTATTCGCAGCCTTTATGTGTGCACAAGAAAAGGGCTTTCAAGTTAAGGTCTATGAAAAACGAAAATACTTTTAATACATGCTAACATATATACATATGTGTGTGTGTGTGTGTGTGATATTCATCCCACCTCTCACCAGGTAGGTTTTTACACAAGGTCATTTTAATATGGGGAACCATGCACGAATCGAGACTCATGAGCGGCCGTCACAAAAAAATGATTGATCCCGTGAGCATTCCCCTAATGGAACGCCTCAGCCGCCAAACAAGGGACCAATTCTTGCAAAGCAGGTATTGCCGAGGGAAATGGCACCCTGGAATCATGCGAGCCAGACGAAACGCTCAATATCACCCACATAGGGTACTTGTGACGATGGCATATAGGGTTCGGCGGAAGCCAGAAGCCTGCAAGGGGCCTCCGCTAAAGATATATACGTGTGTGTGTGTGTGTGTGTGTGTGTGATTAAACTTAAATTGTACTTCTAAAACGGCCCAAATCAGTAAAATATGGTGATCGATGCACGAAAATGTGGAACAATAAAGCGATATTTCAACTATGAAAAAATAAAACCCGGGAAGTTCACGCATGACTCGGAGTTTCACGTAATAATCTTCGGTTGAGTTTGTATCCACTCATTTGAAATTTATTCTTATATATATGAGTGGGGGGGAGAGAAAGAGAAATATAATTGAGTAGAAAAAATGAACAAACGCAAATTTGGAGAGAGAGAGAGAGAGAGAGAGAGAGAGAGAGAGAGAGAGTGTGTGTGTGTGTGTGTGTGTGTGTGTGTGTGTGTTTAACATATCACTGAAATTTCCGAACTAATTTCTCATCATTTTAAAAAAAATAGCGAGATATCATCTTGCAGTATTGGTTGAAGCTGTTTCAATAGTTGCTTTCAATGTCGACAGTTTTTTTATTTTCTATATTTTTAAAGGAATGTGTTAGCGCTGAACACGCACGCACGCACGCACACACACACACGCGAAATGCCTTGAAGTTATCCCCCTTGCCAATTACTGACATTTCCATTATCCAGATGGCGCCACCTGTTAACACTGGGGAGAGTTGTCGAAATGACACTCGTGCGACTCAAAGACTCTAACATTGTCAGGCTCTACTTCAAACGCATCGAGATGCATTATAAATTTTTCCGATTTGATTTTTCCCCCTCCTTCTCATCACGTGATCGCTTTTCACTTGCTCCCGATAAAAAAAAAAAATTATCTGCTCTGTGTATGGAGCGATTTCTGCATGTCTAAATACGTAAATGTATCTCTTCTGAATCTCGAGCAAAGAGACGCTGAAAACGTATAATCCATTGAGTGCCTTTTGTTTTCGTTTTCGTTTTTTTTTTTCATGTATTATTACGTTTGATCTATCTATCTATCTATCTATCTATTATTATATCGAAATATCTATTTCAGCATATCCATGTCTCATTCAATATGTTCAGATCTATCTATCTATCTATCTCCAAGCCTATTTCATTATCTTTTTATACATTTCAAAATGGTCATATCTATCTATCTATCTATCTTTCTATCTATCTATCTATCTCATTTTGAGCGTATTAATGTATCTCAGTCTTCTCATATCTATCTATCTATCTATGTTCATATCCCTCTATAATTATATTTTAGTATCTATTTCATTATTTTCATATCTATCTAATCATTTCAGTATGATCCTATCTATCTCTTTATCAATTAAATTACATATGTTCATATCTATCTATCTTAATTTATATCTATCCGTTTCAGTACCTCTCTTTCTTTTTATCTATCTTTCCATAAGTGTTAATAAATGGGCGTTTACGATACTATTCTCTATCATACACGTAAGAGCCTGCCAGTAAATGTATATATTACTATGTGTATTTCTGAGTGTATGATACTACATTTAAGGTTTAGACTCTAGTTGTATAGTTCAAGTAAGTGTAGAATCACTCCTTCATTATTATGGCTCCATGGCCCACTCTGACCGGGAATGGTAGTAACTGCTAGCATCCTATATGTGAATCAAATTGATCTGTTTTAGACAGTTTGTATGTTTGGGTTTTTTTTGTGTGTTTTATGGCATATCAACCTTTGTATGTTATCTAATGCCAAATCCATTTTTATATAAATAAACAGTTTTATTTCAAACAATTCATTTTAGCATTAGTACACAATTTAATTGTCAAAAATATTTCTATTTCAAGCTATTCAGTTTAGTCAAACAGTTCTAATTCAAACAATTTATTTCAGTATAAGTATAGATTTTGTTTACATACAGTTAAATGTCAAAACAGTTCTATTTCAGACAACTCAGTTTAGCATTAAAAAAACAGTTCCATTTCAAACAATTCAGTTTAGCATAAGTTCGCTGTTTAAATGTCAAAACAGTCCTATTTCAAGCAATTTAGTTTTACATAAGTACACAGTTTAGTTCTATTTGACCCATCGATAGGACCCTATCTGGTGCTACCACTCCGGATCATAGTGAACCTTGGAGTCATGACAATAAAGGAGTTCTCCTAAACTCCAGCATTTCTAGAGCCTCGCCATCAGAATATTTAGTGTCATAACCAGGACTCTCGTTGGCGGGGTGGGATTTTTACCCTTCTGCAGAGACGCAGTCGGTCTATTCTAACTGCGTGTAAACAAAAAAAATGTACTTCAGCTGAACTTAATTGTTTGAAATAGAACTGTTTATATGTATAAAAATGGATTTGGCATTAAATAACCTACAATGGTTGATATGCCATAAAACCAAAGCAAACCAGAGCCATCCTTGTAGTAGGACAGTAATGATGCTATTTAACCCATACACCGGGATATTCGGAAGTCATATCTTTCCCAAGGTTATTGGTCAACAGTTGAATTGAATAGTTCGAACTCGTTTATTACAATATCGCAGTCCAGCTCGTTAACCATTACACCGGGGAACTCCTTCTGTTTAAGCCAAATAAAACTGGTTTTATTTCTGATATTTTCTTCTTTTAGACTGGTTGCCTAAGAAGAAAAAATGGATTCATGCGTTTTCCCAGGTCATCAACATGAAGTGAAATGCAAACTGCCGCATCCAAGATTTGAACTCGGATCGCAGAATCCTTTTCGTTCTGATGATAATCTTTACGCGAAGCGTGTCTCCTATAAAGTTAATTCTTTTTCAACATTCTTTTTCAGCACGTAAATCTAGGTTTGGTTTATTTGTTTAACAGCTTATCAACTTGTTATAGGGTATTTGATGCCTGGAGACCTTAGGAGACTTATCATTCAAGCCCCAGTTAAAGTGTTAAATAATTATAATCTTTTGGGAATTTTGAGATACAAATAGATCTCCTAATTTCGGCCAGACGACCAGACCTTGTGATAGTCAACATAAAAAGAGAACCTGCCGAATAGGTTAAAACTGAAAGAAAGCGAAAAGAAATAATAATAATAATAAGATGAAGAAGAAGAAGTAGAAGAAGAAGGATAAGTACCTCGACCTTGCTAGGGAACTGAAAAAACTGTGGAATATGCAGGTGACAATTATACCAATTGTAATTGGTGCGTTTGGAACAGTAACAAAAGGATTACTAAAGGGACTGGAGGAGTTGGAATTTGGCGGACGGGTGGAGACCATCCAAACGACAGTATTATTGAGAACGGCCAGAATACTGAGAAGAGTCTTAGAGACTTGAGGAGACTTGCTGTCACTCAGACTTCAGTGAAAAACCATCGGCTAACGCTGATGTGAAAATCCCTAATGAGTGAATAATAATAGTAATAATATAAAGCACAAAATTATCTGGGATTTTGAGATACAAACGGATCACCTAATTTCGGCCAGACGACCAGACCTTGTTATAGTCAACAACAAAAAAAAAAAAGAGAGAGAGAGAGAGAGAGAGAGAGAGAGAGAGAGAGAGAGAACCTACCGAATTGTGAACTTTGCCGTTACGGCTGACCACATGGTAAATAGCAAAACTTTTCTTGAGAGTTGAAGAAAACTTTAGAACTTTACCTAGGAAGCAGCGTCGCATCAACCGAAAAGGACATCGACACGAGGTTAACGAAAGCATGGACAGCTATCAATAGGCTATCGATTATATGGAAATCAGACCTAATCGATAAAATGTAACGCAGTTTCTTCCAGGCAGCGGTCGCATCGATACTGCTATATGGATGCACTACATGGACTCTAACAAAACGGCTGGAGAAGAAGCTAGACGGCAATTACACAAGAATGCTGCGAGCAATCTTAAACAAGTCCTGGCGGTAACACCCCACAAGACACCAATGGTACGCCCACCTGCCTCCTATCACGAAAACTATTCAAGTTAGACAAACCAGACATGCAGGACACTGCTGGAGAAGCAGGGACGAACTCATAAGTGACGTACTCCTATGGACCCCCACACATGGACGTGCAGAAGCAGGACGACCAGCACGAACATACATTCAGCAACTATGTGAGGATACGGGATGTTGTCCAGAAGACCTGCCTGAGGCGATGAACGATAGGGAAAAGTGGCGAGAAAGGGTCTGGGATATCCGTGCTACCAGCACGACATGATGATGATGATGATTAGAACATGAAAGCGACGTTGATAGCAATTGTAATTGGTGAGTTCGGTACAGACACCACAGGATTGGCACAAAGACTGGAGGACTTGGAAATCAGAGGACGAGTGGAGACCATCAAAACTATTATTGAGATCGGCCAGAGTAGCGAAACGAGTTCTGAAGACTTGAGGAGACTAGCTGTCACTCAGACTCCCGAGGAAAACCACCAATTAATCCTGTGTGAAAAACTCTCAAAAGAGTAAAATAATAATAAGTTTCTTCTTTATCATATTTACCAACCCCTCCGTTCAGGCAGATTAGCCAGACATGCAGGACACTGCTGGAGAAGCAGGGACGAACTCATAAGTGATGTACTCTTATGGACCCCCACACATGGCCGTGCAAAAGCAGGACGACCAGCACGAACATACATTCAGCAGCTATGTGAGGATAGGGGATGTTGTCCTGAAGACCTACCTAGGGCGGTGAACTATAGGGAGGAGTGGCGAGAGAGGGTCAGGGATATCCGTGCTACCAGCGCGAGATGATGATGATGATGATGACACAAGGTCAATTTTTAAGCAGAGTTTAACAGGTTTGAATTCAGTTTTCCTTCTAGACTAGTTGCCTTACCAAGGCTGAAGAACCCAGTCTGCCCTACTATTTACCCATAGGGTAAATAGTAGGGCATGGAGGGAGAATAATTGGATTCACACCTTTCCCAAGGGTATTAGTGCTATGTGAAATGCAGTCAGTCTCGTCCAGGATTTGAACTCGTGTCGCCGTTTCCATTTCCTACGGCGATAATAATTATACCACAGGCACCTCCTTAAGTTTCTTCTTTATGGGATTTCTATAATGTTTCATCCTACTCACAATATATAACTTAGCACGTAAAGTTAGGTTTGCTTTCTTTGTCTAACGGCATATCAACTCGTTATGGGATATTTGATGCCGACATTTGATTAATTTACAAATGTTTGACTCTAATCATAACTTTATTTTACATGTTCCATTTTTTTAAATTACACTTTTTTGCCTATAATCATTTCTTTGCACAGTTATATAATATAAACTCTTCCTGTTTGATACTAATAATTCATACACAATTACATGATTTCCTGTAGCTATTTCTATTTAATAATAATCATTTGTTTGCACACAGTGATATAGTTTCAAGTATTCCTAGCAAATACAGATAATATGCAAGCAGTTTTATGGATTCAAGTGACTAATAATAATAATGATAATTCCTTAGGAAACAATTATAGCAACTTGTAAATATTTTTAATTCAGATAATTTGTACACACTTATATGGTCTCATGCCTTAGTCGACTGGATCTGCGGAATACACCGACTGCATCTCTGCAAAGGAGTAAGACTCCTCCAACAAGTGTCCTGGATATGACACTAAACATTCTAATGGTTAGGTTTCAGTAATGCTGGAGGTTAGGAAATGCGGAGAACCCCTTCATTACCATCGCTCCCAGGTCCACTCAGGCTCGGAGAGGTAGCAGCTGATAGGGTCCTATCTCTGGGTCAAATAGAACTTAAATGTGTAATAACGCTAAATTGAATTGTTTGAAATAGAACTGTTTTTTTCATTTAATTGGGTGTTTAAACTGTGTACTTATGCTAAACTGAATTGTTTGAAATGGAACTGTTTTTTTTTCCATTTAACTGGGTGTTTAAACTGTGTACTTATGCTAAACTGAATTGTTTGAAATGGAACTGTGTTTTAATTTAACTGGGAGTTTAAACTGTTTTTTCATTTAACTGGGAGTTTAAACTGCGTTTAAACTGAATTGTTTGAAATGGAACTGTTTTTTTTTTCATTTAACTGGGTGTTTAAACTGTGTACTTATGCTAAACTAAATTGTTTGAAATGGAACTATTTTTTCATTTAAACTAAATTGTTTGAAATAGAACTGTTTTGACATTTAACTGTGTAAATAAAAGACTATACTTATACTAAACTGAATTGTCTAAAACTTTTATCAAAACGCCTTCATTCGGCGTGAAATGACCCGAAAAGGTTGATACGCCGTAAAACGAAACAACCAACAAACAACCTTATAGGGTTTCAAGTATTCCCATCTAATACAAATAATTCCCAAAACATATCTATAGATAAGACTTGAACGGGTACTTCGACTCTTGATGGAAGTGCACTCAGTGTAACAATTATTGATGAAAGAAAAAGAATCGGTGACCCGATTCAAATTGCACAAATGAATAAATAGAGCAGTTTCAGTTCCTTAACATTGGTAAGACAACGAGTATGGGAGAAGGAAAACTTTTCAAATTAACCATGAGTCTCATCTTGTCCGCAGCGGAAAGAATTTCTTAATACATACCACCACAAGTCAGAGTGAACCTGGGAGTAATAGCAATAAAGTTTTCTCTGCTCTTCCCAGAACTACAGCACTAAAGCCTTACCACTGGATGCAGTTTAATGTCCTCCTCAGGACATTCTTTTTGGTTGGGGTCTTACTCCTCGGCAGAGGATACAATCGACTGGCTTGCCCATGCACAAATACGTATGATTATTAGTAGTAGAAGTTGTAGTGGGACATTGTTAAAGCCGATTGTTCACAAAAGACTCCTAAAACCAATATGAATAACACCCACGAGAACACAGTACATAAATAAACCTCTGGCATTTATAATAAGTATCCAACAAGTAACAGTAATAACACGACAAACACAAATTAAAACAAGTACCTAGCAACAACTAAATCATCGCTTTACAATTAAATCTCATTCTTTATTTCCTATATATAAATTATCTTTCAGCATAAACACTAGAAATATTAAGATATTAAATATAGTACTAACCATATTTACCGACCCCTCCGCTCGGGCAGGATATGACACAAGGTCAATTTTTAAGCGGAGTTTAACTGGTTTCAATTCAGAGTTTTCCTTCTCCTAGACTAGATGCCCCACCAAGGCTAAAGAACCTAGTCTGCCCTACTATTTACCCATAATTGGATTCATACCTTTCCCAAGGGTATTAGTGCTATGTGCTATGCAACCAATCTCGTCCAGGATTTGAACTCGTGTCGCCGTGTCCATTTCCTACGACGATAACCATTACACCACGGGCACCTCCTTAAATATAGTACTAACACTGGCAATATAATTGAATCATTACAATTATGAGATGTTCACTAAGGGATTTTATTTACCTGTACATAAACTAATAAGAAATAAGACACTAAGCATTTTTACTGAATAATTGAATATTCTGGCTTCATGATACATATCCAAGGAAAATTAGATTAAATTATTTAAATAAATGGTATAATTTTTCTGGTCATGCAGAAGAAAATATGGAATTAGCCAAGATTGAGGGGAAATCCAAAAGCCAAAATATAAATAAATAAAATAAATACTTAGTTGTCCCTACTTTAGATTTTATGATATCTTTAATTTTTTCAAACATGTATTTGATTAATTTAAAGCAATTTTTATTATTAAAGGAGTTCAAACGTTTCTGAATTGATCTTATTCGGTAGATGGAGCCTTCTCATTCTTATTATCCTAAAAAAATAAATGATTATGGAATGGGCTGGAAATTTTTCATTTGCAAAGTAAATACCAACGAAATCCTAGATATGTAAATCGGTCTGCAGTTAAAAGGCCGTCCTTACGGATCTCAACAAGCGGTTGGACACACCTAATTGACAGGAAACATAATTCCAACTAAAGAACTGTCATTTGAACCAATGAAAAAGATTATAAAACTCAGTCAAAAAAGCAATTCGCAGAGGAACGTGGTTAAGACGTTTGGTGTTCCCAATCAGCTGTGTCTAAAATTTGGAACGAATTTAAAAGAAATGGGGTGATTAAAAGAAGGAAAAAATACAAGTGGGCAACAAAAGGTATGAAAGCGTCAGAATTTAAAACTCAAAGCAATATGTCAATAAAAATAGAAAATCTACTGCAAAAAAAATGAACAACAAATTGGTCAAAAAGGAGTCAATGACTGTGATAGAACAGTAGGAATTCTGTTAAATGAAATGGTTTGATTTCTTTGTTTTGTGGCATATAAACATTCATGGGATATTTAATGCCAAAGCAATCCTTGTAAAACGCGTGTTGTGATACTATTTAATTAATGGCATATAAACATTCAGGGGTTATTTAGCGCCAAAGCAATATTTGTAAAACGCCAACGGTGATACTATTTAATTAATGGCATATAAACATTCTTAGCTTATTTAATGCCATAGCAATCCTTGTAAAACACCAGCCGTAATACTATTTAATCAATGGCATATAAACATTCATGGGTTATTTAATGCCAAAGCAATCACTGTAAAACGCCAACAGTGATACTATTTAATTAATGGCATATCAAAATTCATAGGTTATTTAATGCGAAAGCAATCCTTGTAAAACGCCAGCGGTGATACTATTTAATTAATGGCATATAAACATTCATGGGTTATTTAATGCCAAAGCAATCCTTATAAAACGCCAGCTGTGATACTATTTAATTAATGGCATATAAACATTCATCGGTTATTTAATGCCAAAGCAATTTTTGTAAATCGCCAACAGTGATACTATTTAATTAATGGCATATAAACATTCAGGCGTTATTTAATGCCAACTCAATCCTTATAAAACGCCAGCGGTGATACTATTTAATTAATGGCATATAAACATTCGGGGGTTATTTAATGCCAAAGCAATCCTCATAAAACGCCACCAGTAATACTATTTAATTAATGGCATATAAACATTCTTAGCTTATTTAATGCCAAAGCAATCCTTGTAAAACACCAGCAGTAATACTATTTAATTAATGGCATATAAACATTCATGGGTTATTTAATGCCAAAGCAATCCTTGTAAAACGCCAACAGTGATACTATTTAATTAATGACATATCAAAATTCATAGGTTATTTAATGAGAAAGCAATCCTTGTAAAACCCCAGCCGTGATACTATTTAATGAATGCCATATAAATATTCATGGGTTATTTAATGCCAAAGCAATCCTTTAAAGCGGCAGTAGTTATATTATTTAATTCATGACTTTAGAGGATAAAAGGGTTAATACCTTTCCCAAGGGTTAAGTCCGAAAATGAACATAATAGTGCGACTGGAGTTCGAACTACTATTATGATGTTGCAGGCCAGCACCTTAGCCATTACTCCGCAGAAACTTTCCATTATTGAAATGGAATTTACATACAGAAAAGCCAAACGAAAACCAGCCCCAACACGCTCCCATTCATTATTTCCTATATATAGATTCTCTTTCTTGAAAACTGAGATAAAGTATCCTCGGCCCATCAGTACTGGGATTTGTCTTCTTATCTCCCAGCAACACGGGGCACAAAATAAACGCAGATGGATCGAATTCCTATTGATTTCAGCAAATATTCGCTTTTAACAACGTTTATATTCAGTAAGTCATTGTCCCCAAGGACAATATAGTGGTGGTAACTATCTACCCAGGTGGATTGAATAAAGGTGTAGACTTGAAATGCCCAGGTTACCTTGTTAGACAGACATCTGAAGAAGGTCGGAGGATACAACGATTGAAATATTGTGACTGTAATAATAGCAAGATGAGGACATCAGTTCGATTTAGTTGGGTTTTATGGCATATCAACCATTGTAGGTTATTCAATGCCAAATCCTCTTTATACATATATATTAAATATATATGATTTGTTTGGGTTGGGTTTTATGCCATATCAACCATTGTAGGTTATTTAATGCCAAATCCTCTTTCTTCATATATATTAAATATATATGATTTGTTTGGGTTGGGTTTTATGCCATATCAACCATTGTAGGTTATTTAATGCCAAATCCTCTTTCTTCATATATATTAAATATATATGATTTGTTTGGGTTGGGTTTTATGCCATATCAACCATTGTAGGTTATTTAATGCCAAATCCTGTTTATACATAGATGTTAAATATGTACAGTATTTGTAAACCCATTTTGTTGATAACATTCTTAAACGAGCCTGAGGTCATTGTTTGCACACAATTAAAATTGTTTCAAGTATTTCTATATAACAGTCACAATTTAAGATCAGCCATTTGTTTGCGCACTGTGTGTTCTATTTGACCCAGAGATTGAACCCTATCAGGAGCTACCACTCCGAAGCAGAGTGGACCGGGGAGTAATGGCAATGAAAGGGTACACCGCATTCTCCAAATCTCCAAGGCTGGAGCCTCGCTATCAGATTGATTAGGACACTCGTTGTGGGGAGAGGGTCTTGCTCCTCTGTAGAAATGCAGTCGGTGTATTCTACAGCTCCAGCCGACTAGACACTTCATAGGTCAACTTTCGGCTTATTGGCCTAGTGAGTAGAGTGTTCACCAATGGTCGGGGAGACCTGGGTTCAATACCAAGTCACGTCATACCAAAGACTTTTAAAATGGTACTTGATACCCCCTTGCTTAACGCTCAGCGATATAAGGTACGTGTCAAGGGTAAAGTGGAGCAATCCAGGGAAAGGAGTGGCGCTCTCCTCTACACCTCTAGCTATTGAAAAAGGAGCCTTCTGCTCGCCCTCAACAATGGTCGCCAACTTTACTTTTATATATTGGCCTCCATGTCAATGCACACAAAACGGAATATATGTGCTATAATCAAACAGGCGACATCACCACACGAGACAGAACCCCTCTGAAACTAGTGGACAAATTCACCTACCTAGGAAGCAGCGTCTCATCAACCGAAAAGGACATCGACATGCGGCTAACGAAGGCATGGATAGCTACCGACAGGCTATCGATTATATGGAAATCAGACCTGACCGATAAAATGAAACGCAGGCACCAACTATACGGCCACCTGCCTCCCATTACGAAAACTATCCAAGTTAGACAAACCAGACATGCAGGACACTGCTGAAGAAGCAGGGACGAGCTCATAAGTGATGGCATATAAACATTCTTAGCTTATTTAATGCCAAAGCAATCCTTGTAAAACACCAGCAGTAATACTATTCAATTAATGGCATATAAACAATCATGGGTTATTTAATGCCAAAGCAATCACTGTAAAACGCCAACAGTGATACTATCGACCCCCATATATGGCCAGGCAAAAGCAGGACGACCTGCTCGAACATACATTCAGCAGCTATGTGAGGCTACGGGATGTAGCCCTGAAGACCTACCAGAGGCGATGAACGATAGGGAGAAGTGGCGAGAGAGGGTCAGGGATATCCGTGCCTGCGGCCCGACATGATGATAATATATAGGGCTACATAGCAGGTGCCGGGGTGTAATGGTTATCGTCGTAGGAAATGGACACGGTGACACGAGTTCAAATCCTGGACGAGATAGTGCATCTATACAGCAGTATCGATTATATGTAAGTCAGACCTGACCGATAAAATGAAACGCAGTTTCTTCCAGGCAGCAGTCGTATCGATACTGCTGTATAGATGCACTACTTGGACGCTAACAAAACGGCTGAAGAAGAAGCAAGACGGCAATTACACAAGAATGTTGCGAGCAATATTGAGCAAGTCCTGGCGGCAACACCCCACAAGGCACCAACTATACGGCCACCTGCCTCCCATCACGAAAACTATACAAGTTAGACGAACCAGACATGCAGGACACTGCTGGAGAAGCAAGGACGAGCTCATAAATGACGTACTCCTATGGACCCCTGTATATGGCCAAGCAAAAGCAGGACGACCAGCTCGAACATACATACAGCAGCTCTGTGAGGATACGGGATGTAGCCTTTAAGACCCGCCAGAGGCAATGAACGATAGGGAGAAGTAGCGAGAGAGGGTCAGGGATATCCGTGCTAGCGGCACGACATGATGATGAGGAGGATGATGAAGAAGAAGTAAACGAATTAAATGAAGCAGAAAAATCAAATGGAGTCAGATACTTAAAACCAAAATTCGACCAACAACCAAGAAAACAAATACTAACAACCTAACATATCTTCTGCTCCCCATATGTTAAATAGTTCCTATAATGTCCTTATACAAGGATGGGTGTGTCATTAAATAACCCAAGAAGGTTGATATGCCACTGAAACAAAGTAACCAAACCAATGTTTTAAATATAAATGTAGTTAAAAATCAATTTAAACATCCCAGATCGATTTGATCCAGGGATGAGACCCTAATAGGTACTCTAACTCTCGGTCCCCCACCCAGTGAACCTCTGAATAATAATAATTATTATTATTTGTAATTATAATTACAAAGAAATAACAAGACAGTGCATCTATTTTAGTGTTATACCAAGGACAACCCCCTTTTTTTTAGTGAGTAGAGGTCCTGCCTCTCCATAAGGTTTGGAGTAGACGTGTTCTAGGCTTTGTCAACAGTGGGAAAGGAAAGTGGAGGAGGAGGAGGAGGAGGAGGAGAAGAGTTATAAATGCGTGACTTATCTGCTAATCTGAATTCTTCGTTGAAATAAACCAGCAATCGCCGATTTGAATCCTTCATCCATTATTATTCAACAGAGGAAGTTATTTTTACCTTATTTACGCATGCGTAAATTACAATTTTTTCTTTTCTTTTTTTTTTTTTTTAAATTTCCCTCTTCATTTTTCAAATTCCGATGCAACTTTAGATTCGTGGTCACCATGACCCCCCAAAAAACATTTACTTCGTCATATTTTCACAGAATTTACATATAATTCACGAAGGAGAAATATATTTAAACATAAAATGACATTGATACCGATATATCTATCAATATCTTGTGCACAATGTTAGGGAAATCTTAAAAATGCCTTGAAAGTTTTCTTATGTTTTATTACTTGTGCAATTAGTCACCTATAGTCATCTGATGTTTACTTTAATTATTAGTGATACGTAGCAATACTTGGAACCATTTAGCTTTGTTGACTTATGCTATACTGAATTGCTTGAAGTAGAACTGTTTGATATTTAACTGTGTAAACAAAGAACTGGTAGTTAATTGAATTGTTTGTGATACATAGCAATATTTGGAACCATGTAACTCACCTGACTTATGCTAAAATGAATTGGTTGAAGTAGAACTGTCTAATCATTTAACTGTGTGTAAACAAAAACTGTATTAAAAAATGACTAATTGTATGTAAACAGAAACTGTGTACTTAAGCTAAATTGAATTGTTTGAAGAAGAACTGTTTTATCATTTAACTGTGTATTCGTATATCAAGAGGATTTGGCATTAAATAACCAACAATGGTTGATGTGCCATAAAACTCAACCAAACCAAATCATATCTATTTAATATCTATGTATAAAGAGTATTTGGCATTAAATAACCTATAATGGTTGATATGCCATAAAACCAAACCAAAGCAAACCAAACCATTCAAAATTGATATATATATATATATATATATATATAAAGAAGATGGTTGATAAGCCATAAGACCCGATCAAACTAAATCATATATATTTAATATAAATGTATAAAGAGGATTTGGCATTGAATCACCTACAATGGTTGATATGCCATAAAACCCAACCAAACCAAATCATATATATTTAATATATATGAATAAAGAGGATTTGGCAATAAATAACCAACAATGGTTGATGTGCCATAAAACCCAAACCAGCCAAACCTATAGTCGTTTGCTAATTTAGCTTAGTTTGGCACAAGACCAGGAGGGTGGAGTATGAATTTCTGGTAACCGAACTCATTAAGCTGTACATTATGCGACGAGCCCAATAGTCATTTGGTAAGTTTAGTTTGTCCTGAGGGGGAAATATAAAGCCTCCACTAAAACTCGAACCAACTCGTAAATGGCAGTGGGTCGAATTCGCGAACCCTTACACCTCTTAAAATGTTCGTGGCGTTACGGTTATCGTCGTAGAATATGGACCCAACAGAACAAGTTAAAACATCCTTGACCAAGCTGTTTAAATTTCACACTTCGCGCTGATGCCCTTAAGAAAGGTATACATCTATTCATCCTCCTCCTCAGCTATGAGTAAATAGTAGGGCAATATTGGCTCTTTAATCTTGGCACACAGCAACCAGTCAGGAATTACCAACTCCCTCTTTTCTCCCCTCTCTTTCTCCCTCTCATATATATAGTAATTTACAAAGCTCTTTGCTTCGATGTGGCACAAGGCCGAATGAATGGGGCGCCCAATGAGACTCGAACTCTCTCATGTAGGTTTGCAAGTCTAACTTGCTAACCGTTACACCACCAGAGGTTCTCTCTCTCTCATATATATATGTGTGTGTGTATATATATATATATATATATATATATATATATATATATATATATATATATATATATATATATATATATATATATATATATATATATATATATATATATATATATATATATATATATATATATATATATATATATATATATATAAAAGTAGTGAAACATTTAGAGCCAAACCAATTTACACAGGTTTGGCCTATTCGATCATCAGGAAAGATCTGTCCCTGATAATCCAATCGGTGAAACCTGGGTAGATTAGTCTTTTTGAGTTTGACTACTTTTCATTCATTGATCAATGGGTCAAACAGAACTAAACTGTGTGTTTGTGCCAAACTGAATTGCTTGAAATAGAACTGTTTTGACATTTCATTCGCGCTACGTCGTCCGTCGAGCACTTTTTACGTTTAGCGTAATTGAGTCAGCCGTTTTTTTGTTTTTTGTTGTTTTATTTTTTAGCTCGACATTGCAGCATTATTTGATCATTTTTCAAATAGTGCGGGTGGCATTATTTTTTTTTTATAGAATTTTTCCCGAATATCAATTTTTATCCTTTTCATGTACAAATTGTATCATCTACATTTTTTTACACTGTCAGAATCTTATAAATTATATATGTATATATACACACGAAGTTCATATAGGGAATTTTTTCCATAGATATAAACTCTTCGTTATTTGGAATCGGTTTATAGCAAAAATTATTTTATAGTTTTGCGGGTATTCAAAATAACGGTAAGTTAAATAGAGCGCCCCAGGCTTGAACCAGGATCTGCCATTAACGAGCAGACCATGAAAAAATTACAGAAGAATGCTTGATGTGTACGGAGAAGCATATTCTTGTCAAAACAATCTTAACAAATGGGCTAAATTGTTTAAAGAAGATCGATATAGTAGTCAAAATAAAGACAGACCAAGCAGGCCTACAGTGACAAGCACACCTGAAATGGTGTATTCAGTTAATGCGTCCATTTTGACTGAAAGAAGATTAACAATAGAGCAGGATTTGTTGCATATTGACCCCGGCCGAGCTGTCAAAATAGGAAATACACCTGTATAAATAACAGGTGCATCCGGTTGAAGGTCTCAAGGGGATAACCTTGATTGTCGACAGGTTGAATTGAGTGGACGTAAAACAATAATATAACACGGTGCACAGGAAGTTCGAGTTAGTTGGAGATAAGATGCTGTAGAGAGAACCAGCACCCAGCAGAGGATTGAGCAGTTGGAATTCAGAGTCTCAGATCAGTTGGAGAGAAGATGCTGGAATGAGGACTATGTCCCAGACAGGCTGGGCCCCCGGTTGAGCAGCCCAGGAGAACGGGAAAGAAACGCTGTTATGGCCATAAGAGTGGAGGTCAATATGTTGCAGTTCTGTGCTGTCTCCAACTCACCTCTCACACAGTAAAACCTTTAGTAACCCTTTCGAACCCTTTGAAATAAAGTGAGAGGTATATTTTTCTAATGAACTGTGTCCGCTCGTCTTTATTGTGTTGAATATGTTTCTGCACGCATATGTGTATGTATAGTTGTTCATGGCTATACAACAATTTCTGTGGCTACAACACAAAAAATTGGAGGGGGGTCCTCGTGGTGTAATGGTTAAAGCGATGGACTGCGGAATCGTAGTACGCTAGTTCGTACTCCAGTCGCGATATTACGTTCACTTTCGGGTAAATACCCTTGGGAAAGGTATGAACCTCCTTATCCTCACAACTATGGGTTAAATAGTACCACTACTGTTCTTCTAGGAGAATGGCTTTGGCATTAAATAACCTAAAAAGAGTTGATATGCCATTAAACAAAGAAACCAAACAAAGAAACCAAACAAGAAATTGTGTATAATTACCGAGATTTTTCTAAGGTCAGTTGCCGTTGGGTGTCACAAGGTTTGGTTTGGTGTGGTTTTATGGCATATCAACCATTTTAGGTTATTCACTACCAAATGCCCTTTATATATATTTATTAGATACGAGGTGCATACGATAAGTTTCCAGATTTTTTTCGTATTTAAAATTGTCGTAGACTCTTGAAAATTCACTGTTACTGCTATACATCTTATGAGATGACTGACCAATTTTTATGATTTCAGCTTCAAATGAACAGCTACAGCAGCAATTGAAATACACCCTACTAAAGCCTGATTGTCACAGCGGGTAAATTTCAAAAATGCAATCTGGACGTGAGGACTCTTTAGAAGAACGATAGGCAATAATATTCTATTGTAAACTTGGAAAAAATGCCACAGAAACGTATGGAAGGCTTCAGACTGCTTTTCGACTATCTTGCATGAATCGAGCATCAGTTTTTAAGTGGCATAAGAGATTCAAGGAAGGCAGTGAGTCTGTGAGGTATGATAAGAGGTGTGGGAGGGGTAAGGAAGTCAATACACCAGAGTTGATTGGCCAAAGGGTTAGGGTTACTATGTTGAGGTTTTAAGGAAGTTCAGAAGGAGCTCCGTCGGAAGAGACCAGCACTCTTCAAATCGGGTCAGTGGTATTTCCACCGGGACAATACACCAGTCCACAACTCCGTCCTTGTCACAGACTATTTGAACAAGATGGGCATCAAGACAGTTCCTCACTGTCCCTTTAGTCCAGACCTTGCTCCCTGTAACTTTTAGTTATTCCCTAAGCTCAGAGGCGATCGTTATGAGAGATTTGAGGAGATGACAGAGGCTGTGACGAAAGTCATTGACACGCTCACACAAGAGGACTTCCATGGGGCCTTGAAGAAGTTGTTGGAACGACAATTTTAAATGCCTGAACAAAAAAAAAGTCCGGAAACTTATTGAAGGCACCACTTATATATATATATATATATATATATATATATATATTGTCTGTGTGTGTGTGCATATACATGTAAATCTATAGATAGAGAGGTATTCAGATTGATCTCAGTGTGATCTTATCCCTCTCTCTCTCTCTCTCTCGCTATATATATATATATATATATATTTATCGAAAGATAGATAGGTATACTTAGAATTGTGTATATATATATATATGTATATATACAAACCAACCCCTTCGCTCGGGCAGGATGTGACACACGGTCAATTCTTTTACGGAGTTTAGTGGGTTTGAATTCAGAGTTTTCCTTCTCCTAGACTGGTTGCCTAACCAAGGCTGAAGAACACAGTCTGCCCTATTATTTACCTATAGCTGGTGGGAGACTAATTGGATTCATAACTTTCCCAAGGATATTAGTGCTATGTGAAATGCGATCAGCCTCGCCTAGGATTTGAACTCGTGTCGTCGTGTCCATTTCCGACGACGATAATCATTACACCACCTTTTTATGGGGGATCCTCGTGGTGCAATGGTGAAAGCGATGGACTGCGGAATCGTAATAAGCGAGTTGGTACTCCAGTCGCGCTATTACGTTCACTTTCGGGCAAATACCCTTGGGAAAGGTATAAACCCCCTTATCCTCCCAGCTATAGGTTAAATATTACCACTACTGTTCTTCTAAGAGAATGGCTTTGGAATTAAATAACCTACAAAGGTTGATATGCAATTAAACAAAAAACCAAACCAAACCAAACCAAACCAGCAGAGAGAATAAATGGGAATGACCTAAGTTATATTTCATTATGTGTGTACGAAGGTGATTTGATAAATAAAGAGAATTTTGCAATAAATCGATTCACATTTCATCCAGCAAAAAAATCTTTTTGGTTTATTTTTTACCATAATCTCAATTCTTTAAAATATATTTTTCTAATCGAAAAAAAGTTTTTTTATTGCTGAATTTAAAAATTTGGACTTAGTTTTTAGCCATTGGTTCACAGTGCTATTTATAGACCATCATCGCTTAAAACTTTGTTCCACGCAAAAATTATTTGTTTGGCTAACAAGTAGAAATTCTTTAAGGGTGTCAGATTTAGACTATTGGAGGATTTGATATCTGTTCTCAACCAAATTGACTTACGGTTTTTTGTTTTGTTTTTTTTCTGGCTGCAGTGTTTGAGCCCTAGACTCAATGTTCGCCGAATCTATTGCACGAAATTGCCCTCGCGACGTTGGCTTAAGCCGATATAATAATATAAAAGCGGCTATGTGATGTTAACGCGAGCAGTCAGCGTTGTTTGTTGTACATCCAGATTTATCGCTAATATCAAAGTTTGTCGTTGATCAGGTCTCGCCATAGCTCGCTTTGTTGCAATATAAAATCTATGACGCCCACTTCAAAGGACACCATTACTGATATTGTTGAACGACAGCAAGATATATGCAAGTAAATCAATAACATAGTCAATGATAATATGTACGAATAGATTTATCTATGAGTATCGTTGACACACGTACCCTTGCGTGGAACAAATAACACTATTATAACCTTGCGTTGGGCGCCTTGTAGTGATGTAATGGTTGAAAGATAATCACGGAGATCAATTATTTCTGAGTTATGAGTTTGATCAGGACTAGGTGCCTGGCTGACCGTCATATGTACTTGTAATATCTGTACTCATATCATCTTTACCGAGTCGGCTAGGGCTGTAGAATACACCGATTGCTTCTCTGCAAAGAGGTAAGACCACCACCCCCGCTCCAATAAGTGCCAAAAATATGACTCTAAGCAATCTGATGGCGAGGCTCCAGTAATGCTGGAGCTTTGGGGAATGTGGAGTACCCCTTCATTGCCATCACTCCCAGGTCAACTCTGTCCCAGAGTGGTAGCACCTGACAGGGTCCTATCAATGGGTCAAATAGAACTAAACTGTGTGTTTGTGCTAAACTGAATCGCTTGAAATAGAACTATTTTGACATTTAAACTGTGTACTTATGCCAAACTGAATTGTTTGAAATAGAACTGTTTTAGACCTTGAATCTGTACTTACACTAAACTGAATTGCTTGAAATAGAACTGTTTTGGCATTTGCCAATGTGTAAACAAAAACTATACTCATACTAAACTGAATTGTTTGAATTAGAACTGTTTGACTAAACTGAATAGCTTGAAATAGAAATGTTTTGAAAATTAAATAGTGTACTTATGCTAAACTGAATTGTTTGAAATAGAACTGTTTGTATAAAAATGGATTCGTGATTAAATAATCAAGAAAGGTTGATATGGCATGAAACTCAAACAAACCAAACCTTATCATCTATAGACGTCGACTGCAATGCTTCGAGTGTATGTACAGTATTGCTCACTGATAAATGCACTTTTAATATTTTATATCAAAAGTTAATTTTCTTCTCAAACATTAAAATTCGGGATTTTATTTCAAGTGAAACATTATACATTCAGAACGGATATTATTAGGTATTATTTACTGTCTCACCTATAAATAAGAGCACCCGTAACAATTTTTTAATAAAAAAATTAATTTTCTTCTATACCGGGAGAGGACAAACTGCGGCCCACTGCAATAATCTGTGCGACCCGCGAGAGCCAACAAAAAGAAAAAAATAAATAAATAAATAAACACTTGCACTCGAATCTTTTGATTTTAAAAGATGCGTCTTTGATCATTCATAACCCAGTGATGTGGCCCTCCCATCAAAAGGTTTGTCCCCCCCCCCACCGTTCTAAAACAAAGATTCGAGAATTTATTTCTAACAAAACATTATGCATTCAGAACGGATAATATCATCCGTTAAGATTTGGGCTGACAGCACCGAATTCCCTGACTCTTTCTCGAAATCCACCCCTATCATCACCTGGCAGGTCTTCTAAACAGCATCCAGTGTCTGCACATAGCTGATTGATGTAAGTCTTTGCTGGTCACCAAGACTTGCGCATCCATGTGTATGAGTTCATAAGAAAACGTCGCTTTTGAGTTCGTCCCTAATTCTCCAGCACTACTCGGCATGTCTAGCTTGTCTTACTTGAATGGTTTGTGGGATAAGATACCAGCAGAACATATATAATTAAGAATTATTTACAATATCGCCTTGAAATAAGTACAACCATAAAAAAATTTTATGACAAGTTCGTTTTCTTCTAGACCAAAGATAACAAGATTTTATCATTTCTGGTAGAACATTATACAATCAGAACGGATATTATTAGGTATTATTAGAGTATCACCAAAAATAAGTACATCAGTAATTTTTTTTTCAAAATGTATATATTCTTCTAACAGAAAGATTCAGTGTTCTATTATTTCTAGCGTAAAATGTTAAAAGTAGAACGAATATTATTAGGTATTATTATCAGTGTAATATAATTGCGGAGGGATTTCGTTTTGTATATCTTGCCTTTCGGTTTAATTAGGATGAGAACCTTTCGGCTCAGTGCATGGGTTAGTTCGGTGCAAACGTGAGCGCAGGTGTTCACGCACGCACGGAGAGGATGTGTCATTCAGAGATGTCAAAATAAAAATCCCAGATAGGAATTGAAACCAGGGGGTGTGAGTGACGTCACGCACAAGAAGCGAGGGCTGAGGATTTGGGGATTTTAGAAAAAGCAGGGAGTTGAGTTCCTGCCTCCGAACGAGAGAGTCGAGATTCAGAGCTGGGCGAGGCCAGACGAATTTGTGTGCTACGGGCGCCGCGCGTTGGTTAGGTTGAGAGCTGACGATGTAAAAGCAGTCAGCATAGAAAGATTTTGTCTCTCTCTCCTCATGTCGAAAACCCTTTAACTCAAAGGTAATAAAGTTTCGTACCTGAACCAATTTCGTGAATTTCGTGTTTTCGGATTCCTATATATGTTTATGAACACTTTATGAACATTATGTCTATTTCACATATCCGTATCATGGGTATGTTACAACAGTATCACCTATAAGTAAATACATCCGCAATATCTTTTTCTATAAAATATTAAAATTTTTCTTGCCCAAAGATAGGGGGTGTCTTTGTGGTGTAATGGTTAAAGCGATGGACTGCGGAATCGTAGTAAGCGAGTTCGTACTCCTGTAACGCTATTACGTTCACTTTCGGACAAATATCCTTGGAAAAGGTATGAACCTCCTTATCCTCCCATCTATGGGTTAAATAGAACCACTACTATTCTTCTAGGTGAATTGCTTTGGCATTTAATGACCTACAAAGGTTGATATGCAATTAAACAAAGAAACCAATAAAGAAACCAATACCCCAAAGATGTCTGAATGTTGTGGTCTGTTCGAGGCGAGAAAGAAGACACGGAAGAGAAAGTAGATGGAACAAGTATATTGAATAAACAGAACATATAAACACAATAAGAGTGTTAGTACAGCAGATAGAAATGTCCGTTCGAACTGTCAGGTTTGTCTGTTGTGAGAAAATCGGTATTTGTCGTACGTCCGGCCGACCGGACGAATGTAGCGCAAGGCCCTTCTTTTGGTGGGTCCTGGAGCAGGGCCGTAGCTCAGACACGCTTGGCGGCTTCAAAAATTCCTCAGGCTCCGTCGGCATTCTCTTAAATAGGGGCACCTCAGGCGCCAGGCAAAAAAAAAACCCTAACCTCTCCAAAGAGGATTAGAGCCTTGGGGAAGGCTATATGAGGCTTGTGCATGCCAGTCTTGGCGCGCCGATATGAATGCCGGCTTACCGGAATCCATGTCAGACGGCCTCGACCGACTGCCAGCGGAACTAGGACACACGTAGCCGGATCTGTGTATCGACCAACACGGCCGACCGAAAAAAAATCATCGACAGAGTTACTTAAACTAATACGTAAAAGTCCTCAATCCACTAAGTAGACCAAAACTAGAATACCTAAAAGAGCCAGAAACTATCAACCCGAGGTTCAGGATCAACCGGATCTTCAAGATGATTCTGACTCAGGGTTGGTAGTTTCTAACTCTTTTAGGTTTGGTTTAGTTGGACTGGGTTTTATACCAACCATTGTAGGTTATTTAATGCAAAATCTATTTTCATAAATAATAACAGATCTATTTCAAACAATTCAGTTTAAGATAAGTAACAGCTAAGTTCGGTTTGATTCATGGATAGGACCCTATCAGATGCTACCACTCCAGGCAAGAATGCACCTGAAAGCGATGACAATAAAAGGGTGCTCAGCATTCTCCAAAGCTCCAGCATTACAGGAGCCTCACCAGCAGATTGTTTAGTATCATATCCAGGACACTCGTTGGGTGAGTCTTACTACTCTTCAGAGAAGCACTCGGTGTATTTTGCAGCCCTAGCCGACTGGGTTAAAACTCTTTTTAGTTGGTTGGGGGTTTGGGTTTTATGGCATATCAACCTTTGTATGCTATTTAATGCCAAATCCATTTTCAGGAAAATAGTTCTATTTCAAACAATTCAGTTTAGCGTAAGTACACAGTTAAATTGTAAGTACAGTTTGATTGTCAAAAACATTTCTATTTCAAGCAATTCAATTTAGTCAAGCAGTTCTAATTCAGCTAATTCAGTTCAGTATAAGTACAGATTTTGTTTACACACAGTTAAATGTCAAAACTGTTCTATATTAAACAAATCAGTATAGTGTAAGAACATTTTCAATGTCAAAAACAGTTACATTTCAAACAATTCAGTTTAGCATAAGCACACAGTTTAAATGTAAGTACGGTTTAATTGTCAAAAACATTTCTATTTCAAGCTATTCAGTTTAGTCAAATAATTCAGTTTAGCATAAGTATGCCGTTAGTTCTATTTAACGCATAGATAGGGCCCTATCAGGTGCTACCACGCCGGGCCAGAGTGGACCAGGAAGCAATGGCAATGAAGGGGTACTCCACATTCCCCAAAGCCCTAGCATCACTGGAAACTCACCATCAGATTGTTTAGTGTCATATCTAGGACACTTGTGGGGCAAGGGTCTTATCCCTCGGCAGAGGTGCAGTCGGTGTATTCTACTGCCCCAGCCGACTAGGCAATGCTCTTTTAGGAATTATACACACACACACACACACATATATATATATATTTACTATTCTATTTTGGTCACAAGTTTCAGTGCGACAGAACTTGAAGATAAATGATAGCTAATGATAAGTATTTATTTAAATAATTAAATCTAGTTTGTTTAAAGTATATTTTCTGAAGCCAGAATGTTCAGATATTAAATAAAAAATGTTTTACGACTTATCTGTTATTGGTTTATATCCTGCTAAATAAGAATGCCTCCGTGAACTTCCTCTAAGTGAACTAAGTCTATAATTTTTGCCAGGAATAATTTTTGCCAGGAAGCTTTGCCAGTATTTAGGAAATAAAGAATGAGAGCTGATTGTAAAGCGATGATTTTGTTGTTGCTAGGTACTTGTTCTAATTCGTGTTAGTCGGGTTATCACTATGGGTTGTTGGATTCTTATTATAAATGCCAGAGGTTTATTTATGTACTGTGTTCTCGTGGGTGTTATTCATGTCGGTCTTAGGAGTCTTCTGTGAACAATCGGTTTTAACAATTTATTATTACTACTTACGCTACAACTAATAATATGTACTTGTGTGTTGACAAGCCTGTCAGCGGAGCTTAGAATACACTTGCTGTATCTTCTGCCGAGAGGTAAGACTCCCATCCAAAAGGAGTGTCCTGGGTGAGGTATTAAACAGCATCTGGTGGTGAGGCGTCAGTTCTGAAGATCTGCAGAGTGTGCAGTTCCACCTAATTGCCATCACTCCCAGGTCAACTCTAATCTGGGCTGTGTGTATTAACCAACCCCTCTGCCAAGAAAAGGATGAGACACAAGGTCAATTTTTGAGCGGAGTAAAGCTGTTTTTAATTCAATGTCTACCTTCTCCTAGACTGGTTGTCTTATCCAAGTTAAAGGGCCCAGTCTGTTCTAGTGTTTGTCTATAACTGAAAATACGAGGATCATTAAATAAGTTTCCAGACTTTTTGCATATGGGCACTTTTATTGATAGTACACACATGAAACTCTAGTCCCCTTCGAAGTAATCTTCTCCTACTATAATGCACTAGTACCGTTCCAACAACTTCTGGAAGGCCCCATGGAAGTAAGTCCTCTTGTGTGAGTGTGTCAATGACCTTCGTCACAGCCTCTTTTATCTCCTCAATTCTCTCATAACGACAGCCTCTGAGCTTAGGAAATAACCAAAAGTCACAGGGAGCAAGGTCTGGACTATAGGGACGGTGAGGAACTGTCTTGATGCCCATCTTGGTCAAATAGTCTGTGACAAGGATGGAGTTGTGGACTGGTGCATTGTCCTGGTGGAAATACCACTGAGCCGATTTCAAGAGTGCTGGCCTCTTCCGACCAAATCTCTTCCTGAACTCCCTTAAAACCTCAACATAGTAACCCTATCGCTAACCCTTTGGCCAATCAACTCTGGTATATTGACTTCCTTACTCCTCCCACACCTCTCACCATCCCTCACAGACTCCCTGCTTTCCTTGCATTCCTTATGCTACTCAAAAATTGATGCTCGATTCATGCAAGATGCTCGAAAAGCGGTCTGAAGCATTCCATACGTTTCTGTGGCATTTTTTTCCAAGTTTAAAACAGAATTTTATTGTATATCGTTCTTCTAAAGTGTCCTGTCGTCCAGATTGCATTTTTGAAATCCACCAGCTGTGACAATCAGGCTTTAGTAGGGTGTATTCCAATTGCTGCTGTAGCTGTTCATTTCAACCTGAAATCATAAAAATTGTTCAGTCATCTTATAAGATGTATAGTAATAAGATACTGTATTTTCTTGGGTCTACGACAATTTTAAATACCTGTACAAAAAAGTCTGGAAACTTATTGAATACACCACGTATAAGAGAGGTTCATGTCTTTTCCGAGGGCATTAACGCTTAGTAAAAAACAGCTTCTAACGCAATTTGAACGCAAGACTACCATCGACATCCGACACACTAAGTGCTCCTTCTTCCGGCGCTGCACGATCTGCTAGGGTCTCATCAATGAGTCAAATGGAACTGGGAGAAAATAATTTGTATTTGATATAAATACCTGAAACCATATAACTGTACGCAAAATATTTATCTTAAGTATATTTACTTATTTACAATGGATTATTATTATAAGTGAATTTAAACCATGGACAGCCATCGATAAGCTATCGATCATATGGAAGTCAGACCTGACCGATAAAATGAAACGCAGTTTCTTCCAAGCTGCGGTCGTATCGATTCTGCTATATGGATGCACCACTTGGACGCTAACTAAACGGCTGGAGAAAAAGCTTGACAGCAATTACACAAGAATGCTGCGAGCAATATTGAACACGTCCTGGAGGCAACACCCTACAAGGCACCAACTATACGATCACTTACCTGCCATCACGAAAACTATCCAAGTTAGACAAACCAGACATGCAGGACACTGCTGGAGAAGCAGGGACGAGCTCATAAGTGATATACTCTTATAGACCCCCACATATGGCCGAGCAAAAGCAGGACGACCTGCTCGAACGTACACACAGCAGCTCTGTGAGGATACGGGATGTAGCCCTGTATATTAAATATATATTATATGTACACACGTTTTGCTGATACATGCTGTTAAATGATCAGTTCTATTTCTAACCATTCAATTCATCATTAATCAAACTTTAATAGCTTCAGATATTGCTATGTATAACTAACAGTTTAATTAAACATCAGTCATTTTTTAGACACATAAAAACGATCAAACCGTTCTATTTCCGTTCTGCATAAGTCATTTGTTGACAGTCAGTTTGAATGTCAAACAGTTCTATTTGACCCGTAGATACGATCCTATCGGGAGCTACCACATCAGACCAGAGTGGACCTGGGAGCGATAGCAATGAAGGGGAACTCAGTGTTCCTCAAAGCTCTTGCATTACTGGAGCCTCAACATTAGATTATTTAGTGTCATATGCAGGACACTCGTTGGGTGGGTGGGGGTCTTACCCCTCTGCAGTGATGCAGCTGGTTTATTCTACAGCCGCAGCCGACTGGGCTGTATAAGCATTAGAAGAGTTGATATCATATAACTGCGCAAAGAAATTATTTGACACAAAAAAACGTTGGTAAGAAAAAATGGACCATGAAAAATACAGTCATAATTACAGTCAGCCATTTGTGAATTAATCAAATGTCGGCATCAAATATCCCATAACGAATTGATACATATTTACCAACCCCTCTGCTTGGGCAGGATATGGCACAAGGTCAATTCTTAAGTGGAGTTTAACAGGTTTGAATTCTTTCTCCTAGTCTAGTTGCCTCCCCAAGGCTAAAGAAACCAGTCTGCCCTACTATTTACCCATAGCTGCAGGAAGAATAATTGGATTAGTACCTTTCCTAATGGTATTGGTGCTTTGTGAAATGCAATAAGTCTCGTTCAGGAATTGAACTCGTGTCGCCGTGTCAATTTCCTACGACGATAACCATTACACCACGGATGAAACATTACAGAAATCCTTTAAGGAAACAACCTATTATTATTTTGCTTTTTTAAGAGTTTTCAATTTCAGCGTTAGCTGATAGTTTTCCTCTGGAAATCTCCAGTACTCTTCTCAGTATACTGGTCGATCTCAACAATGCTGTAGTTTCGGTGGTCTCCACTTGTCCCCTTATTTCCAATTCCTCCAGTCCTAGTACCAATTACAATTAGTATCACCGTCTCGTTCATGTTCCATAGTTTTTCCAGTTCTCAAGCAAAGTCTTGGTACTTATTTCTCTTTTCGCTTTCTTTCAGTTTTACTCTGTGGTCAGCTGGAACGGCAAAGTTTTCTGTTCGGCAGGTTCTGTTTTTTTTTGTTGAATATCACAAGGACTGGTCGTCTGACTGGGATTAAGTGATCCGACTGCATCACAAAATCCTGGAAAATTTTTTGCTTCTGGGTTCAATCCCAGGTAGCATCATACCAAAGACTTTAAAAATGGTACTTGATATCTCCTTGCTTAACACTCAGCAATATAAGGTACGCATCAAGAGTAAAGTAGAGCAATCAAGGGAAAGGAGTAGCGCCCTCCCCTACACCTCCGTGTAGCAGCCATTGAAAAGGGAGCCTTCTGGTCACCGTCGACTAAAGGGAGACAACTTTACTTACTTATCATTTTACTCCTATTGGATTTTTCACATCGGTGTCAGCAGGTAGTCTTTCGCGGAAGCCTGAGTGCCAAGTCTCCATAGATCTCTTGGACTCTTCTCAGTATTCTAGCCGATCTTAACAATGCTGTCCTGTGAATGATCTTGATTCTTCCTCGACTTTCCAATTCTACCAGACGTTTTTTTCGAAACCTTTTGGAGACCATTCCAAGATTGCAATCTACAATTGGTATTATTTGTTTAAATTTCTGATATGAAGCTTGATAATAATCATTACTTAGAATATTCGGACTATTGACATCATTTTTATAACTATAAACACTTTTCGGCCGATATATTCTTCGGCCTTCTTCAAGTGTTTCATGTTGAACTTGAGAGTTCACACAGAATCTCGAACTGAACTCTTTATTTGAACCCCAGGGGTAGACTGTTCCAAATCTGTTAACCATAACCGGGTACATGTGTTAAGTTATAGTAAGTATTCCTTGTTATTCTTACCTGTTGTTGGGATTGAACCTGCAATCTCCAGATGATTTCATTCAGAAGCACCTTCCAACCAAACGCTTTATCCACTGCACCAATTGGTATCACCCTCACGCTCATGTTCCATGGATGTTTTTTTGTTCTCTGGCAGGATTTAAGTACTTTTTTACCTTTTAATTTTCTTTTATTATCTCTGTGGTCCACCGAAATCTCAAAATCCACTTGATTATACGCGGTGTATTCAATAAGTTTCCAGACTTTTTTTTTGTACAGGCATTTAAAATTGTTGTAGACTCTCGAAAATTCAGTATGTTATTGCTATACATCTTATGAGATGACTGACCAATTTTTATGATTTCAGATTTAAATAAACTGCTACAGCAGCAATTGGAATACACCCTACTAAAACCTGATTGTCACAGCTGGTGGATTTCAAAAATGCAATCTGGACGACAGGACACTTTTCGACCATCTTGCATGAATCTGGCATCAGTTTTTGGATGGCATAAGAGATTCTATGAAGGCAGGAAGTCTGTGAGGGATGATTAGAGGTGTGGGAGGAGTAAGGAAGTCAATATACCAGAGTTGATTGGCCAAAGGGTTAGCGATAGGGTAACTATGTTGAGGTTTTAAGGGAGTTTAGGAAGAGATTCCATCGGAAGAGGCCAGCACTCTTGAAATCGGGTCAGTGACATTTCCAGCAGGACAATGCACCAGTCCACAACTCCATCCTTGTCACAGACTATTTAAGCAAGATGGGCATCAAGACAGTTCCTCACTGTCCCTATAGTCCAGACCTTCCCCACCTGTGACTTTTGATTATTCCCTAAGCTCAGAGGCTGTCGTTATGAGACAATTGAGGAGATAAAAGAGGCTGTGACGAAGGTCATGGACACGCTCGCACAAGAGGACTTCCATGGGGCCTTCCAGAAGTTGTTGGAACGGTACAACAAATGCATTGCAGCCGGAGGAGATTACTTCGAAGGGGGCAAGAGTTTCATGTGTGTACTATCAATAAAAGTGCCCATACGAAAAGTCTGGAAACTTATTTAATGATCCTCGTAAGCCTGTTTTTTCTTGTTAATTAATATTAGGTCTCTTTTTCTGGCTGGGATTAAGTGATCCATTTTTATCTCAAAATCCTGGAAAGTTTTATCCATTTTCTTCTCTGGGACGGAGTCTGGTTTAGGAATATACCATTTGCTAGCATGGTCAAATTTTAATTTCTTGCTCAATTCCCAGTGAATCACCTTTCCCACCCAGTCGTGTCTAGTCTTGTACTCTTTTTGCGCTAGTTTACTGTCTTTGCTTATTATGTGATTAACCGTTTCATCTTTTGCACAATTCCCAGTGAATCACCTTTCCCACCCAGTCGTGTCTAGTCTTGTACTCCTTTTGTGCTAGTTTGCTGCCTTTGATTATTATGTGATTAACCGTTTCATCTTTTGCACAATTCACAGTGAATCACCTTTCGCACCCAGTCGTGTCTAGTCTTGAACTCCTTTTGTGCTAGTTTGCTGCATTGGCTTATTATATGATTAATCGTTTCAACTATGTCTCCATATAACCTCCTCCTACACTCGCGATTTTGTTGGTTGTTATTAATCTTATTAACTTACTATATCGCACTATCAGCACGACCCTCTTCCGCCACCCTTATCTATCGTCCATCGCTTCAAGTATGTCTTCAAGGTTACATTCTGTATCGGTAGAGAGCTGCTATATGTAGGTCCTAACAGGATGTCCTACCTTTGCTCGTCCATGAGAGGGGGTCCATAGGAGACGTCACTTATGAGTTCATATCTACTTCTCCAGCAGTGTGCCGCATGTCTGGTCCTTCTAACTTCGATAGTTTTCGTAATGAGTTGTCGGTGGTCGTACAGCTGCTGCTTTGTGTGGTGCTGCCACCAGGACTTGTTCAATATTGCTACAGGATTCTTGTGTAGTTTCCGTCAAGCTTTTTCTCCATACGTTTGGTTAGCGTACATGTAGTACCTCCATACAGCAGTATCGATACGACTGCTGCTTGAAAAAAAACAGCGTTTTATTTTATCGGTCAGGCCTGACTTCCATATGACCGATAGCCTATCGATAGCTGTCTACGCCTTTACTAGTCGCGTGTTTGTTGTATAGCCGTAATACAAATACAAGCAGAAACATTTCAATCATACATCCTAGATGCATCAAGGTAGATCTTCAGTGATGCGCTGTCTTCATTGCCGATTTCGGGTTTTTTGCATCATATCGGCTCCGACAGAAACCCCGACATGACTCTGGAAGAGCCAAGCCGCCTCCTTGATCGCGACGTGCTACGCTTGTGCCTCTACCAAAGCAAAAAAGAAATAAATAAGGCCGGACTTCGGCCGTTCTTATAGACATCTGTCCTTCAGTAACAGCCAATGAAAAACAGGGCATTCCACACTCCTCTACTATATATAATACCATCTTTACCTCATCCGGCTTCGTCTGACTACTTCCGGATTCGGTACCGAGGTAAGATGGTATTTTTAATACTTGTCCACGTCCATGATTTATACTTTAACAAGACTTACACATATCCCACCCCAAATCTATCCTATACTAATACTTCCAAACTAACATGAAATAAGCCCCTACTCTAACTATTCAGTCCGTCTTTAACTCTTACCTTATGCCCTTATTCGAAGCCAAAAAAAAGGAAAAACTCCCATTTATTTGGCTCACGAAATCATTTGCTACAGATTAACTCATACTTATTTGCTTAGATCTCCCTCCCCGTTTGTCAATAATCTATGCTCATATTACCAATCTAATGCATATTTCGCAAAAAAAAACAAAAAAACACGCTACTCTATTCAACTCGTTACATTCTAACTTATTACTATTACGAACCTATCTCCTACTCCCCCACTTCCTCCCATAAACTATTTGCTATTAGGTTTGGCCCAGCGGTTAGAGTGTTCGCCAATAGCCCGGGAGACCTGGGTTCAATCCCAGGTCGAGTCATACCAAAGACTTTAAAAATGGAACTTGATACCACCTTGCTTAACACTCAGCATTATAAGGTACGGTTCAAGGGTAAAGTGGAGCAATCCAGGGAATGGAGTAGCGCCCTCCCCTACACCTTGGTGTAGTAGCTATCGAAAAGGGAGCCTTCGGGTCACCCTCGACTATGGTCGCTAACTTTACTTTTTTTACTAGTGGGCGCTGGCAAATAAACTTATTAAAACCTTAAATTCGTAGCGGACCGTAACCAGTATACGAGGACGAAAAAAAAAAGACAAAAAAAAAAAGAATAATTAAAGATCCATCCCCGCCTCGCAAACGCCAATGATTCTCAACCCCTCCCCCTGACATTCCGACTACCCTAACTTAATATTATCTCAATATACTCTAATAATGTGTAATATGTCTAGTCTTAATTCTTAGGCTCCTCCATCGTCCTCTTTATTTCTTCCATGGCTCTGATCTCTTAAGCCAAATCCACTTTGACGCCTTCAGAACTGTGTTGGTAATGTCCTTCAGCGCCCTCACTCTAGCTGCCCCGACTATACCAATTTTTGCTAGGGCTCTGCCCAAAGACTGTCCAGCAAAGCTCCAATATAATCAAACATAATTTACGAACTTCGATGAACGAACGAACACTCTTTTTTATAAAAAATATATCTCTCACACTTGAAAGGGTTTTTATAAAAATATATCTCTCACACTTCGAAATGGTTAATGTTTCTGCAATGTGTGAGAGATGGGTGGAGAGACATATATTCAGAGATAGGACTTCTTCTTCCCATATCTTCTTCCAGGAGCCAGGGTGTGCCAACGCTTGCATCCCCTTGCAAGCTCGTCAGGGACGCCTCTGATCGGCTGCGTGTACCTCGCTCGACTGCGATTCTCTGCATTCCCTTGCAGATCTGACTGCGTAGTTCTCATCACGTGACCCCCTTCCGGTTACACACCTGTTCGACCTGAGTGCCCTGACGCACCGTCGTCTTCCTGTTTACTAATCAAAATGTGACTGCTTGCCGAAGCGCACGGGGTCATAAGGAACGAACCGGAAATTCATGGCCTATGTCATATAACATGTCGATATCAGTCTGGGTTGATGAGACACTGCTTCCAAGGTAGGTGAACTTGTCTACTAGTTTCACAGAACTACCGTTTTGTGTGGAGATGACGCCTCTTTGATTAAAGCACATGTATTCCGTTCTGTGTGCGTTGACATGGAAGCCTATGCCTGCAGCTGCTCGTTCCAGACTATATAGCAGGGCTTCGGCTTGGGCGGATGTATTTACCAGAACCGCAATGTTATAGGCGAAGTCCGCGTCTGTAATTGTTATTAATACTCCTTGCGAACATTTTTTACCAGCATTACCAGATGATCTTTCACTGGAATTTGAGTGATAGCAAGTCTCTAGGCCTCTTCTCAGTAATCTAGCCGATCTTAACAATCCTGAATGGTCTAGGCTCGTCCTCTGATTTCTCATTCTTTAGCTCTCCTTACCAAGGCCTTGGGGATCGTTCCAAGCGCACCTGTTACAATTAGTATCATCCTCACTTTCTTGCTCCATAGCTTTTAGTTCTCTGACAAGGTCCAAGTACTTGATTCCCTTTTTATTTTCCTTGATTTTCAATCTGTGGTCCATAAAATCCACCGTTCAGCAGGGTTTTTTTTTTGTCAATTATAACTAGGTCTGGTCTTCTGGGCATGTTTGGGTGATTTGATTGTATCTCAAAATCCCAGAGAATTTTGACCGTCTCGATCTCCTGGACGGATTCTTATTTGTGAATATACCATTTGTCATTATGTTTAAACTTGAATATCTTGCACAATTCCCAGTGGATCACCTTTCTCACTCTGTTGTGTTTAGTCTTGTACTCTTTTTGCGCTGAATTGCTGACTTCCATTATTATCATTATTATTATGATTATTACTCATTAGAGTTTTTCATATCAGCGTAAACTGATGGTCTTTCACTGGAGACTGAGTGACAGCAAGTCTCCAGGACTCTTCTCAGTATCCTGGCCGTTTTCAATAATGCTGTTGTTTGGATGGTCTCCACTCGGCCGCCAACTTCCAAATCTTCCAGGCACTTTAATAGTCCTTTAGTTACCGTGACAAAAGCACCAATCACAATTGGTATAATTGTCACCTTCATGTTCCATAGTTTTTTTTTAAATCCTCTAGCAAGGTCGAGGTACTTATCCCTCTTTTCACATTCTTTCAGGTTTATTCTGTGGTCTGCTGGGACAGCAAAGTCGACAATTTTGCAGATTTTCTTTTTTTGTTGATTATTATATGGTCTGGTCTTCTGGTCGAGATTAGGTGATCTGTATGTATATCAAAGTCCCATAGGAGTTTGTACGTCTCATTTTCTATGACAGGTGCTGGGTTGTGCATATACCATTTGTTGGCATGGTCAAATTTGAATTTCTTGCACATTTCCCAGTGGATCACCTTGCCGACCCAGGCATGTCTAGCCTTGTTCTCCTTCTGTGCCAATTTGCTGCATTTGCTCATTATGTGATTGATGATTTCATCCCTATCACCACATAGTCTGCATTTGCTATTTTGTTGCGTCTTATCTGTCCTCGCTTTGATATGATTGGTTCCTATGGCGCTGTTTTGTGCTGCCATTAGGAGAGATTCTGTCTCTCTCTTAAAGTTTCCTTTTCTTAACCACGCCCAGGTTTGGTCGTGTGAGATGCTGTTTATTAGTCGTTTAAAACGCCCATGGAGTTGTTTTCCTTCCAATTATCATTATTATTATTATTATTCTGTGTTAGTTTTTAACGTCGTTTTTGATTGGTTATTTTTCCCTGAACTCTTGGATTCTTCTAAGAATTCAAGCTAATCTTAAAAGTTCTGTTATGTAGATGGTCTCCAGTTCCTCCAGTGTCTTTTCCAAATTCTTGGAGACCGTTCCAAGCGCCCCACCTACAATTGGTATCGTCACCTTCTCTTTCCACAGTTTTTTAAGCTTTCTGGCAAGAACCAAGATATTTGTTTATTGTTTCGCTTTCTTTCATATTCACTCTAGTTATAATTATTATCATTGTTTCAATCTTTACGAGTTTTTCTCACCAGCGTTATCTGGTGGTATTTCACTGGATTCTGAGTGACAGCAAGTTTCCAGGACTCTTCTGAGTATTCTAGCTGATCTTAATGCTGTTGTCTGGATGGTCTCGATTCTTTTCCCGATTTATAATTCCGCCAATCTTCTTTCCTTAGCTTTAGGGACCGTTCCAAGGACAGCAACTTCCAGTCGGCTGGGGCTGCAGAATACACCGACTGCATCTCTGCAGAGGAGTAAGACTCCCCCAACGAGTGTCCTGGATGTTACGCGAAGCAATGTGGTGGTAAGGTTCCAGTAATGCCGGAGTTCTGGAGAATGTAGAATATCCCTTCATTGACATTGCTTCCAGGTTCACTTTGTACCGGAGTGGTAGCACCAGAAAGGGTCCTATCTATGGATCAAATAGAAGTATTTGATATTTAAACTGTGTACTTATGCTAAGCTGAATTGTTTGAAATAGAGCTGTTTTCACATTTAATTGTGTGTAAGCAAAAACTCTTTACTTGTGCTAAATTGAATTGTTTTAAATGGTAGTTTGATCATTTAACGGAGTGAAAAAAATGAGTTCAGGCTTGTTTAAAAATGTTATCTACAAAATGAGATTAGATATCAATCCAGGAAAGGAGTAGCGCCCTCCCCTACACAGTGGTGGAGTAGCTATCGAAAAGGGAGCCTTCGGGTTACCCTCGACTATGGTCGCCAACTATAAAAAGGATTAGGCATTAAATAACCTACAATGGCTGATATGCCATAAAACCCAATCAAACTAAATCATATATATTTAATATAAATGTATAAAGAGGATTTTGCATTGAATCACCTACAATGGTTGATATGCCATAAAACCCAAACAAAACAAATCATATATATTTAATATATATGAAGAAAGAGGATTCGGCATTAAATAACCTACAATGGTCGATATGCCATAAAACTAAACCAAACCAAATCATATGTATTCAATATATATGTATCAAAGGATTTGGCGTTGAATAACCTAGAATGGTTGATATGCCATGAATCTAACCCAACCAAATCATATATATTTAATATATATTTATAAAAAGGGCGTGGCATTAAATAACCTACAATGGTTGATATGCCATAAAACCAAACGAATTCCTATCTACAGTGTATCACAAAAGTGAGTACACCCCTCACATTTAACATGGTTAAATTTTGAGTTATTTCGAGGGGAAAATAAATTAACTCTGTTATACAAGCTGCACACAGACTACTTTTCATTGTGTCAAAGTGTCATTTTGTCAGTGTTGTCCCATGAAGAGATATACTTAAATATCTGCAGAAATGTTAGGGGTGTACTCACTTTTGTGATACACTGTATATAATATACATCTATAAAAAGGATTCGGCGTTGAATAACCTACAATGGTTGAGATGCCATAACCCCCCACAAAAAAAAACAAATCGCCAACTACAACTGGTATCGCCATCACCTTCTTTTTCTACATTTTCAAACTCTCTGGCAATTTTCTGATTGTCGTCTACGTTTACGCTTTTTTATTTTACGCAGTGGTCCACTGGAATAGCAAAATCCACTTAAAGGCGAGTTTTTTTCTTTTGTTGATGAACACAAAGTTTATAAATATTTTTTGATGCCGTCAAATTGTTTGGAAAATATTAATAGTCTTTGGCATAATACGGGCTGCTGAAGATATACCTCCCACGTTTTAAAGAGTGTAAGTGAACATAGTAACTCCATCAGGCTAATTTTTTCTTTTTCCAGATAAATAAAGTTACGATCGTGGCGTAGACCGGTTGTTATGAAATAGCCGAGGGATTTCGGTTCATGCCTTTGAGTTTAGTTAGGCTGAGAACCTTTCGGCTCAGCACATGGGTTGTTTGGGTGTAAGATTGAAGCAGGTGTTAACGCGGGTGCGCGCGAACGGATGGAGGTGTCACTCAGATGTCATAACAGTCCGAGACGATACTGGGTGACAAGGTGCGGGTGACGTCACGCACCGGAAGCACGCGGAAGCTTTGTGTGAGAATTTGAAGAAAATAAGAGTCGGGTTTTGGACGCCGAACGAGAAGGATCGATTTTGGAGCTCGCAGGCGCGAGGCGAACTTGCGCCCTATGGGGGGCCGCTCGAGTTGGGGGCTAAATGAATAAGACAGCATAGAAGATTGTGTCTCTCCTCCTTACGTCGAAACCTTTAACTCAAAGTTAATAAAAAGGTTTCGTACCTGAACAAGAAGTAGTTACGTGTTTTTGAGATCCCTGTTCTTTATATATTCTATCGTTATGAACATTACATGTCTATTTTGCACATGGCCATATTCGTGTATATGGCTACGCAACACGGTGAGCACCGTGTATTTGCTATCGAAACACTTTTTTTAAAGACTGGTGACTTTCCGTCGCACTCTGTATAATCCAGAGAGAGTTAATATGCTATAAAACCAACTCACCAACCAATTATGTGTGTGTTTTCGGGATTTGGATATCGTAGAATTTTTATAATATTTTATAAGCATAGTTTCTTGTTTAAATCCTACTGTTATTCACTCACGTTTGTATTTACCCAACCCCTCCACACGAGCAGGATATGATTCAAGGTCATTCTTTTTTATGCGGAGTTTAACAGGTTTGAATTCAGAGTTTTCCTTCTTCTAAACTGGCTGCCTAACCAAGGCTAAAGAGCACAGTCTACCCTACTATTTACTCATAACTGGCGGGAGAACAGTCACATTCATACTTTTCTTAAGAATATTAGTACTATGAGAAATGTAAACAGCCTCGTTCCAGGATTTGAACTCGGGTCTCCGTGTCCATTTTCTACGACGATATCCATTGCACTACGATCGTCTCCACCCATTTTCTTGATTTATCATATTGGATATTCTGGTTGATATAGTGTGACCACGTGACCAGAGGGGTGTCCTCGTGGTGTAATGATTAAAGCGATGGACTGTGAAATCGTAGTAATCGAGTTCGTACTCCAGTCGCCCTATTACGTTCACTTTCAGGCAAATACCCTTGGGAAAGGTATGAACCCCCTTATCCTCCCAACTATGGGTTAAATAGCACCACTACTGTTCTTCTAGGAGAATAGCTTTGGCATTAAATAACCTACTAAGAGTTGATATGCCATTAAACAAAGAAACTATACCAAACGTGACCAGAGGTGCGGTAATCTGGTATTTTCTCGTATGTTCGTCATGAGCATCTCAAAATTATTAGATCGGATCGAATTATTCCGCTTCGGTTTTTCACTTATAAAATGTAACAAAGAATACGCGTGCCTCTCTCCATGCAATCATTATTATGATGAGCCATTAATTTGATCGCCATTTTCTTTACACTCATGTCTGCATGCGCATGCGTAAGCGGAAGGTTGACGTAAGTATGTGTTTAATAATACAAAAAAAGTATTGTTATTTACTCAGCTAAATGTTACATCGGTGCTACGAAAATGACGCTCGAATTATTTACAAGACTATTTTTCAAAGGTGGGCTGATAGAGATTTGTATATTGACCCCTTGACACATCACATACTACCATCAATTCCATATGAACTAATTTTATCAGTTTTTAAAGCTCTATACCTCGAAATTATTGAGAAATCTTTTGTTGTATGTATTTCCAATGTAATAGAGTACCTTTAGGAAAATATGCAGTATATTTCCCAACCCCTACACGATGAACATGATAAATTCAAAATTTTCCTTCTCCTAGACTGGTTACCTTACCAAGGCTAAAAGAACCAATATTCCCTACTATTTGCAATTAAATTGTTAGAAATTGAACTGTTTGGTCATTTAACTGAGTGTATCTACAAAATGTATTTACAAATCATATATATTTAATATATATGTAAAAACAGGATTTGGCATTAAATAAATAACTGTGGTTGATATGCTATAAAACTAAACCAAACCTATTAAAGCTATAATTGTTTACTAAGGATTATCATTAGTTACTAAAAACGATATAACTCTGATTAAAATACTTGATATCATAAACCCTGTGCCAAAAACTTGAGAAACTAAGCAAAAAATGTGAATATAAACGAGCAATGTACGCAATTTCCTAACCTGAAGACATAAAATAACCCCAGACGGGTTGAGATACCGTTAAAATCAATCAATCTACTTAGTTTTCAAATAAATAAATGTTTTCGCAAAATTCAGAAATTAGAATATTTTTTTTTGTTTTTGGCTGCCATCTAGGAACAATGCACATGCAAAAAAAAAAGTTACTTGCTATTTTTATCATTAATCAGAAATGCTGATTAGGGATCCTACTGATGCCCAAAATGCCAACCATTAGCATCATCATGGATCGGGATTAGAATTCATGGATCGTCACGTAAAATATAGGTATATATTTGTGTCATTATGAAACGGGAACCGGAGATATATATGTTTGAAAAGGGCCAAGAAACGACATTTGAAGGGAACCACAGAAAACAGTTAGGCATAGATATAGACTAATGAGTCTCTCTCTTTCTCTCTCTCTCTCTCTCTCTCTCTCTCTCTATACATATATATATCATCACGAAAAATATCCAAGTTAGACAAACCAGACATGCAGGACACTGCTGGTGAAGTAAGGACGAACTCATAAGCGACATATTCCTGTGGACCCCTTCACGTGGACGAGCAAGGGCAGAACGACCAGTTAAAACCTATATTCAACAACACTGTGCCGATACAGGATAGAGCCTTGAAAACCTCCAGGAAGCAATAGACGATAGAGTCGGGTAGTAAGAGAGGATCAGCGCGACATGATAATGTTGTTATATCCCCGCGAAGGAATAAGGGATTAACAATAGCCATACATCGAGCACTCACATAGATTCATATGATATTCCTCATATATTCTATAAAAGAATAATCCACACCAACTGTCTTCGGACGCTGACAGGATATTATATATGTATACATAAATATATGTATGAATGTATATGTGTATATATGTATGAACATGCTTATACATATATGTATGCATGTATGTATTTGTATGTATGCATATATGTAAATATATATATATATATATGCTCCCCCATGGGGGTTGAGCTCTCTGGCGAAGGAATTGCCGGCCGCCGCTAGCGTAATGCAAAGCTCTTCGAAAGAATTGAGCACTCTGGTAGCCGATAGGGTATAAAAAAAATGTCAACAAAGGCTACTGCTGCTGTTTCTAAAAATAAAAAATACCTTAAAATTCCCTTAGCCAACGTGGTCCGCTTGGTGGACGAGTGGTCTGAAACACAGTCTAACGAGCGGAAGAAGGTGGGTGTTAAGAAAGAATATAGACAGGGTGCCTGCGGCCGTCAGAGTCGGAGACAGGAATGCCAAAGTGAGAACAAGCTTGCAGAGGGCTAGGCCCTGAGTTACCCACGGTTGAGCAACCCGAAAGAAGTGCTGCTATGGTCAAGAGAAGAACTTGGGTCAATATATCACTCTCCCTGTCTCCACTCATCTCTCACACACAACGGAACATCACCCTTTCGAAAATAAAATGTGATTTGGTTTGGTATCTTTGTTTCATGGCATATCAACCTTTGTGGGTTATTTAATGCCAAAGCCATTCTCATGGAAGAACAGTAGTGGTACTATTTAACCAATAGCTGGGAGGATAAGGGGGTTCATGCCTTTCCCAAGGGTATTTGTCCGAAAGTGAACATAATAGAGGAGTACGAACTCGCGTACTACGATTCCGTAGTCCATCGCTTTTAACAATAACACCACGAGGACAGCCACAATAAAATGTAAGAGATTTATATTTTTATAAAGAAGTGTATTCGTTCGTTATTGAAGTCGTTCATTACCGGTTGATTATATATTTGTATATGTATATGCGTAGTTGTATGTGGCTATACAACATCCTGCACAAACAATTACCGACGCCGATGACATAGCGCTTCTGGCAAATACACCCGCACAAGCCGAAACCCTGCTACATAGTCTGGAACGCGCAGCTGCTGCCATAGGCCTCCATATCAATGCACACAAGACGGAATATATCTGCTTTAATCAAAGAGGCGACATCTCCACACTAAACAGTAGCTCTCTGAAACTAGTGGACAAGTTCATCTACCTAGGAAGCAGTGTCTCATCAACCGATACAGACATCAACAAGCGACTAGCAAAGGCATGGATAGCTATCGATAAGCTATTGGTCATATGGAAGTCAAACCTGACCGATAAAATAAAATGCAGTTTCTTCCTAGCTACGGTCGTGTCGATACTGCTATATGGATGCACTACATGGATGCTAACGAAACGTATGGAGAAAAAGCTTGACGGCAATTATAGAAGAATGCTACGAGCAATATTGAACAAGTCCTGGAGGCAGCACTCCACAAGGCAGCAGCTGTACGGCCACCGACCACCCATCACGAAAACTATCAAAAGTAGATGAACCAGACATGCGGGACACTACTGGAGAAGTAGGTATGAGCTCATAAGCGATGTACTCCTGCGGACCCCTTCAATTGGACGACTAGCTCGAACGTACATACAGCAGCTCTGTGCCGATACGGGATGTAGCTTTAAAGACCTGCCGGAAGCAATGGAGGATAGGGAGGAGTAGCGAAAGAGGGTCAGGGATATCTGAGCGGAAGTAAGAAGTAAAACGACACGAAGTAAGAAGACGAGTGACCTAGCTAGCGAAGAAGAAACGAAGTGAAGAGATATAAGTAAGGGCTATATTACATACTCAGAGAACAGCAGAGAGAAAGAATGAACAACATATACTCTGCATGGCTAAATAATAGCAGCTCTGTCTTTTGAAAGTGAACATTTTTTCCATTTTTTCTATTCGGTGCCTTTTTCTCCATCGTCCATTGCCGGAAGCAATGGACGATAGGGAGGAGTTCTGAAAAAAGGGTCAGGGATATCCGTGCTGAAGGCGCGACATGATGATGAATGAGTAAAAAAAAGCTCTGGTGGAGGTGAGTTGTCACCGATGTCATTCTCTCTCTCTCTCTCTCAATAAAAACATATGCATGTGGGAATGCAAACGTGTAAATATATATAAATACGCATATATATATTTGTATATATGTACGTATGTACGTATATATACATATATGTACGCATATATGTACATATATGCATGTATACCAGACACGCAGGACACTGCTGGAGAAGCAGGGACGAGCTCATAAGTGATGTACTCCTATGGACCCCCACATATGGCCAAGCAAAAGCAGGACGACCAGCTCGAACTTACATACAGCAGCTATGTGAGGACACAGGATGTAACCTTGAAGACCTGCCAGAGGCGATGAATGATAGGGAGAAGTGGCAAGAGAGGGTCAGGGATATCCGTGCTGGCGGCACGACATGATGATGATGATGACGAATGTGTTAAAAAGCTGATCATTGCTACTGGCGTCATTCCTTCAGTCTCACTCTCACTCTCCCTTCCTTTCTCCCTCTCTCTCTTCTCACAAGCTATCTGGATATATATGTATATGTATATGAATATGTACGTATGTATAAATGTATATGTATTTATAAGTATAGGTATGTATAAATATTTGCATGTAGATATACGTATATACGAGGTGCATGCGATAAGTTTACAGACTTTTTTCGTACAGGCATTTAAAATTGTCGTAGATTCTTAAAAATTCACTATCTTATTGCTATACATCTTATGAGATGACTGACCAATTTTTATGATTTCAGCTTCAAATGAACAGCTACAGCAGCAATTGGAATACACCCTACTAAAGCCTGATTGTCACAGCTGGTAAATTTCAAAAATGCAATTTGACACTTTAGAAGAACGATATGCAATAAAATTCTGTTTTAAACTTGGAAAAAATGATGCCACAGAAACGTATGGAATGCTTCAGACTGCTTTTCGATCATCTTACATGAATCGAGCATCAGATTTTGAGTGGCATAAGAGATTCAATGAAGGCAGAGAGTTTGTGAGGGATAATGAGAGGTGTGGGAGGAGTAAGGAAGTCAATAGACCTGAGTTGATTGGCCAAAGGGTTAGGGTTAGGGTTACTATGTTGAGGTTTTAAGGGAGTTCAGGAAGAGATTCCATCGGAAGAGGCCAGCACTCTTCAAATCGGCTTAGTGGCATTTCCAGCAGAAAAATGCACCAGTCCACAACTCCATCCTTGTCACAGACTATTTGACCAACATGGGCATCAAGACACTTCCTCAGCCTCCCTATAGTCGAGACCTTGCTCCCTGTGACTTTTGGTTATTCCCTAAGCTCAGAGGCTTTCGTTATGAGACAATTGAGGAGATGAAAGAAGCTGTGTTGAAGGTCATTGACACGCTGACAGAAGAGGACTTCCATGGGGCCTTGCAGAAGTTGTTGGAACGGTACAAAAAGTGCATTGCAGCCGAAGAGGACTTGAGTTTCGTGAGTGTACTATCAATAAAAGTGCCCATACGAAAAAAAAGTCAGGAAACTTATCGTATACACCTCGTATATATACACACATTTATATATGTATATGTATGTATATATATAAACTAAAGAGTTTAACAGCTGATGGTTTTTCTCTCTCTCTATCTCTCTCACTCTCTCTCTCTCTCTATATATATATATATATATTAAATCAATAGTTCCGCAAATGAATCTTAATTTGGTATTTAGGTGATTGTTATTTGATATATTTGTGCTCTCCACTTTATGCTTTTCTTTAGAAGTTTGATAATAATTAGGGTGATCTTCGTTCCCAGCTTTTATGGTGAAGATTATTTTGATAAAGGTGAGATCCTTTTTAATTCAAGGATTTGTGTCTGATAATGTCCTATTGGAGTTGATTGTTTGGCCTCACCAAATCTTTATTTTTTATCAGACCAACAACAACTTTTCTATATATATATATATATATAAGATGGCGACGTAGTCGAGTGAGACCCGAAGGCTCCCTTTCCAAAAGCTACTTCACCGAGGTGTAGTGGGGAGGTTACACCTTTCCCTGTATTACTCCACTTACACTTGATCGATACCTTATAACGCTGAGTGTTAAGCAAAGAAGCATAAGGTACCATTTTTTAAATCTTTGGTATGACTCGACCAGGGATTGAACCCCGATCTACTCATTAAGCCAGTGGGCCGGTTATATATATATATATATATATATATATATATATATATATATATTGTAGGTCCAAAGAGAGAATGAATTTTTTTTAAGAATAGATTTGTATTTTTTTAATTTATTTATTTATTTAAAATCCTTCAAACTGCAAACACAAGTGAGTTCAAGTCTCGATTAGTACCTCATTAACAAGGCCTTGTGCCATATATGTTCTCTGACGAAAACAACAAGATGGAAACACACACATATGTAAGAACAAAATAAATAAATAAATTTAAAAAATACAAATCTCTTCGTGGACCTACTTATTTTAATATATATATATATATATATATATATAATGTTCACAACAAATCTATCTTTTCAACACACACACATATATATATATGCATCGTCTTCGCTAATTAACGTAGGTGCCGGTACTATCTGAAGTGATATCGGGTGATTTGCCAGTCTTTCCCATGTTCATTTTATTTGCTAATGTGTTAAAAGAATATTTTCTCTCTTTATTTTATTTTATTTTATTTTTTGCTTTTATTTATTTACAAAGTCGAAAGCGGCAACTTCGACATAGTCTCAAAGAAATATCGAAATCGTCTGTGTTGAAGCCAGAAGACTTAAAAGAACACTTAAATTATTTCTTTTTTTTCTTTTTTTAAGTTGTAATGGAATTAACATTCGCCATGTCAATGGTGCCTAAGAATACAACGGCTGTATCCCTTACAGAATGGTTAAACAACCCTCTCAAAAAAGGGTTGTCTTGAGTAGGACACTAAACTCTATCTGATGGTGAAGCTTCTTTTCTGGGGCCCTGGAAATACCCCTTTATTGCAATTATTCCCAGGTTCCAACTCACTCAGAGTATAGTACTTGTTAGGGTCCCATCTATGAATCAAATAGATATGCTAAAAAAGGATTCGTTTTTTAGATGAATACTCGATGCCATCTCAGGGTAAATTGTTTGGTTTCTTTTGAGGTCGTATAACTGAGTTCAAAAAATCTAAAATCTAAATATAGATGTACACTGAACACGATTCCCTAACCTCTAGGCATGAAATAACCCTAGATGGGTTGACATGCCGTTAAAATCAATCTATCAATTAATGATATTAACAACTTCGTCGACGTGTCTAGACGTTGTTGAAACCAGGTAGCCGCAGGTTTTTTTAAATTTATTCCTATCCAAAGAGGAAAAGAAAATGGTAAGAGAGTTAAACTTTTGATGGGAAAGGGTGTGAAGAAACAATTTTTTTAAGTCGAATGTGAGTGGGGAACATAAATACTTAAGGCCTTCTAAACAACTAAATGCGGCCTCCCTCGGCCTTGTCAAAAGACCAATGAATATTGCACTCACGATATTCTTTTAAATAGTACTACACTTGGCAAAAATGATGGAATGTGGACATTCAGAGGATTTTTACTTTGTACTTAGCAGTAAATAAACTAATGGTAGATAAGATGCAAAGTATTTTTCTTTAATAGGTGAACATTCTGGTTTCATAAGAAAATACCCTAAATTTGTAAATAAGCAATAAAAACAACTTAAACATTCTTTGGGTTGGAATAAATATCCTAAGCTTTGATAAAAGTATTTTTACGTTTTTTTTGTTTTGTTTTGTTTAATAGCTATCTTACAAACCGTTTTTATTGGTAGAGTCATCGTCGTCGTCATCATTATCATCATCAAGTAGCACTGACAACACAGACTTCCCTAACTCCCCCCCTCTCTCTCTCTCTCTCTCTATCCCTATCATCTGTCGCTCCCGGCGGGTCTTCCAAAGTAAATCATGAATCTGTACAGTGCTGATGAAAATAAGTTCTTGCTGGTTGGCCAATCCTGGCACGTCCATGTATCGGATCCATAGATGAACGTCACTTATGAGTTCGTCCTTGCTTCTCTAACAGTATCCCACAAAGTATATTGGTGTAGTAAAGTAGGTGACCGTAGTCGAGAGCGATCCGAAGGCTCCCTTTTCATTAGCTACAATACCGAGGTGTAAGGGAGGGCTCTACTCCTTGCAGTGGATTGGTCCATTTTACCCTTGGTAGGTACCTTATAATGGCGAGTGTTAAGCAAGGAAGTATCAAGTACCATTTTTTTAACTCTTTGATATGACTCGACCTGAGATTGAACTTCGGTCTTCCGGGCCACAGACGAACACTCTACCCACTAGACCGGCATTTTTAATTATCATTTGGTATAATTGTGTTACATAATAGAATGGTATAGTATTTAAATTAAGTTCCGAGCCGTTTAACGCGTGTAAAAACACAGCTAGTTAACTAATATGATTGACGGTCATTGAACTCTGGGTCAATTTGAGATCACGGCTGTCACTGGATGGTTTCAATCAGGTGACCAAAACGGCTAAGAAATAAGTATGTTAGTTTATGAGAAACCCTCGATCCGAGCGATTGAATGCTCCAGCTTTCTCTCGTTTAGTCAGACGAGTGATGAACAAAAAAGTCGCCAAGAAATAATAAAATATTATGTGCACATGAAAAGCTAGTCGAGTTGTCATTTATCGTCCCAACAGAGAATAACCAAGAACAATGGGAAATGACGATAGAAAACAACGAAGAAGAACAAAGATGGCGACACCAAAACGACACGAAGTAAGAAGACGACTGACCTAGCTTGCGAAGAAGAAACGAAGTGAAGAGATATAAGTAAGGGCTATATTACATACTCAGAGAACAACAGAGAGAAAGAATGAACAACATATACTCTGCATGGCTAAATAATAGCAGCTGTCTTTTGATAGTGAACATTTTTCCATTTTTTCTATACGGCGCCTTTTTCTCCAATCAAGTTGACTTGGGCTGTTGAAACAACCAACTGCATATCTGCAGAGGAGTTAGACCTTCCACCACTCCAACAAGAGTCCTGGATATGATACTAAACTGCATCCGATGGTGAGGCTCCAATGAGGAATTTGGAGTACCCCTTCATGGCTGATACTCTCTTGTCCACTCTGACTCGGAGTGGTAGTACCGTTTAGGGTCCCATCTATGAGTCAAATGGAACTGTTTAATCATTACTGAAACAAATGACCTTTGGCTCTTTTAAAAATAAAGTTACCATCTATTCGTTTATAAATCATATATATTTAATATATACGTATCAACAGGCGTCCTGGATATGACATTAAACAGCATTTGATGGTGTGGCTATATTTTTGGAGATATTGGGGGTGTGGAATGTCCCTTCCTTGCACTAGCTACTAGGTCCACTCAGACCAAAAGTGCTTGTACATGTTAGGGTCCCATCTATGGGCCAAATAGAAATGTTCTTTCTTTTACGAGGGATTATTATTAATAGTAAAAATAATAATTTACAGTAAATATAATTATCAATAGTAAATGTAATTATTAATAGTAAAAATAATTATTAGTATTAAATCCATTTTACTGAGTGCAAACAAGAATCTGCAATACGAGAAACAAATGAGGTCTAAGTCGTTTAAAATAAAGTTACCGACAAACTATTCTGTTAAAAGTCATTCATATTGAAGAGGTATATGATTATTACTAGCTTACTGTGAGAGTTAATGATGGACAAAATTTTGCGGTATAATCAAATACTGCTCAGTATCAATGATAGAGCTTTTACACACACACACACACACACACACACACACACACATATATAATGGTAGTGTCTGTGACCATAGGTTTCATGTTTTACGCATTTGTCAGACCGAGAGAAAGGGAGAAGGGTTTTCAAAAAAGGACCGATTAATATGTTTTTTGAGGTTTTTTTTTTTTTTTTGCAATGTTAGAGGAGATATTTTGTTTGTGTGTACGGGTGCCTAAGTTTGTGTACGTTTGAATGTTTGTTTGTTTGTTTATGTGCGGTCGCTCGTGCATACCTATATACGTATATCTGCGCATGTAATGGTATACATCTTTACATATATACACACGTTTCCGCTGTCTGTTGGCGGGAAAGGGATGGCGGCAAAGAAAGAGAATATGAGAGGGGAAAAGTGTTTGAGAAGGCGGTGGAAAAAGAATTGTTACAATCAGAATAATTTCTTTCTCTCTCTCTCTCTCTCTCTCTCTCTCTCTCTCTCTCTCTCTCTCTCTTTCTTGATCCTACTTATCTTTCGGATAGCTAAAGGTTTATTTGATGTGAATATGATATGTCTGTTTCATGGTGAATTTTACTGAGTGATGATTATATATATATATATATATATATAAACAGGATTTGTCATTAAATAACCATCCATAGATTATATGCAATTAAACTAAACAACTTAACCAAACTTTAAACCACCATAGCTCTTAAATCATATTCTGAAATTTGAAAAAGGAAAAATATAAATTAAATGAAAATAAAAAGCTATTACAGAAAAAAATGTTTAATCTACATTCCACCCACCAAGGACACTCCGAGATGTATAATTGTCAGTGTGCTAGGTTAGAAGACTATTGTTAGTAGATTCTCTCTAGGAGTCAACGCCCTATAGTTAGGGCTTAGAATAATACTGACTGTATCCCCTGCATCCCTGTAGAGGGGTAAGACACCCACCACCATAAAAACTGGTCTTCTTGATATGACATTAAAATGCATCCGATTGTGAGGCTCCAGTTTTAGACATCTAGGGAGAATATAGTACGCTTTCCTTACTCCAAGGACAACTTTCAAGGTCTTATTCATGGTCGATGGTTTGGTTTGGTTTGGTTTGGTTTTATGGCATATCAACCACCATTGTAGATTATTTAATGGCAAATCCATTTTTAAACATATAAACAGTTCTATATCATACAATCCAGTTTAGCATACAAAAACTGTTCCATTTAAAGCAATTCAGTTTAGCATAAGTACACAGTTTAGTTCTATTTGACCCATAGATAGAACCCTATCAGGTGCTATCACTCAGGGCCAGAGTGGACCCGAGAGCGATGGCAATAAAGGGGTACTCTGCACTCCCCGAAACTCCAGCATAACTGGAACCTCACCATCAGATTGTTTAGTGTCATATACAGGATATTCGTTGGTGGGGGTGCGGGTGCGGTCTTACCCCTCTGCAGAGAAGCAGTCGGTGTGTTTTACTGCCCCAACCGACTGGGTAACCAAGGGTCAAATTAGTTTGTTCAAAATCAATTCTTCTCCGAGAAAACCGCATGCAAAAGGAAAAGAAAAAATAGCTCCTACACAAAATTTTTATATATAAATGTACAATGAAAGCGATTCCCTAACCTCTTGGCCTTAAATAACCAAAAATGGTTTCACATGCCTTTAGAATCAATCAATCACTAGGTGTTGATGTTATTGTGCCAAACTAATCCGAGATTATAAGTCGCGTCACGTGGTGTGATGGTTAACGAGATAATCTAGCAGTCTACGATGGTTTTAGTATCTCTGAAATCATCCGGAGGTTGCAGGTTCAATCCCAAATACAGGTAAATAACAAGTAATACTTACTATAGCTTAACACTTGTACCGATTATGATTAATGGAATTAGTATAATCTACCCCCAGATTCAGTTGGCGGTTTTGTGTGGGTTCCCGAGTTCAGCATTATACAACTGAAGAAGGCCAAAGGACTTATCAGCCGAAAAGTTGTATGTATAACAATGCAGATAAAGACAATAGTCCAAATATTCTAAGTGATCAAAATTACTGTTAATGAGCTCAAATCTATCTAAATGATCACTACTTCTAACCATGCGAAAACAAGGCAAAGCAAATGACACCATTTTGCCTGCCTTATATATTAGACATGGGAGGTGCCCGTGGTGTAATGGTTATCGTCGTAGGAAATGGACACGGCGACACGAGTTCAAATCCTAGAGGAGACTGATTGCATTTCATATAGCATATAGCACTAATACCATTGGGAAAGGTATGAATCCAATTAATCTCCCTCCAGCTATGAGCAAATAGTAGAACAGACAAGTGTCACGTGATGGCTCACGGAGACGAGGAGGTGGGAATGATACTCTCCCCCCGTTGAACTAAAATTATCTAGCAGTCAAAAAGTGACCGTTAGAAATGAATGTGGGTCACGCAGATGTTTGCACCTAAGTGAACTTGGGTCGCCGGACATCGGAAGGGGAAAGAGAAAATGAAGCCAAATGATTGGTGGGGGGACCCCAAACGGAAGTGGGGTTCCCTTCCCCTCAACGGAAGAAAAATACAAAAAAAGGTAGTTTTTGGGCAACGCTCGTGGCAGACGGACGATAGCCATTTTACTCCGGGCTAAAGACAAAAAGACTGAGACATGAGAGACCTGAGTCTCTCAAGCCAGCATTAAAAACAGTACAAAGTCTATTAGCCCGTGAAAGAAGAGAAATTCTCCAGTGGAACCCCGTCAAAAAAATAAGATAAGTAACTTTGGGACATTTTTCCTTTACACCCAAATTTTGTTTACCACTCTCTCTCAATTTGAAAAAGGATAAAAGCCAAGAAAAGACATTTATATTCATGGACTATCCTATTATATATCTTTGACATTTTGAACATATATATGTATATAACCGTAGTAAAGAACCTATGTATTTTCATTTTTACCATGTGGTCTATGTTATTATTCCATGCTTTCCTTTCAGCTTCTATTCGCCTTATATTATCTTGCTTAGAACTGTCCTACTAATTCCTAAAGTATCACACGGGAAACCGGAGTTGCCGACCGTAGCAATATTAATATTATTACAACTAAGACCTATAGGCCCGTATTCTTCAATTATCTAAGGGAAAGAAGTTTAGTGGCCTGGTGGGTGTGTGATAGTGTGAAATTTTGGACCCCTTTGCCAGCGGTGGCCAGTCTGGCCCTAAATTATTCCCTCACGTAATATGCCAGTTCTTATCTGCCTGAGAAAAGAACTCTGAACAGGACTTATTTCTGTAGGGGATCAAGTGCCAACCTGCCCCGTCTTCACACGTGCGAAAATAAAGTCCCATTTTGGGATTTTAGTTCAATTTGCCGTCACAGACTTAAAATGGGGGCTCACGTCCGGGATTTATTATTATAAATAATATTTATTGCTAGTAGTCGTGTGACAATTCCTGCCGTCTAAATCTACCCTGGGAGACCGTGAAAGAAAAAAAGGAATATTGTTGAAACAGTCAAATTACTTGTTGATATAACTGTTTGGAAAAATTAAAAAAAAAAAAAAAATGGGCAAAATAGAGAACTTTTTAAAAGAACCCTCCATGGAGAAGTTGGAGAAGCTGAGAAAAAGCGAGATAATAAAAATTGGCGAGAAGCTTGAGTTAAATGTTGAAAATTCTATGAGAAAGCATGAACTCGTTATAAAAATAGCAAGACACATGGTCGACGAAAATGTGTTCGAGGAAGCAGTATTAGAAGAGCTACCAACGGAAATGATAAGAATGACTCCAGAAGAAATTGAACTGGAGAAAATTAAAATACAAGCACAAATGGAACTACAGAGAAATAAAATGGAACTGGAGAAAATAAGAATTCAGCAAGAAACGAGGCTGCGAGAAGTCGACTTGGCAATAAGAGGACGCAAAGAAAGCCATGACAGTTTCGAAGTAACGAAGCAAGCGAGGCTAGTCCCAAAATTTGAAGAAGCCAACGTGGACGGATACTTCGCACATTTTGAGCGAACCGCGCTAAATCTTGGATGGCCGAAAGAATGCTGGTCGATGCTACTCCAAACTGTGCTGACAGGAAAAGCACAGAGAGCATATGCAACTCTGCCGACAGAAAATTGCGCCGACTATGATTTGGTGAAAGCGGCGGTTCTAAAAAGCTTCGAATTGGTTCCAGAAGCTTATAGACAGAAATTCAGAACACAGAGAAAAACTGAAAACCAGTCTTATGTGGAATTTCTGAGAGAAAAAGAGAATGCACTGGATAAGTGGTGTGACTCTAAGAGGATAGACGGAGATGCTGAGAAACTCCGGCAGCTAATATTAGCTGAAGAATTCTTAAACTGTGTGCCAGAAGAAGTCAGGGTTCACCTAAGTGAAAGGAAAACCGACGTGACTTATGAAATGGCTGCACTAGCAGACGAATACATCCTCACACACCGAAAGACGAAGGAAAAAACCTTCACGGGAAACAGAGTGAAGTTTAAAGCTGAGTTAAGACCTAAGGAAGAAAATAGAAGGACCTTCCAAAGTAGCAGCAGAACAGTGGTCTGCTACAAATGCGGAAAGGCTGGACACATAGCCATAAGGTGTCGGCTAGGAAAAGGTCCTGAAAGAAACCAGACCCAGCCGAGAAAACCTCAAGGAGCTGTGACAACAACTAGAGGAAACCAGTCCTATCGACCCTGGACGAAAAAAGGGATGATAAAAGGCCCACACGGAGGACCAGTGGAAGTCTCAATTTTACGAGATACCGGAGCATCTCAGTCGTTACTTCTACGAAATAAATTACCTAAAAGGGTAATAGAAGCAACACGTGAGACTGTGATGATAGAGGGTATCGGCGGAAAGAGGGTAAAAATACCGCTGTGTAAAATAACCCTAAAGTCCCAGTGGAAAGATGGACCAATTAAAGTTGGTGTGGTAGACAAACTACCTATGAGAGGAATTTCCCTCATACTGGGAAATGAAGTAAGAACAAAAAAGTGTCACCCGAAAAAGATGGCGAAAATAAGCGCCATAAATGAAGATGGAAAGATAGCGAGAATGAACGCCAAACATGGAAAGAAGTTGGGGAAAATTAGCGCCAAAAATGAAGAAAGAAAGATGGCGAGAACGAACGCCCAGCATGGAGACAAGATGGCGGCTGAGCCACGTGGGTGGCACAAACGACATAGTCGCTCACAGAGTGAGAAGGTGGAAAGAAAAGAAGTGAACCTTCCACCCCTCAATAAACAAGAAGATAAAAGGACCAGTCGTCAGAAAAAGGATGAAGGTCCAACGAGTATTAGGAATAAATTCCCTAATACTTATCGAGAGGATAAGAGGAAAATAAGAGGACCCTCACAAGTGGCTAAGAAGGAAGAATTTGAAAAGGGCAACGAAGTCCTGCTACTATCATCGAATAAAGGACCCCACGGTGGTGGACAATATGTAGGTCCCTACGTAGTAACACGGAGGATAGACAAGAGGACATATAGGATTGATACCCACGAGGGAAGGAAGCAGACACAAGTGTGTCATGCAAACAAATTAAAAAGATATGTCCGTCAAGAAGGCCCACCTCGAAAAATTAAGAACTCGGAAATGCCGAATAAATTCGAGGAGAAATTAAGACAGTTGTCTATTTCAGAGAGAGGGGACTTAGAGAAATTAATAAAAAAATACCCAGGTTTATTTCTCTAACGCCCTACGAAAATGTAGTAGCAGAATATTCCCTCATAGTTGTTGAGAGAAAGAAAGAGAGAGAGAGAGAAACTGAAGAAAATGAGGAATTCTCGTCCCCAATGTTGAAATATGAGATGGACGAGAAAGCTGTACGTCAACAAGTGACGGAGAGGGGAAAGAGAGAAAAGAAAAGGAAGTTTCTTCCCCCAGAGCTTAATAACCAAGCTTATAAGGTCGTCAAAAGTGACGAAAAAGGAAAGAAAGAAAGAAGGGCTTACCTCCTCAAGGTTTGAAAAATGATACGGCCAAAAGCCGAGAGAGAAAAAGAAAGAAAGGAAAACGAGATTAAAGAAAAAGAAAAGGGAGAGAGAGAGAGAAAGAAAGAGAAGTGAAATTGTTTTCCCCTATAGTGAAAATTAGGAAGGACGAAAAAAGGAAAAGGAAAGAATTCGTCAAAGCGTGAAGAAGAAAGGGGATGAAAGAAAAGTAAAGTGAGAAAAAAAAAAAAGGAAAAAAAAAAGTGAAAGAAAAGGAGAAAGAACAGTGAATTGAATTGCCTTTTTTTTTCTATGGTATTTCTATTCATCCCCCTTTCTTCTCTTAAGCGGGGAGGTGTCACGTGATGGCTCACGGAGACGAGGAGGTGGGAATGATACTCTCCCCCCGTTGAACTAAAATTATCTAGCAGTCAAAAAGTGACCGTTAGAAATGAATGTGGGTCACACAGATGTTTGCACCTAAGTGAACTTGGGTCGCCGGACATCGGAAGGGGAAAGAGAAAATGAAGCCAAATGATTGGTGGGGGGACCCCAAACGGAAGTGGGGTTCCCTTCCCCTCAACGGAAGAAAAATACAAAAAAAGGTAGTTTTTGGGCAACGCTCGTGGCAGACGGACGATAGCCATTTTACTCCGGGCTAAAGACAAAAAGACTGAGACATGAGAGACCTGAGTCTCTCAAGCCAGCATTAAAAACAGTACAAAGTCTATTAGCCCGTGAAAGAAGAGAAATTCTCCAGTGGAACCCCGTCAAAAAAATAAGATAAGTAACTTTGGGACATTTTTCCTTTACACCCAAATTTTGTTTACCACTCTCTCTCAATTTGAAAAAGGATAAAAGCCAAGAAAAGACATTTATATTCATGGACTATCCTATTATATATCTTTGACATTTTGAACATATATATGTATATAACCGTAGTAAAGAACCTATGTATTTTCATTTTTACCATGTGGTCTATGTTATTATTCCATGCTTTCCTTTCAGCTTCTATTCGTCTTATATTATCTTGCTTAGAACTGTCCTACTAATTCCTAAAGTATCACACGGGAAACCGGAGTTGCCGACCGTAGCAATATTAATATTATTACAACTAAGACCTATAGGCCCGTATTCTTCAATTATCTAAGGGAAAGAAGTTTAGTGGCCTGGTGGGTGTGTGATAGTGTGAAATTTTGGACCCCTTTGCCAGCGGTGGCCAGTCTGGCCCTAAATTATTCCCTCACGTAATATGCCAGTTCTTATCTGCCTGAGAAAAGAACTCTGAACAGGACTTATTTCTGTAGGGGATCAAGTGCCAACCTGCCCCGTCTTCACACGTGCGAAAATAAAGTCCCATTTTGGGATTTTAGTTCAATTTGCCGTCACACAAGGTTCTTCAGCCTTGGTGAGGCAACTTTCTCTAGATTGCTCCACTTTACCCTTGATCCATACCTTAGTGATAAGCAAGGAGGCATCAGTTACCATTGTTTTGAGTCTTTGGTATGACTCGACCTGGGATTGAACTCTGGACTCTCGGACCATTGGCGAACACTCAACTACTAGGCCAATATATATATATATATATATATTGAGAGAGAGAGAGAAAGTAGTTTGGAAAAATCCGCCTAACTTTACGCTCGGCCAACAAGCGTACCACATCAGCTAGGGAATTATAAGGTATTAAATAGTAGCGTTCGTTTATTTACATTTTATACCTTACCGGATACCAGAGTGCTCAATTCGTTCGAAGAGCTCTGCGTTATACGAGCGGCAGCCGTAAATTCCTTCGCCAGAGTGCTCAATCCCCATAGGGGAGCGTATATATTGTCAACCACTGACAGACTGTTTTGTTGTACCACTACTCTTCGGTGAGGCTAGACATGTAGGACGCTTGAAGCTGGGATCGAAACCCGCCCAACTTGACGTTAGACTTAGTATCAGACCGCTCAGCCAACAAGCGTACCACGTCAGCTAGGGAATTATAAGGTATTAAGTAGTAACGTTCGTTTGTTTACATCTTATACCTTACCTAATACCAGAGTACTCAATTTGTTCAAAGAAAGTAAACTCTCTCTCTCTCTATTTATATATATATATACGAGGATCATTAAATAAGTTTCCAGACTTTTTTCGTATGGGCACTTTTATTGACAGTACACACATGAAACTCTAGTCCCCTTCCAAGTAATCTCCTCCGGCTGCAATGTATTTATACCGTTCCAATAACTTCTGCAAGGTCCCATGGAAGTCCTCTTCTTTGAACGTGTCAATGACACTCTTTCATCTCCTCATAATGACAGCATCTGAGCTTAGGGAATAACCAAAAGTCACAGGGAGCAAGGTCTGGACAATAGGGACGGTGTGGAACTGTCTTGATGCCCATGTTGGTCAAATAGTCTGTGACAAGGATTGAGTTGTGGACTGTTGCATTGTCCTAATGGAAATGCCACTGACTCGATTTGAAGAGTGCTGACCTCTTCTGATGGAATCTCTTCCTGAACCCCTTTATAACCTCAACATAGTAACCCTAACCCTTTGGCCAATCAACTCTGGTGTATTGACTTCCTTACTCCTCCCACACCTCTCATCATCCTTCACAGACTCCCAGCCTTCCTTGACTCTCTAATGATACTCAAAAACTGATGCTCGATTCATGCAAGATGGTCGAAAAGCAGTCTGAAGCATTCCATACATTTCTGTGGTATCATTTTTTCCAAGTTTAAAACAGATTTATTGCATATCGTTCTTCTAAAGTCCAGAATTCATTTTTGAAATTCACCAGCTGTGTACGTTTCGGCCACTGTATCCTCCGGCCTTCCTTAAGTGTCCCTTGTTTATCTGGGCATAGAAATGATTCAACTTGGGAAATCATTTTTAAAGGTAGGCTTGAGGATACAGCGACCGAAACGTTGTGTTGCATCTAACAACAATAAAGATGAGGACGTCAGTCCGAAAATCATACACAAAATATTGCACATCAAGCCTCATCTGAAAAATTCAGACAGATGAAAAAGGGGGTGATTAATTATTAATAATTAATTATTAATATTTACAATTGATGCTGATTGGTTGGTTGGTTGGTTGGTTTTTATATCATGTCAGCTCATCTTTATACATGTTTCTGATGCTCACTATTCCTCCCTTTCATAGTTAATAAAAAATCAACTACAATTAAAATGAAGACTAGTTGGTTGCTTTATGCCATCTCAACCCGAGTTGGGCAATTTTATGCCAAAATCAGTTGAACAATGATGATTGATTGACTTAAGGGCTAGTCAACATATCTAGGGTTATTTTATGCCGAGAGGTTAGGTTTGGTTGGGTTTGATTTTATGGCATATCAACCATTGTTTGTTATTTAATGCCAAATCCTGTTTTTATATATATATATATATATATATATATATTAGATATACGATTTGTAAATACATTTTGTAGATACACAGTTAAATGATCAAATATTTCTATTTCTAACAATTCATTTTAGTATAAGTCAAAGTTAAATGGTTCCAAGTATTGCTATGTATCACTAACAATTCAATTAAACATCAGTCATTCATTTACACAAAGTTAAATCATCAAACAGTTCTATTTCTAACAATTCAATTTATAATAATTCATTTGTTTGCACTCAGTTTGAATGTCAAACAGTTCTATTTAGCCCATAGATTGGACCCTATCAGGTGCTACCACTCAGGGCCAGAGTGGACCTGGGAGCAATGGCAATGAAAGAGTACTCTGTATTCACCGAAGCTCCAGCCTTACTGGAGCCCCACCATCAGATTGTTTACTGTCATATCTAGGACACTCGTTGAGGGGAGGTCTTAACTCTGAGCAGAAATGCAGTTGATGTATTCTACAGCTCAGCCGACTAGGCAGATCTTATAGGTTAATTAATCGTATGTTCATCTCTAATTTATTTTAAATAACATGGCCATATCGAATAGTCGGCGTTAACTAACCCGAAAAGAGTTGATACGTCGTAAAACAAAACAACCCACCCACCGACATATCATATTTACCCAACCACTCCGCTTGGGCGGGATATGACACAAGGTCAATTTTTAAGCGAAGTTTAACAGGTTTGAATTCAGAGTTTTCCTTCTCCTAGACTAGTTGCCTCACCAAGGCTGAAGAACCCACTCTGCCCTACTATTTACCCATAGCTGAAGGGAGAGTAATTGGATTCATACCTTTCCCAAGGGTATTAGTTCTATGTGAAATGTAATCAGTCTCGTCCAGGATTTGAAATCGTGTCGCCGTGTCCATTTCCTACGACGATAACCATTACACCACGGGCACCTCCGACAACCCACCGACATATCGAATAGGAATAATTTTTAAACTGATCTACGCAATCCCTAAATTGGACCCAAAAAAGTACTACCACTCCGGATTAGCCTGGATCGGGGATTAATGGTAACAAAGAACTCAACAGAAGTATGAAACTAGAGCCTCACCACCAGATGCCCTTAAGTGACATTCTTCGGACACTTGTCGTTATAATTAAAAAAAACAATTTGCTGTGATTATTTTTTAGAAAATAATTTTAAGATTTTTTTTCAAACAAAAATTAAAAGAAAAACCAAAGACTTTTTAAAATATTCTAATTGAGTTAAAAAAAAAAAAAAAAAAAAAAAAAAAAAGGGGGGGTACTAGAGAAACCCAGAGTAACGTAACAGTTATCGGCACGGACAAGGGAATTGGCAAGCCGATTTGAAAATCCCGTTTAGGCTGTTTGCATTCATTTCATACTAATGAAAAACTATTGGAAAATCATCTAAAATTATCTACCCTTCTAAGAGGAGTACAATTCTCAATTATACCCCCAACCAACACCTCATGGTTAAGTGTAGTCTAGAAACGCTCATTCCTTGTCAATTCTCACCGATGTTTTTTTAGAAAAAGACGTTAAAGGAAACCCTAAGGTAAGACTAATAATGCCAAGTAATCCCTTGTATTCTTTAAAAAATAATTTACAGTTTGATTGTATCAAGTATTTCTTTCTAATACAGATGATTTTGAAACAGCTCTCAGCCATGTCGAGTGTCCAGGATTTGACATTAATCCTCTAATGGTGAGGTTCTAGTTCAGGAGCTTTGAAGAAATGTTGCGTACCCCTACATTGCCATTATTCCCAGGTCCTCTCTGACCCGGAATGGTACCACTTGATAGGATCTTATTTCTGATTCAAATAGAACTGTTCAATATTTAAACTGTTTGCAAACTACTAACTTATACTAAATTGAATTGTAACACATAGAAGTATTGGAAATTTAATTATGTATAAACAAAGGGCAGATGTCGAACTAAATTGTTAGTGACACAAACCAATACTTGGAAACATTTAACTGCTTGTAAACGAATGTGTAATGTTGAATAGTATTATTAGTGTTAAATAATAATACTTGTAACCACTTCACTATCTGCATACAAAAGATTTATATTTAATAAAATTATTAATGTGAGATAGCAATTAAATAGCCATTCAATTTTGTAGAAACAGTAGCCATACTAGCGTATAAAATAAATTAGTTCTAACTCATTTAAAAATGAATTTACCTATAAACCATGCACTTAAGAATCATATATTGAAATGCATGCAAACAAATGACTGATGTTAAATTGTTACTGTTACATAGCGATGCTTGAAAACATTGAACTTTGTGCAAATAAATCATTAATAGTCAAAAAAATTATTTGTATAAGATAAAAATACTTGAAACCATTTAATTGTGCGTAAAAAATTAGCTCAATCTCGTTTAAAAATGTTATCAACAAAATGAGTTTACAAATCATATATATTTTGGTATATATATGTAGAGGATTTGGCATTAAATAACCAACAACGGTTGATATGCCATAAAACTCAACTCAACTAAATCGTATATATTTGATATATATCTATATACAGGATTTCGCATTAAATAACCTAAAATGGTTGATATGTCATTAACCAAATCCAACCAAATCATAGATACGTAATATATATGTATAAATGTTATATAACATATGACATGGATTTTCGGTTCGTTCCTAGTGACCCCGTGTGCTTTGGCAAGCTGTCACATTTTGATTAGTAAACAGCAGCGTGATCAGGGCACTCGGGTACAACAGGTGTGTAACAGGAAGGAGACCACGTCATAAAAACCACGCGGTCAGATTTAAACAGAGGCAGAGAATCGCAGTCGAACGAGGGACACGCAGCCGATCAGAGGCGTCTCTGACGAACTTGCAAGGGGGGTGCAACCGTTGGCACCCCCTGTTTCCTGGAAGAAGATATGGGAAGAAGTCCTCTCTCTGAGTATATGTATCTCTATCTATCTCTCAATTAACCTCAAACTGTGGGCCCTTTTCGAAAATAAAATGGGAGATATATTTTTATAAGAAAGTGTTTCATTCGTATCTGTACTGTTATTATTGAGATCACCAAATCGGTATACAACATAAACAGGATTTGGCATTAAGTAACTACAATGGTTGATGTGTCACAGAATTCAATCCAATCAAATCGTATATATTTAATATATATCTATAAACAGGATTTGGCATTAAATAACCTACAAGGGTTCATATATCATAAAATCCAACCAAAGCAATCTTATATTTTTACTATATATGCATAAAGACGATTTGGCATTAAATACCCTTCAATGGTTGATATGCAAACCCGACCCAACCAAACTAAACCAAACATCTTTTTGATCGAGAGATGGTACGGTTTCAGTCTCTTTTGGTTTATTTGTTTTTAATTGCACATCAGCCTTCACGAGTTATTTAATGCCAAAGCTATCCTTGTAGATGGGCATAAAAGGTAATATTAAACCAATTATTGGAAAAATAAAGGGTGTTATGCCTTTTTCAGGGTTTTAATAAGAAAGTGAATGTAACAGAGTGAATGAAATTCAAACTAGCTTACTACGATATCGCTGTCCAGCACTTTAACCAGTAAGTCACTGGGACTCCCTCCCACCACAACTGTAAGAGGTACTAATCCACCCGAACAGAGTGGAACTGGGAGTAATGGCCACGAAGAGATAACTGCACACTCTACAGTGCTCTGGTACAGAAACTTCACCACCGGATGCTGGTTAATATCATTATCAGGACAACCTAATAGATTTTACCTCACTGCAGAGGATACAGTTAGGGTATTCTCAGCCCTGGTTAAAGAGAATCGTAATGATTTTGTAACCATGAATTAAATGCTGATTTCTGAATGAGATCGGGCATAGTGCCGTTTGGTTTCGTTGAGTGTTATAGCATATCAATCCTTAAGGGTTATTTCATGTCAAATCCTGTTTATATATAAATATATATATGATTTTTTTAAGTGAATAGTTTTGTTACATAGCCGTATACACGAATATGGCCATGTGCGAAATGGACATCGAATGTTCATAACGATAGACCATAGGAATCTCGAAATTCGAAAACACGTAACGACTTCTTGTTCAGGTACGAAACCTTTTTATTAACTTTGAGTTAGAGGTTTCGACGTAAGGAGGAGAGACACAATTTTCTATGCTGTCTTATTCATTTGGCCCCCGACTCGTGCGGCCCCTATAGGACTCACGTTCGCCTCGCGTCTGCGAGCTCCAAAAGTCGAGCGTCTTCGTCCAGTGTCTAATACTCGACTCTCTGACTTTCTTCAGATTCTCACACAAACCTCCGCGCGCTTCCGGTGCGTGACGTCACCCGCACCCTGTCACTCCGTTTCGTCTCGGACTATTATGACATCTGAGTGAGACCTCCATCCGCTCGCGCGCACCCGCGTTAACACCTGCCTCAATGTTGCACCTAACTAACCCATGTGCTGAGCCGAAAGGTTCTCAGCCTAACTAAACTTAAAGGCATGAACCGAAATCCCGCGGCTATTATATAACAGTTTGTAGGTAACTTTATTTTTAAAAGAGACCGAGCTCATTTCTTTTCACACAATTAAATGATTTTAAGTATTGCTATCTAATACCGATAATTCTATTTTTAATTTTAATCTTTTGTCTGCGCACAATATTTGACTTATAGATTGGACTCTAGCAAGTGCTACCATTCTGGGTCAGAGTGGACCTGAGAGTAATGGCAATGAAGGAGTACTCCACATTTATCGAAGCTTCAGTACTTGGGCCTCACCAAAGATGCAGTTTATTATCATACCCAGGACACTCGTTTGGCGAGGAGTGCTTACGTGTCTGCAAAGTTGCAGTTGGCGTATTCTACAGCCCCAGCTGACCGGGCGGGACAGTCTTTGGGGTGTAATGGTTTGTTCACTTGATTAGAAAGCTATTATAAGTGAGTTAGATTCTCACTGGGCCTCCAATACCTCTGGCCCCTTGTTAAACTATGCTTGTTGATTTGTCGACCCATCAATCTTTATTCTACTTTTGACAGATGCATTATACCCATAGATGAGACTCTAACAAGTATTCTCACTCCAAATCAGAGTAAACCTGAGCCATGAGGGATACTTCACACTCTTCAGATCTCCATAGACTGGAACCTCACCATCAGATGTAGTCTAGTGTAATACCCCGGATATCTCTTTTAAAATATGTCTTACCCCCTCTACAAGGCGCACAGTCAATTTATTATAAGCCTCAACTACAGGACTGCAAACTTTGCAAAGGAAATGATTTAATGCTACATCGACTTATACACGAGTTTTTATGGCATGTGTAAGTTATAGATTTACAATAAGAAATATTAATCTTCAGCTAGTTTAAAAGAGCTACGACTTGGGAGTGGAGACGGAAAATTAAAAATTTTAAAATGGCCACGCCTTGTAATTTCGATTAACTCAGAATTTAAGCTTTTTTTGTGGGAAAGTTTGCAGATTGCGATCACAATGTTTAAAGTTAGTTTCAGATTTTATCTCCTTGGGGTTTTCTTGACAGGGGTAATATTTCTACGATGTTCAACTGTTATCGGTGAGAAATAGGTCAGAAATATTATACAATTTTTTTATGTGATTGTCCTTCAACAACGAACAGCTTTTAACTATGAGAAAGTTGTATGCAAAGCACAGGTGGAACAGAGATGATTATTATTATTGTATCATTATCATAGTCATCGTACTTCTGACGAGTTTTTCACACCACCGTTAGCTGATGGTTCCTCACTGGAGTCTGAGTAATAGCAAATCTCCTCTGGTCTCCAGGACTCTTCTCAGTATTCTAGGTGATTTTAAGAATGCTGTACTTTGGATGGTATCGATTAGTCCTCCGAATTACAACTGTTCTAGCCCCGTTTTCAAGCCCTTCGGGAATGTTCCAAATGCGCCAATTACAAATTGATATTACCATCACCCTCATATTCCACTGCTTTCTTAGTTCTCGGGCAAGGTCCAAGTATTTGTCCATCTTTTGGTTTTCTTTGATTTACACTCTGTTGGTTGGTTGGTTGGTTGGTTTCTTTGTTTAATGGCATATCAACTCTTTTTAGGTTATTTAATGCCAAAGACATTCTCCTAGAAGAACAGTCATCATCATCATCATGTTGCGCTGGTAGCACGGATATCCCTGACCCTCTCTCGCCACTCCTCCCTATCGTTCATCGCCCTAGGCAGGTCTTCAGGACAACATCCCGTATCCTCACATAGCTGCTGAATGTATGTTCGTGCTGGTCGTCCTGCTTTTGCACGGCCATGTGTGGGGGTCCATAAGAGTACATCTCTTATGAGCTCGTCCCTGCTTCTCCAGCAGTGTCCTGCATGTCTGGTTCGTCTAACTTGAATAGTTTTCGTGATAGGAGGCAAGTGGCCGTACAGTTGGTGTCTTGTGGGGTGTTGCCGCCAGGACTTGTTCAAGATTGTTCGCAGCATTCTTGTGTAATTGCCGTCTAGCTTCTTCTCCAGCCGTTTTGTTAGAGTCCATGTAGTGCACCCTTATAGCAGTATCGATGTGACCGCTGCCTGGAAGAAACTGCATTTCATTTTATCGGTTAGGTCTGATTCCCATATAATCGATAGCCTATTGATAGCTGTCCATGCTTTCGTTAACCTTGTGTCGATGTCCTTTTCGGTTGATGCGACGCTGCTTCCTAGGTAAGTGAATTTGTCTACTAGTTTAAGAGGGGTTCCGTCTAGAGTGGAGATGTCCCCCGTTTGATTATAGCACATATATTCCGTTTTGTGTGCATTAACATAGAGGCCTATGCCTGCAGCTGCTCGTTCCAAGCTATGCAGTAGTGTTTCGGCTTAGTCGGGTGTATTTGCCAGTATCGCTTTGTCATTGGCGTAGTCGGCCACGGTAATTGTTTTTGCTGGGTACCTTCTGCTTCTTTTCTTCGTCAGCTCGAAGCCATTCTCTCTGATTTTGTCAATCGATGTTCTAAGTACGTAGTCTAGACAAATGATAAAGAGGTACGGAGCCAGCGTGTCCCCTTGTAGTACTCCTGCTACAATGTCGAAGTATTCTGTGTCTCAATCTGGTGATCGTACTTTTACTTTAGTGTTTCTATAGAGAATCGTTATTGCCGCTACGGTTTCTTTAGGTATGCCGTAAGCTAGTAGGATTTGTTAGGTGTACGGGCAAAAAAACCTACAAGCGACATTAATATTTGTCGACTTTACCAAGAAGAATAGTAATAGTACTATTTAACCCATTGCTGGGAGGATAAGGGGGTTCATACCTTTCCCAAGGGTATTTGCCCGAAAGTGTAGGTCATAGTGCGACTGGAGTACGAACTCGCGTACTACGATTTTGCAGTCCATCGCTTTAACCATAACACCACGAGGACACCCCCTTACACTCTGTTGTCCACTGGGACGACAACGTTCACTAAACGGCAGGTTGTTTTTTTTCTTTTTCCTTTTTCTTTATTTCTTTTTTATTTATTATCACTCTCTTGTCTTCTGGTTAGGATTAAGTGGTCTGTTTGTATGTCAAAATCCCAGAGAATTTTAAGCGTCACATTCTCCATCTTGGATTCTGGTTTGTGCATATACCAGAAGGTAGTATAGTCAGATTTGAATTTCTTGCACAATTCAAATTGAATCATTTTTCCCACGAAGTTGTGTCCAGTCTTTGCACTAGATTGCTACATTCGCTTATTATTATTATTATTATTGTTACTCCTTGAGAGTTTTTCACATTAGCGTTAGTTGATGGTATTTCACCTAAGTTTGAGTGACAGACAGTCTCCTCAAGTCTCTAGGACACTTCTCAATATTCTGGCCGATCTCAATAGTTTAGCAGTTGGGATGGTCTCCACTCGTCCAATTATTTCCAGGTCCTCCAGTCACTTTAACAATCCTTTGGTGACTGTACCAAAAGAACCAATTACAATTGGTATAATCGTCACTTAAATGTTCCACAGTTTTTTTCAATTCCCTAGCAAGGTCGAGATACTTATCCTTCTTTTGTATTTCTTTCAATTTTACTCTGTGGTCAGCCGGGACAGCAAAGTCAACAATTTTGCAAGATTTCTTTTTTTCTGGTGATTATTATAAGATCTGGTCGTCTAGTCGAGATTTGTTGATCCGTTTGTATGTTAAAATCCCATAGGAGTTTGTGTCTCATTCTCCACGACAGCTGCTGGGTTGTACATCTAGTATTTGTTCATATGGTCAAATTTCAATTTCTTGCACATCTCCCAGTGAATCACCTTATTATTATTATTATTATTATTATTGGGGAGGTGCCCGTGGTGTAATGGTTATCGTAATGGTTATCGTCGTAGGAAATGGACACGGCGACACGAGTTCAAATCCTGGACGAGACTGATTGCATTTCACATAGCACTAATACCCTTGGGAAAGGTATGAATCCAATTATTCTCCCTCCAGCTACGGGTAATAGTAGAGCAGACTGAGTTCTTCAGCCTTGGTTAGGCAACTAGTCTAGTAGAAGGAAAACTCTGAATTCAAACCTGTTAAACTCCGCTTAAAAATTGACCTCGTGTCATATCCTGCCCGAAAGGAGGGGTTGGTAAATAAGATTATTATTATTATTATTTCACTTCCAGCGAGTTTTTCACATAATCTTTTCATTGAATTTTGTGTGAGAGCTACTCATATAAGGTCTACAGGACTCTTCTCGGTATTCTAGCCGATCTTAACAATGCGGTAGTCTGTATGGTCTCTATTTTTCTCTGATTTCCAATTCCTCCAGTCTCATTTTCAAGTCCTTGGAGAATCGTTCAAAGGGCATCACCTATAATTGGTATCACCGTCATTTTCGTATTCCGTAGTAGTTTCAGTTTCCTTGCAAGAGACAAGTATTTGTAGATGCATTCAGTTTCTTTCATTCTGATTCTGGATTCTACAAAAACAGCAAAATCTACTTGCTGACAAGTTCTTCTCTTCTTATTACATCTTAATAGACCTGGTCTTCTTTTCGGGATTAGGCGATCAGCCTTTATTTCAAAATCCACTAGATGACAGGTTCTTCCCTTCTTCTTACTTATTAATAGACCTGGTCTTCTCTTCAGGAATTTTTGGAAAGGTCGTCCACTCGTGTCTAAGTGACAACAAGTCTCCCCAAGTCTCCAGAACTCTTTTCAATATTGTAGCCGATCTTAACGCATTGGTCCGTATGGTCTCGATTCTTCCTCAGATTACCTTTTCTTCCAGTCTTTTTTAAGCATTTGAGTACCGTTCCAAGTGCTCCAACTGGAGTTGGTATCACTGTCATCCTCATGTTCCACAATTTGTTTTTCTGGCAAGGTCTAAGTATTTGTTCATCTTTTCACTCTTTTTATTTTCACTATGTTGTCTGCCAGGACGGCAAAATCTACTAAATGACAAGTTTTCTTTTTCTTGTTAATTAACACTAGCTCTGGTTTCAGTCCAGAATTGGGTGATCACATTGTATTTCAAAACCCTAGAGAATTTTATGCGTCTCATTCTCTAGGATAGATTTTTTTTTGTGCATATGTTGTGGACCAGTAAAAGATCCTTTAATTTTCCTCGTCGCCAGTGTGTTGTGGACCAGTAAAAGGTCCGGAAGAAAGACACAAACTCAGGATTACGTGAAACAAGTATATTGAACGAAAGTATAAATGCAGCATAGGTAAATATCGTCTCACCACCGGAGAAGTATGGCACTAGGCCCTTTTTAAGGAGGGTCCGGTCGCTGGGCCGAAGCCCTCACGCATCCGGTAATGCCAAAAATACCTTCGGCCCCGTCGGAATTCCCCTTATTAATGGCGCCTCAGGCAATAAACCCAACCACCCCAGGGGGGTAAAAGCCTGTGGGGATGGCCCCCTGAGGCCGGAGGAAATGGTAAATCAACCAGCCAGCCCTCGTCCAGATCCGTGCCCTTAATCAAACAGAGTTGACCGAGGCGGGGGAGAACTCGGTATTTGTCATCCGTCCCACCAACGGACAAGTATTGCACAAGGTGGGTCCGGTCGCAGGGCCGAAGCCCACATGCGTCCGGCATTACCAAAAATACCTTCGGCCCCGTCGGCATTCCCCTTATTAGGGGCGCCTCAGACGCCAGGCAATAAACCTAACCCCCCATAAGGGAGTAAAAGCCAGGGGGTGACCCCCTGAGGCTGGAGGAAATGGTGAGTCAACCAGCCAGCACTCGTCCAGATCCGTGCCCTTAATCAAACACGGCTGACCGAGGCGGAGGAGAACTCAACTTTATTTCTTTGTAAGTACAAAGAAGGCACGAGGCCTTAAGGTTTTTGGGGAGGGGAAGGGAGCGGTCTTGCTTTTCTATATATTCTAAAGGGACCTAGCTAGCCACATTCGCCGACCCATTCAACAGTACAATATATCACCATTCATCCTTCATCATGCGCGCAGTAGTTACCAAAATACCGCATTTGCTCTATGAAGAAAACCTACTTAAAACCCAAAAGTGGTATATGATTTTTATTTACAAAATATGGTTTATGTACAATGAAATGATGGGAATGGGAGAAAAAAACCCGAAAAATTATATATACAAGAGAAACAAAGAAAAATTCCCCGTTTGGTTTCCCTCCCATCCCCCCGTCTATAAAATTGGAGGCCGACTGTTTTCCGGGTCGAAAGAAACCGGAAACAAGCCGGACCTGCCCTAGGTGGGGCGGGAATACTAATCTACAGAGATAAAAGAAATAAAGGGTCGGGCGCGGTATGGGTCGATAGAAGTAGGTAATATGATTTTTTATATATGAATGTTCAAGATCTTCAATAAAAGCGGGCTGGAATTCAGGCTGGGGTACAAAAATAATAGGGAGGGGGAAGATCTTGAGAAACTAACGACTAGATGATGGGGACAATGACTCACAACATACTGCTAACTAGGTTACAAGGGAAAAACAATTCTACTTACCAGGGATGGGGTCCCTAAGGACCCGTACCGTAGACGCCATGGGCCGGCAGAGGAGGGAAGGATGACTCCATCATTGCCCCCTTTCGTACGACCAGGCTCGCTGCAGTCACCCACCTTTTGCTGAATGTTATGCGATCCAAGCGTTTTCTATCGCATCTGATTTTGACCCTCAGCTGATGCCGAAAATACAAAACCAGATCACGATGAGAAAAGTTTGCATCGTCATACAATCCCTTGTTTCGCGTCGTCCAAATCACCATTCGGGCTACAGCTAGGATCGCGAGAAACACCACACGCTTCTCACCGTGAAACGGAGGAAGAACGTTGTCTACGACGTAACCAACGTCGAGCAGCACGAGCTGTTTGGGTTCGATGCGAGCCGTCCACTCCCCGACGTGATCCCAAAACGGGCGGACTCGCTCCCAGTAGTAGAAGGCGTGCTCAGCCGTTTCTTCCAAGCCACTGCTGCAGCGAGGGCAATCAGGCATGTCTGCCAGGCCCGCTCTGAAGTTCAAGCCGCGAAGGGATAACGCATTCCGAACAAGTCGCCAGGTGAGCGAGAACTCGGAGTTGTTCAAGAAGCTCGATCCTGGCGCCCAATTCCAGTGAGAGCGGATCTCCTCCGCCGTCCAGCCGCGCCGCTCGCTGAGAGGATCAGAAGCGGAACCCACCACTAATTCCCGATACAGCTCCTTCCGAGGCCATGAAAGGTCACTGGACCCAAGACGGTTACGAAGGGCCTTTCGGCACTCGCGGACAAACAGTGCTTCGCCCAAAGGCCTACGTCGACCTTCAGCCTTTGGGTCTGACTTGAGGCGAGGAAAAGTCCGACTCGCCTTTCGTCTCCACACTGAGTCCCTCGTCAAGACACGGCCCAGATATGCAAGTCTTTCAGCAAGCCAGTGGCTCTCCAGATCAGGCATACCCAGACCCCCGTTGCGTGTACGTTGGATACAGACCTGTCTACGGACCATCGGCGGAGGAGAACTCAACTTTATTTCTTGTAATGTATACAAGAAGGCACGAGGCCTTGTGGTTTTGGGGGAGGGGAAGGGAGCGGTCATGCTTTAACTATATTTTCTATGGGGAACCTAGCTAGCCACATTCGCCGACCCATTCAACAATACAATATATAATCACTCGTCCATCGCCATGCACGCAGCAACCACCAAAATACCGCATTTGCTCTATGAAAAATTCCTACTTAAAACCCGAAACTTATGCATGATTTTATTTACAATGTATGATTTTGCGGAGGAGAACTCAACACCGAGATGAATATTCTCCCGGTATTCATAGTAATAGGAAGAGTTCATTATAGTCCGTAAGGTAGGTACCATCACAGCATATAACATTTGGTAGTATTGTCAAATTTCAGTTTCTTTTACAATTCCTAGTTGACCATTTTTCTCACCCAGTCGTGCCTAGTCGTATACTACTTTTATACTAGTTTGCCGCATTCTTTTATATTGTTTAGTTTAGTTAGGTTTTATGGCATATCAACTCTTTTAGATTATTTCATGCCAAATCCTCTTTATGCGTATATATTTATTAGATATAAGATTTATCAAACATATGATTTGTAAACTAACTTTGTTGATAAGATGTTTAAACGAGCTTTTTTTTTTCACACAGTTAAATGGTTTCAAATCCTTCTATCCAACTGGAATAATTTTATTTACTACGGACAGGGAAGTGGTTGCAAGTATTGACATTTAAGACTGATAATTCAATTCAACATTACTTATTTATTTGCACACAGTTAAATGGTTCCAAGTATTGCTATGTATCACTAGCTATTCAATTAAGCATCAATCATTTGTTTACACATAATAAAATAGTCAAACAGTTCTATTTCTAACAATTCGATTACTTACTTACTTATACTTGTATCGGGTTTCACCTTAGTCAGGTTGAACCGGCTTCCTCCCTTGCAAGTTGCTCATTGAAGAAGATACTTTGGGATTTGATTGAGGGAAGGTTCCCAAGTCCTATCCGGAAAAACAATCCGATTCAACGTTTGTCATTTATTTGTACACGGTTTAAATAGTCAAAACAGTTCTATTTGACTCATAGGCGTATATCATTTGTTTGTACACGGTTTAAATAGTCAAAACAGTTCTATTTGACCCATAGGCGTATATTATTTGTTTGTACACGGTTTAAATCGTCAAAACAGTTCTATTTGACCCATAGGCGTATATCATTTGTTTGTACACGGTTTAAATAGTCAAAACAGTTCTATTTGACCCATAGGCGTATATCATTTGTTTGTACACGGTTTAAATAGTCAAAACAGTTCTATTTGACCCATAGGTGCTACCACTCCAAGTCAGAGAGGACCTGGGAGGAATGGCAGTGAAAGGCTACTCCACTTTTATCAAAGCCCCACGACTTGTGAATCACCATTACATTGTTAAGTGTCATATTCAGGATAGTTGTTGGGGGAGGGGTTACCCCTCTGCAGAGATACAGTGGCCGTATTCTACAGCCCCAGCTTACTGGGCTGTCGCTTACTACGGGATTAACCATTTCATCCTTTTATCCACATAACTTACGTATTATCCTTTTTCCCCTTTTTTTATAATTGGTCTTGTGGGACGAGTGTTCACCATTGGTCTGGAAGACCTGGGTTCAATCCGAGGTCACGTCATACCAAAGACTTAAAAATTGTACTTGATACCTCCTTGCTAAACACTCAGCAATATAAAGTACGTATTAAGGGTAAAGTGGAGCAATCCTGCGGAAGGAGTAGCGCCCTCCCCTACACCTCAGTGTAGTGGCTATTGAAAAGGGAGCCTTCTGGTCGCCCTCAACTACGAACACCAACTTTACTCATTGTTAACCTCAAAGACAGAGTACATCCACAGACACGACAGACAAACTGCATGCCAGCTTGCTTAATAGTTACTGTCTTGGGAAATGGTATCTGCAAACTTAGTTCATATTCTGGACAAGGCTGGTTGAGTTTTGGTTAATGCTAAAGCCTTGGATTAAGTAATCACAATTTGTTGTTGTTCTTCTTCTTGTTATGCATTCAGAAGAATTGAATCCAAGTTCAAATGGGTAGAGAGTCCCTTTGAATTAGTGGCTAACGGGCTGAACTGCAACTTCGTAGTAAGCGAGTTCGAACCCTAGTAATGCCCCCGGGAAAGATATGAACCCTTTTATCCCTGGAGATAATGGTATTTCTTCAAGTACGGCTTTAGCATTGAATAACCCACAAATGTTAATATGCTACTAAACAAAGAAAAAGCAATTTTTAATCCTTTGGCTCTATTATGGAGCTCCTACTTTATTAATACGTCGGGTGACCTTAGAGGGCCGACTTTCTAGGCAGCATGTTTGTTGGTATTGCTTGGGATTCTATTCCTTTTGTTACATAGCCATATACACGAATATGGCCATGTGCGAAATGGACATCGAATGTTCATGATCACATATAGAAAACTTAGAACGTAGGAATCTCGAAATTCGAAAACACGTAACGACTTCTTTGTTCAGGTACGAAACCTTTTTATTGCTTTTGAGTTAAAGGTTTCGACATAAAGAGAGAGACACAATCTTTTTATGCTGGCTTCTTCATCTGGCCCCTATCTCGTGTGGCACCCATGGGGCGCAAAATCGTCTCGCCTCAGCTAGCCCCAAAAGTCGAACCTCCTCGTTCGGCGTCTATTTTCAACTCTCCAACTTTCTTCGAAATCCCCCAAATCCTCCGCGCGCCTCCGGTGCGTGACGTCACCCACACTTTGTCACCTGTTTCATCATCTCAGGCTATTGTGACATCCCTGAGTGATACGTCTGCTCTGTGCGCGCGCACGCGTTACCACCTGCATCAAGGTTGCACCTAACTAAACCATGCGCTGAACCAAAAGGTTCTCAGCCCAACCAAACCCAAAGGCATGAACCGAAATCCCTCGGCCATTATATTACACTTTCTTTATGACTACTAGAGCTTTACTGATCATTGGCATCAACTGAGTCTTCAACATTCTGATGATTTAAAACTCCAGGTTTTTGTATAGTTTCCTTGTTGACTTCAACGATGACATGGTCACATCAATAAGCATATGGTTCATTTTTTTCTTTACTTTGTTCATTATGCCGGGTTTATCGGTCAGTGTGTATAGTCATGTCCCAGAGGGTCGTGGGTACAACATTATTTCCGGTTAACGTGTTCGGTTGGTGCTCATGTTATTTCTGGGTGGTTTCTATTTTGTAATTCTTGTTCATCTTTCAGCGCAGGTATGCATTTAGCTAACCCCTCCTAGCCCAGTGGGTTGGAGCAGTGGAATATACCGACTGAATCTCTACAGACGAATAAGACCATGCCAACGAGTGTCCAGGATATGACACTAAACAATCTGATGGTGAGTCTCCATTAATGCTGGAGCTTTGGGGAATGCTGACAACTCCTTTATAGCCATCGCTCCTAAGTCTACCCTGACCTGGAATGGTACTATTTACCCAACCCCTCCGCTCGGGCAGGATATGACACAAGGTCAATTTTTAAGCGGAGTTTAACAGGTTTCAATTCAGAGTTTTCCTTCTCCTAGACTAATTGCCTCACCAAGGCTGAAGAACCTAGTCTGTCCTACTATTTACCCATAGCTGGAGGGAGAATAATTGGATTCATACCTTCCCCAAGGGTATTAGTGCTATGTGAAATACAATCAGTCTCGTCCAGGATTTGAACTCGAGTCGCCGTGTTCATTTCCCTACGACGATAACGACTACACCACGGGCACCTCCCCCTGACCTGGAATGGTAACAATTAATACGTCCTATCTATAGGTCAAACAGAACTGTTTGACATTTAAACTGTGTGCAAACAAATGACTTATTTTAAACTGAATTGGTTGAAATATAACTCTTTGACTGTGTGTAATATTGAATCGAATGATTATTCGCTTCAATATTACTCGTTCGTTAATGCCAAATCTCTTTGTACATATAAAATTTAGTTTGGTTGGGTTTTTTTGCATATCAACCATTGTAGGTTATTTAATGCCAAATCGTCTATATATATATACCTTATATATGATTTGGTTTGGTTGGGTTTCATGGCACATCAACCATTGTAGGTTATTTACTGCCAAATCCTCTATATACATATATATTAAATATACATGACTTATAATTAGTGTTAAATAGCAATACTTTTAACCACGTCAATGTGAACAAACTAATGATTAATATTGAATCGAATAATTAGTGTTAAATAGCAATACTTGTAACCACTTCACTGTCTGCAAAAAGATGATTAATATTGAAAAGAATTATTAGTGTTAAATAGCAATACTTGTAACCACGTCAATGTGTACAAACTAATGATTAATATTGAATAGAATTATTAGTGTTAAATAACAATAATGGAAACCTTTAACTGTATAGAAACAATAGCGATATCAGAGTGCAAGCAACTTAGTTCTAACTTATTTGAAAATGAAATCACCGACAAATTAATCGCTTACATGTCATCTATATCTATTTAAACGAGTGAAAACAAATGACTGATGTTAAATTGTTTGTGTTTCATAGCATTACTTGAAACCATTAAACTGTGGGCAAAAAATATGCTCAAGGTCTTTTAAAAATGTTATCAAGAAAATGTGTTTACAAATCATATATATTTGATATATACGTATACAGAGGATTTGGCAGTAAATAACCTACAATGGTTGATGTGCCATAAAACCCAACCAAACCAAATCATATATAATGCATATGTATATAGAGGATTTGGCAGTAAATAACCTACAATGGTTGATGTGCCATAAACTCCAACCAAACCAAATCATATATATTTAATATATATGTATATAGAGGATTTGGCATTAAATAACCTACAATGGTTGATATGCCAAAAAAAAAAAAAAAAAAAACAACCAAACTAAATTATATACGTACAAAGAGATTTGGCATTAAATAACCTACAATTGTTGATATGCCATAAAACACAACGAAACCGAATCTCATATATCTAATATATATGTATAAAGAGGATTTGGTATTAAATAATCTACGATGGTTGATGTGCCATAAAACACAACCAAGGCAAATCATATATATTTAATATATATGTATATAGAGGATTGGGCAGTAAATAACCTACTATGGTTGATGTGCCATAAAACCAAATGTTATGGTCAAGGGGGGTTGAAATGATAACGCGACTCGGAAATGACTGATGAAAAATATATTGAAGGAAAATAGGACATACATAAACGATAGCTGGGAGAAACCTCTTCTCAGCTTATTACAATCATGAACATTACATCCGTTCAGAGCTGCTGTATGTAGGTTCGAGCTGGTCCCCTTGCTTTTGCTCGGTCATGTGAGAGAGTCCATAGGAGAACATCACTTATGAGCTTGTCCCAGCTTCTCCAGCAGTGTCCTGCATGTCTGGTTCGTCTAACTTTGATAGTTTTCGTGATGGAAGGTAGTTCACCGTACAGCTGCTGCTTTGAGGGGTGTTGTTCAAAATTGCTCGCAGCATTCTTGTGTAGTTGCCGTCAAGCTTTTTCTCCATCCGTTTAGTTAGCGTCCGTGTAGCTCATCCATATAGCAGTATCGACACGACCGCTGCTTGGAAGAAACGATGTTTCACTTAAAAATATATAAAACACTAATAAGAACCCCAGTGGACTTCAGTGACTAACTGTAATGTAATATTGAAATTATGGACATTCCATGAAAAGTGACAAAAATGATAAAAAGAATAAAAGATTATAGTTACAGGGAGAGATTAGTGAAATTGAACAGGAAGATAGAGGGTTCGCCAGTGGCCCGGAAGACGGGGTTCAGTACCAGGTTAAGTCATATCAAAGAGTCTAGAAATGGTTCTTGATGTATCCTTGCTTAACACTGATCGTTATAAGGTAGGGATCAAGGGTAAAGTAGAGCAATCCAGAAAAAGGAGTAGCATTCTTCTCTACACCTCGGTGTCGAAGCTCTTGAAAAGGGAGCCTTCAGGTCGCCAACTTACATCAATAGAAATAAGAATGAGAGGTGATTAAATTGAAACTTTCAAAATAATTATTGGAATTTCTAATTATGGCAGACATTTTTATTTCAATATTCCTCCTCAAACTGGAAATTTACTGTCAAGGTATATTGCAAAAACTAACTTTCCCAACCAATTGGATTTTATTTTCATTTATTTATTTATTTATTTGTTTGTTTTTTGCTAATAGGGTAATAGATATTTTGAAGAAATTGCCTAATCAGATCCAAAACAGCAAAACCGGAAAAAAAAGATTAAATTGGATGATTCTAGAAATAAGGGAAGGGAAAAGAATTTAACAAACCATTTTTGGAAACTATCAGATAAATTATCGAACAGAATTTGATCTGTAATGAGATATTGTATAAATAGAGGATATGTACTGTGCAAAGGTTTTCTTTCTCAAGGTTGATATGAGAAGATAGTAAAAAGAGATGTCCAATGGATCACAAAATCAAATAATAATAAAAAATAATAATAATCAAATTAGCATAGAAGGAGTACAAGACAAGGCACGACTGGATGGACAGACCTTATAATTATCAAAAAAAAAAAAAGAGAACAAGCAAAATTGTGAACTTTACTGTCCTGGCTGACCACAGAGTAAAACTGAAAGAAAATGAAAGAAAAGGGAATTGAAAAACTGTGACCATTATACCAAAGAGTAAATAATGATAAATTATGCATGAACAAAAGACTAGATTACCATCGCTAAGAAAATAATGACTGGAAAACAGTCAAGGTAGAAAGTGAAAAAATAATGAATTATTAACGCATATCTCAACGAAAGGCATCACGGAATTAAACGAATCAATGCAGGGGCGAAATTAATCTGTGAAAAATTCGGGGTTCCCTAAAAAAAACACGACTAGAAACTCAAAGCCTGGATGGGAAATTAGACTGGAATCACAGATAAGAAATCTACGACAAGAAGCAAAAACGATAAAACAAAGGTAAAACGCTGTTGGGACAAAAAAGAAAAGGCACACAAGAAAAAATGATAATACAACACGAGGAAATAAACTAGAAAGTACAGGCGAAAGAAGGAAGACTAAAAAGATATCTAAACAGGATAAAACAATACAGACTACTCAAGATTTACCAACACATCCTCAGCGAGTGCAAGACGAGACGGAAAAAAATCTATATATGGTCTGGATTGACTACAAAAAGGCATATGATATGATCCTGCAAAGCTGGATTATAAACAGCCTCCAAATATGCAAAATATCAGACGAAATCAAAAACTTTAACGAGAAAACCATGAAACCTGTACAGTTGAATTGGCTGCAGGAGGAAAACGCTTAGCCGAACTAAAGATCCAGTGAGGTATGTTCCAGGGAGATGCAGTATCACCATTACTATTTGTATTAGCGATGATACCTCCCAACCACATACTCAGGAAATGCACAGCCGGATACAAACTTAGTAAAACGCAGGAAAAGATCACCTAATGTACATAGACGACATCAAATTGTTTACTAAAAACGAAAAAGAGTTGGAAACTCTAATATACACTGTGAGAATATATAGTCAGGACATAGGGATGGAATTTGGCATAGAAAAATGTGCCATACTAATAATGAAAAGCAGAAAAGGACACATGACGGAAGGAATGGAACTACTAAATCAGGAAAAAATTATAACTCTTGGAGAAGAAACGTACAAAATTATTGGAAGCTGACACCATCAAACAAGTGAAGATGAAAGTAAAAATTAAAAAAGAATATCTTAGGAGAAAGGCGACACGAGTTCAAATCCTGGACGAGACTGATTGCATTTCACATAGCACTAATACCCTTGGGAAAGGTATGAATCCAATTATTCTCCCTCCAGCTATGGGTAAATAGTAGGACAGACTAGGTTCTTGAGCCTTGGTTAGGCAACTAGTCTAGTAGAAGGAAAACTCTGAATTCAAATCTGTTAAACTCCGCTTAAAAATTGATCTTGTGTCATATCCTGCCCGAGCGGAGGGGTTGGTAAATAGTATCTTAGGAGAAAGAGAAAGCTACTTGAAACAATACTAAATACCAGAAACTTTATGAAAGGAATAAATATCTGGGCAGTCCCCTTGGTAAGATACTCGGGACTATTCCTGAAGTGAACCAGAGAAGAAATTGAAAAAAATCAACCAGGGAACAAGAAAGCTAATGAACATGCTTAAGGCCTTGCATCCCAGAGATGACGTTGACAGACTCTATGTGTCAAGAAAAGAAGGAGGAAGAGGACTTACCAGCATTGAAGACAGCGTTGACGCATCGATACAATGACACGAAGACAACACGAGGACCAATAGAACGACGATCACCATAAAACAAAAATGGGAAGAAAAACAACTCTATGGACGTTTTAAGCGACTAATAAGCAACATCTCACACGAGAAGACGAGGACGTGATTAAAAAAAGGAGATTTTAAAAGAGAAACCGAATCTCTTTTAATAGCAGCTCAGAGCAACACCTTAAGGACCAACCATATCAAAGCAACAATAGATATGATGCAACAAAATAGCAAATGTAGGTTATGTGGTGATAAAGACGAAACGATCACTCACATATTAAGCTAATGCAACAAAGTAGCATGGAAAGAGTATAAGACTAGACAGGACTCGGAGGGTAGAGTGATCCACTGGGAATTCGACAAGAAATTGAAATTTGACCATGCGAACAAATGGTATATCCACAACCCAACATCTGTCCTGAAAAATGAGACGCACAAACTCCGCTGGGATTTTGAGATACAAACGGATCACCCAATCTCGGCCAGACGACCAGACCTATTAATAATCAACAAAAACAAAAAGAGAACTCGCAGAATCGTGGACTTTTCTATCCCGGCTGAGTAGAATTGAAACGGATCACCTAATCTCGGCCAGATGACCAGACCTATTAATAATCAACAAAAACAAAAAGAGAACTTGCAGAATCATGGACTTTTCTATCCCGGCTGACTACAGAGTAGAATTGAAAGAAAGTGAAAAAAAAGGATAAGTACCTCGACCTTGCGAGGGAATTTAAAAAAAAGCCAGTGGAACGTGTAAGTGACGATTATACCAATTGTAATTGATGCTCTTGGTACAGTCACCAAAGGATTGATACAAGGACTTGGAAATAAGAGAAGTGGAGACCATCCAAACTAGTGCATTATTGAGATCGGCCAGAATACTGAGAAGTGTCCTGGAGACTTAAGGAGACTTGCTGTCATTCAAACTTCAGAGAAAGACCATCAGCTAACGCTGATATGAAAAACTCTCAAGGAGTAACTATAATAATAATAATATCCGTTTTGATTGTTTAATGTTTCTCAAGAAATAATAAAATCCTGGAATATTTGGTTTCGAAGAAAATGAACATTTTATAAAAAAATGTTTGGGGTATATCTATTTATGGAAAATAGTGAAATACTTAAAATAGCTGTTTTGATTGTTCATTTAGAAATAATAAAAATCCTAGAATCATTTGTTTAGAAAGAAATTAAGATTTTATGAAAAGAAATGTTTGAGGTGTATTTATGGAAAATACTGCAGATTGAACATTTATTTAATAACAAATACAGCTAATTATTACAACGTGATACCGATTTATTGACTCAAACTCACATAGATAGATAGATAGATAGATAGATAGATATGAATAGACTGAGATAGATAGGTAGATATGAAAGACAGAGATAGATATATATAAAAGACAGAGATAGATAGATAGATAGATAGATAGATAGATAGATTTAATGACAAATGAACTTTCGAGTGTTATTTTATTTAATATCGAAGCCATCCTTGGTAGTGATTAAATTTTAGTCAGTGGGGGAGTGAGGTTTCCAAGAGTATTAGTCTGAAAGTGAACGTAATAGTGTGGCTAGAGGTCGAACTTGCTTACAGCAATACAACAGTCCAGCACGTTAGCTATTAGATAGATAGATAGATAGATAGATAGATAGATAGATAGATAGATATGAGCAGACTTAGATAAATATAGGGTGGGTGTGTGTCTGTCTATCCGTCGGTCCGTCTGCCTATCTGTCTGTGTGACCGTTTTGTCGCCAAATGTTTTAATAGTTCCCGGGGAAAAGTTGACACCCCTTGTTTGTCGTGAATATATTTTTATTCGATTGGTTCTATAAGAAACAAACTGATTTCTTGAACCGGACAGCCAAAAAATATAAAAATATATGACTAAAAACAAAGAAAGAATTGTTCAAAGAAAGAAAAAGAAAAAAGAAAGAATTCTTAAAAGAAAGAGACAGAAAAAAGAAAGAAAAAAGAGAAACGGCGGAATAAGATTATAAGAAAGAAAGAAACAAACAAACTTGCATATGTGACAATACCCCCTCGGCCCCCCAAATACGTCAACTTCTTCGCCGGTGATCAACTAGTGGTTCCGATAGGGGCATCACACATTTCTTCATAGCTACAAGAAATACAATCAAGGGAGCGGGAGAAAAAGAACAAACGAACAATAAGGCTCGGGTTAATTTAAGTGCAAGAAGAGGAGTTATGTAATATTGCATTCCCTATGTGCATATGTAGACTAACGCTAGCATGGATTTCTAGCGAAATTTCTACAAAGCTACTAGGAATGCCAACCCATCTTGAGGGGTGTCCTCGTGGTGTAATGGTTAAGCGATGAACTGCGGAATCGTAGTACGCGAGTTCGTACTCCAGTCGCGCTATTACGTTCACTTTCGGGCAAATACCCTTGGGAAAGGTATGAACCCCCTTATTCTCCCTCCAGCTATGGGTAAATGGTAGGACGGACTAGGTTCTTCAGCCTTGGTGAGGCAACTAGTCTAGGAGAAGGAAAACTCTGAATGTAAACCTGTTAAACTCCGCTTAAAAATTGACCTTGTGTCATATCCTGCCCGAGCGGAGGGGTTGGTAAATAGTATCTTGACTGCTCTTCCCTCACTGACTTTTGGACCCTATCTCATGCCAACTGGTCTCTCTGCACTCCGGTGTCGACTGGCCACTCACGTCACCCTTCGCCAACTGCCTTCTCTGAGTTCCTTTGTCCGACTCTTCTCGTGTTCCCTTTCCCACTTCCGGTCACGTTGAGATCGCGGGCTCGGGCCTTTGTTTGGTTTCGTGCCAAAACAGACAAAGGGATCGTCTGCTTGGCGGACCACCTACATAGTGTTACACATAAAAAACAGAAGGACGGGCAGAGGGACATATCCGCATAAGTTGTGAAATTCCCTAAGAAAGACATTGCACATGACAGGCGTAGGAATAAAAACAAAAAGTTCCCGTGAATCAAATAGTTCCGACAAAAATTCCCAGAAGTTTATTGAATGTAACAACATATGAAGAAGTCTGGAAGATAGATCGACCGATACGTTGTGATAAATATAAAAACAAAACATAAACAAAATAAAGAATAAAACAATCTCAATGAATCCATATATTAAATAAATCAAAGAGCAAAAGGTGAAAGAATGTTGAAAATTGTAAATTCAGCAGTTAATTTCCGCTCGAATTTGATTGGCTGTTTTGAAGTTTTTCCCACTCCTCTACTGTTATTTAAGTGAGTCCCGCAAAGGTCTGCTCTCTCTCTTTGTTTTTTGTTTTGTTTTTGGGGTTGTTTTTTTTCAGCACAAGCTGAAGGCTCAGCTGGTTCACTCCTTTTGCTTTGCGAGCTCTTGTTTATTCGCCTTCGACTTTAGGCAGTTTTTTCTTTAGCAAGGTAGCTTAAGCAAAATAGACCCATTAGTCTTAAGCTAAGCCTCTTTTACTTACAGGGGTTTTATTGTTATTTGTTGAAACAATAAGCTTACTGCAGGCTATTTATTCTTTTGGTATGCTGTTCCCTTCAAAAGGAAGTTGAGTCTAAGGTCTAGAGGCGGTGTTATTGGACTTTTTGCCGACAAAGGAAGCTGTTGGCCGGATCAGACAATGTGGTAAAAGCCTCCGTAGGCTCAACAGAAGAAAATTTGAATTGAAACAGAAAGATATTTATCTCAATAGGAGGAAGTGGTGGTCTTCTCGAAGTTCACTTAAAGAAATAGTAAACTTAGTCTTCAACAAGTCTACACAGAAAACTAGAAGAACACGGTTGTCCAGGTTGATTATACACAAGAAGGAAACGCTGAGAAGAAGAATAAACCCTAAAAATTGGCTTCAAAATGAACTTTGATATAAAATACCAAAGAATGGTATTTTATCATTTATAAAAGTTTAACGGACTATAGGTGGTTGACGGCATTGCTTTGAGCAAGTTAATCGTTACATTTTTTTATACCCTCTTTTTTTTTTGTTATGATATTGTTGTTACTTGAATGTATGTTATTTTTGTCACCTTAAATTCATTGTTTTCAACAAGCATCGGGGAAAATATGCAAAGATGGATTTTGTAAAGTTTATTTCTCTTGAAATAGATTACTTTGTGGGAACTAGTTGCTTTTGTTTTTAAGAAATATAGATACGCTTCTCTTTCAGGTAACAAAAGTTAGCTTTCCCACCCCGCTTTTTATCTCCTTTATTCTTTATACATCTCACTCTCTCTCTCTCTTTCTCTCTCTCTCTCTCTCTCTCTCTCTCTTCGCTTAACCTGACAGTTACTGCTAGATTTCTAGGGCTAGACAGAGATAAAGCCTTGCATATTTATCGAATTGAGCACGATTTCTCATAAGAAAACAAATGCAATAAATGGCAGATATGAACTGACTTAGATAGATAGATAGATAGATAGTGTGTGTGTGTGACCTTTTTGTCACCCAATGTTTTAATATTAGGAATGTTGTAATGAATAGTTCTAGGGAAAAACTTAACACCACTTGTTTGTCGTGAATATATTTGTGTTCTATTGATTCTATAAAAACAAACTGATATTCTTGAACCGGAACGCCCAAAAATATAAAAATACATGAACTGAAAACAAAGAAAGAATCGTTTAAAGAAAGAGAAAGAAAAAAGAGAAAGAAAGAAAGAAGAAGGCCGGAAGATAGAACAGCCGATATGTTGTGATGAATACAGAAGAAGAAAAAAACAAACAAATAAAACAGTTTAAATGAATGTATATATACAAAAATAAAAGGTCAAAAATAAATCCATCAATAAATAAAAACAGGGAATTATTAATGGATTTTAACGGTATGCCAACCCGTCGAATGTTATCTTATGCCTGGTGGTTATGGAATAACACTCACTGAACATTTATATTCACATTTTTGTGTAGTCGCATCTTAAAAGCGTTTTGCACACAGTTATACGATATGAAGTATTCCTACCAAATACAAATAATTCGTACACAGTTATACGGTTTCAAGTATTCACATCAACTAATAATAATAATATGGTTTCAAGTAATGATTTATATGGCTTCAAATAACTAATGATAATACTTAGTAAACAATTAGAACTTCAAGTAAGAATTATTGATACAAATGATATAAACTTATATGGCATCGAGTATTCTGGTTGAATAGTTGTATAGTCACAACCAACTATACATACACATATACATACAGAAACATATTCAACACAATAAAGACGAGCAGACACAGTTCTTTAGAAAAATATACCTCTCACTTTATTGAAAGGGTTGAGTGTGAGAGGGAGTTGGAGACCGAACAAAGACTGCAACATATTGACCCCCAACTCTTCTGGTTATCACAGCGTTTCTTTCCCGTTCTCATGGACTGCTCAACCGGGGGCTTTGGGGCCCAGCCTCTGCTGGGACATGGTTCTCATTCCAGCATCTTCGCCCACCTACTTCCTGCGAGCGTCACAATTCGCACTCAAGTCAACCCCTCGACAGTCAAAGTCGCCCCCTGATATCTTCCACTGGATGCACCTGTGATTTACACAGGTGCATTTCTTCTTTTGACAGCTTGGCCGGGGTCAATATGCAACAGAATGTGAATCATTTTAAAGAGATCAAGCCCAGTTGACCGGAGCTATAGAGTACACCGACTGGATCTCTGCAGAGAGGTAAGATCCCCACAACGAGTGTCCTGATATATGACATTAAACAATCCGGTGGTGAGGCTCCAATAAGGTTGGAGCTTGAGTAATGCGGGGTACCCCTCATTCCCATTGCTCCCAGGCACAATCTGACCCGGAATAATAGTAGCACCTGATAGGGTCTTGTCTATGGGTCAAATAGAACAAACCCTGCATGCAAACAAATGACTGATGTTAAATTGTGACTGTTCTATAGCAATACATGAAATCCATTTAACTGTGTGCAAAAAAAGAGCTCAGGCTCATTTTAGAATGTTATCAGCAAAAAAGTGTTTACAAATATACATACATACATATATACGAGGATCATTAAATAAGTTTCCAGACTTTTTTCGTATGGGCACTTTTATTGATAGTATACACATTAACCTCTAGTCCCCTTCGAAATAATCATCTCCGGCTGCAATACACTTGTTGTATCGTTCCAATTCCAGGTCGGGGTGCAATTCCAGGTCGAGTCATACCAAAGACCAAAATAAATGTACTTAATGCTTCCTTGCTTAACACTAAGCATAAAGTATTATCAAGGTTAAGTGGAGCAATTCAAGGAAAGGGGTAGCAGCCTCTCCTTCACCTCGGTGTAGTAGCTATTGAAAAGGAACCCATCGGGTCACCCTCGACGATGACTAGACACTTATATATATATGATTCAAGGTGAAGTTTAAATTCATGGTGGTGAATGGATTAAAAAGCCATGTGATCAGACAACACAAGGAAAATAGATTTAACGTTTGGTTAGTGAAAATACCTCAAAGTGAGCAGTTGATAGTTTTATCTTTTCTCTTACTAATCCCCGGCAAGATCGCAGCGGGAGATGAAAAAATGTCTTCGATGATCAAATATTGTGCACTTAAGAATGTTCTATTGGCGTTGTTTGTAATCTTAGCAGCGAAGAACAAAGATGGCGATCAAAAGAACACATGAAAATATATAGAGAAATACAACGAAAGAACAAGCGTGGAGTTTGGCGCTGAATGATCGACTAGACGAGTAAGAAGATATATAAATCAAACCCTGACATGGGTATTGTAGAATATTGGTTAACTCAAGTCGAGTGTTGTCCAAAAAACACCTCTGAGTAATTTGGTTGAGAATAAGTAGATGAATGGACACCACTCATGCAAATGTATTGGTTTGGTTTGGTTTGGTTTGTTTTATGGCATATCAACCTTTGTAGGTTATTTAACGCCAAATCAATTTTTATGTAAATAATCTGTTCTATTGAAAACAGTTCAGTTTAGCATAAGTACAGTTTAATTGTCAAAAACATTTCTATTTCAAACTATTCAAGCAGTTATATGTAATAATTCAGTTAAGTGTAAATACAGTTTTAATGTCGAAAAACAGTTCTATTTGAAATAATTCAGTTAAGCATAAGCACGCAGTTTAAGTGTAAGTACGGTTTAATAGTCAAAAACGTTTCTATTTCAAGCTATACAGTTTACTCAATTCATTTTAGCATAAGTATGCTGTTAGTTCTATTTAACCCATAGACAGGGCCCTATCAGGTGCTACCACTCCGGGCCAGAGTGGACCTTGGAGCAATGGAAATGAAGGGGTACTCCGCATTCCCCAAAGCTCCAGCACTGCTGGAACCTCACCATCAGATTGTTCAGGACACTCGTTGGGGGGGTCTTACCCATCTGCAGAGGTGCAGTCAGTGTATTCTACGGCCCCAGCTGACTGGGCAAAAATGTATTGGATAGGTCCATTCTTGTAAAGTGAGCCAATCCACATGCTGCTCCACATGCTGCTCATGCACTCTTCAATAAAAGAGGTGAGCTTTAGCTGGCTAGCTTTTCCAAGGAGGCATCCATGTTACTTTTGGCTTGTAAAGGTGAGTGCTGTTTATTGTTATTCTATAACAAAGAACAAAGATGGCGATCAAAAGAACACGTGAGAAGATATAGAGAAATACAACGAAAGAACAAGCGTGGAGTTTGGCGCTGAATGATCGACCAGACGAGTAAGAAGATATATAAATCAAACCCTGGCATGGGTATATACACTACTGGGGGTATCCAACATCATATGTGTTGTATAGTGGCTCGTACCACGTGACTTCTGGTATCTCGGGGGAAATAAAAGATGTGTTTCTTAAACACGGTCAGTACTGAAAGATCTCGGTCTGTAGGAAGACCAGCTTTGGACGAAACACCAATAGCGCGAGACTTATAGCATTTGTTGAACTGTACCACTTCAGTTAATTAATAGTTAACTGTATTTCACTGCGTATCTCTTTCTTACCACGATACAACAGTATGACGAAGAAAGCAGCCAAGAAGATTCTACGAGGAGATAAAAATACCCTCATTCGTATGTGAAACATCCCGATTGGTTGGGCTTCTTTGTTTAATGGCATATCAACCTTAATGGGTTTCTTAATGCCAAAGCCATCCTTGTTTAACAGTAGTGGCACTATTTAACCTATATTTGGGCAGGATAAGGGGATTTATATCTCTTTTAAGAGGAAGATCAAAAGTGAACGGAACAGAATCAATGGAGTTCTGACTCGCTTATTTGATGTCGTCGTTCAGTACATTGTTACGTTTCGCTCAGGCCAAACAAACGACAACACGTAATATATATAACAATATATATTTATTTTCTCGACGGACACTTGTGTGAAGTAGGAGCAATCAGGAGAGGAATTAGAATCGTTCGTCTATTAAGCCTAGACACTTCGGTGTAAGTAGACGATGGCCGAGAAAACGCACACGGGACAACGACGGGACAAGCTTGTGTGAACAGCGGAATTTTTCACTGTCTTCCGTTCAATTCGTCGGCCTTATATTACCATCAAAATCCCACACGGAGATATGGACACGCCTCCGCGCCCCCGCGATATTGTCCCATAACTGGCCATCGGAATATGCACTTCCACCGTCTTTGGAATGGCACGTTTGATCGTCATCGAGCGGAAATAACTGTCATGCTGTTCACAGGTCACTCTCTTCCGGTGCATCACTTTGTGACGGCACCGTGGCATTTTTACCTTGTCCCATATTGTCAGCCAAGCTGTATTTTACAACATTACTCGCTACACCTCGCGAACCCTCTTGCCAAGAGGACTCCCCACACTACGATTAAGAAAGAAAAAAAATTTCAAAGTGATTTCCGAAAGACTCGTGATGATAAAAAAAATCCATTGTCCATTGTTTAAATCCATTTCTTTCATTTTTCTGCAGTGATCTGATCCTCACTTACTGCAACATAGTCACCGGCGACTGTAATGTTGGTCATGGTTAATTGTTTGATGAGGGAGGAGAACCGCAAAAAATGCAACTTGCGTCAAGTAAAGAAATATTCCTCCCTCCAACCTCCGTTCAGTTCCTGATGCCGTGGAAGTATGTGAAAATGTGCATTGTAGATTATCGTTCCCGTAGGAACCAGCTCTTCTCCAATCTTTGAATGGTTCAGTCGTTCCCCGTCCACACGACCGCTGGACGCCTTTAAGATAAGACAAATTAATATAAAGAGAATAAAACCAAATAATATTTTTTTTCATAATTCGATATACATTAACAGAAAGTAAAATCGTAACTGTTGCTGTTGTTTCGAGGGATGTTACTTCCAGGAATATGCAAAATAGTTCCTTACATTCTTATGGAGTTTCCATCAAACATTTCCCATATGCATTTAGTTAGTGTCTATGTGGTGCATCTATACAGTAGTATCAACACAACCATAGCTTGGAAGAAACCCGTATTTTTATCGGATGGATCAGACTTCCATATGATCGATAAACAACTGCTGTACGGCCACTTAGCTCCAACCTCAAAAACTACCCAAGTAAGACGAACAAGATATACGGGATACTGCTGGAGAAGTAAGAACGAACTCATGAGAGACCCCTTTACCAGGACGTGCCAGTATTGTCCGACTTGCAAGAAATTATTTACATCAGTTTAGATATTTAAAACGTCTGATGATCCATACTTTAAACAATAATTATAAATAACTGATTTATTCTTTACGGTATGTCAGTCCTTTAATCATTTCCCAATTTTTCTATTGCTCTGTGGGGAGGGTTTGAAATACGCTGACTGCATCGTCTGCCATGAGGTAAGACCACTCCTCAGAAAAAAAAGAGAGTAACCTGTTATGACCCGAAGCAGCATCTGATAGTAGGGCTTCAGTTCTGAAGGTCTGTGGAATGAGGATTGCCCCTTCATTGGCATTACTTCCAAATCCACTCTGACCGGGAGAAGTGGTACCTTTTGGGGTCCTATCAATGGATGAAATTGATCTGTTTAAAAATTATTCGCATTTGATCGAACCATGTACCAAAAAACTTTTAGGATCAAGTACACGAAAAATGTAAATATGAACGCACAATGAACGAGATTTCCTAACCTCTAGACAAAAGATAACCATAGATATGTTAAAATGTCGTTAGAAATTATGGTCCATGAAGGTGGATAAGGATACCAATTGTTGTTGGAGCCCTTAGTGCTATCCAACAGACATTGGAATAGAGGCTGGGGAACTGGATATCAGAAGAACTGAGACAGTCCAAATCACAACGTTGATAAGATCTGCTAGAATACTTAGAAGAGTCCTGGATAATTGAAGAAACTTGCTGTCATTGAGAATTCAGTAAAAAAAAAACACCACTTTAAAACCGGTTTGAAATAGAGTCAGGTAATTATAAAATTATTATAACTATGATTCATTACAGTAAAGTAAAGTAAAATTGGTCACTACAGTGGAGGACGACCCGAGGGCTCCTTTTTCAAAAGCTACTACATCGAGGTGTAGGGGAGGGCGCTACTCCTTCCCCAGGATTGCTCCACCTTACCTTTGATACGTACCTTTAATACGTACAATCTCTTCCTGAACTCCCTTGAAACATCAACATAGTAACCCTAAACCTAACCCTTTGGCCAATCAACTCTGGTCTATTGACTTCCTTACTCCTCCCACACCTCTTATCATCCCTCACAGACTCCCTGCCTTCCTTGAATCTCTTATGCCACTCAAAAACTGATGCTCGATTCATGCAAGATGGTCGAAAAGCAGTCAGAAGCATTCCATACGTTTTGTGGCATTTTTTTTTCAAGTTTGAAACAGAATTTTATTGCATATCGTTCTTCTAAAGTGTCCTCACGTCCAGATTGCATTTTTGCAAATCACCAGCTATTGATTTGAAGCCTAAATCATAAAAATTGGTCAGTCATCTCATTTCAAGAGGCTACAACAATTTTAAAGGCTTGTACAAAAAAGTCTGGAAACTTATTGAATGCACCAGGTATATATATATATATATATATATATATATATATATATAAACTCTGGTGCATTGACTTCCTCACTCCTCACTCCTCCCACACCACTCATCATCCCTCACAGACTCCCTGCCTTCCTTGAATCTCTTAAGCCACTCAAAAACTGATGCTCGATTCATGCAAGATGTACGTATCAAAGGTAAAGTCAATGCACCAGAGTTGACTGGCCAAGGGGTTAGTGTTAGGGTTACTATGTTGAGGTTTTAAGGGAGTTCCGGAATAGATTGGGTCGGAAGAGACCAGCACTCTTCAAATCGGGTCAGTGGCATTTCCACCAGGACACTACACCAGTCCACAACTCCATCCTTGTCACAGACTATTTGACCAACATGGGCACCAAGACAGTTCCTCACCCTCCCTATAGTCCAGACCTTGCTCCCTGTGACTTTTGCTTGTTCCCTAAGCTCAGAGGCTGTCGTTATGAGACAATTGAGGAGAGGAAAGAGGCTGTGACGAAGGTCATTGATACGCGCACACAAGAGGACTTCCATGGAGCCTTGAAGAAGTTGTTGGAACGGTACAAGTGCATTGCAGCCGGAGGAGATTATTTCGAAGGCGACAAGAGTTTCATGAGTGTACTATCAATTAAAGTGCCCATACGAAAAAAGTCTGGAAACTTATTTAATGACCCTCCTATATATATATATATGTATATATATATATATATATATATATATATATATATATATATATATTCATGTCACGCTGATATCACGGAGTTGCCTGACTTACACTCGCCATCATCCATTGCTCCTAGTAGGTCCTTTAGACAGCATCCAATGTCCGCACAAAGCTTATGCATGTAAGTTTTTGCTGGCTGGCCGGCACTGGTGTGTCCATGTGTAGGAATCCATGAGAATACGTCGATTAGGGGTTCGTCTTTACTTAAACAGCAGTTCCAAGCATCTCTTGTTTGTCTTACTGGGATGGTTTGTGAGATAGGAAGTAAAAGTTGCCAACAGCTGCTGTTTTGTGGGGTGCTGCTTCGACGATTTGTTCAAAACAGCCCATAGCATTCTTGTGCAGTTCTCGTCTAGGTTTTTCTCCATACTTTTATTATGATTATATTTTGAATAGTAGCTCACCTGATGATCGTCATCGTGAAACTCTAAATCATGTGTTTTTATCCTGTTCTCTTATTTTATACTTGAAATATATATATATATATATATATATATATATATATATATATATATATATATATATATATATAAGGTGGGTGAAGATAAAAATGAATATGAATAAAGATAGTGAAAGTTTGAGTGAAAGAGAGAAATTCGAAGGTATGCAGGGAAGAAAAAATGTGAATGAAAAAAGGGGGGGGACAAAAGATATAAATAGCGTCCAACTTGATCAATGAATGAATGAATGAATGAATGAAAGAACGAACGAATGAACGGAGGAACGAATGAATGAATGAATGAAAAGAATGAAGGAAAGCAATGAAAGAAAAGAATTAAAAAAGACGAATTTATTACAAACAGACATGTAATTCATAAAAGAAAAAATGATTTCTCATGACTCCGTTTTGAAGAGCCAACATTACGGACCAGGGCATATATTTCAGTTAGAGGCACTGCTGATCAAAATAGATGCAGAGAATAAGCAGTAAAAGCAGAAGTAGCAACAACATATTGGGCTTTATATTGTACTTATTTACCAATCAGGAAGTACTGATTTTATAAGTACGTTTATTTTCTGTCGTCACAAAATGTCATCGAGAATGTCAAAGCTGGCCAGTTTTGATTTTTCACGTTGAGATTTGTATCTGAATGTTTTTAATAAAAATAGTAATAATAATAATCATTTATATATATATATATATATATATATATATATATATATATATATATATATATATATTAGATGACCGGTGAATTTATTGGTTTCTCGAAGTACGGTGAGCCATAATGATGCTGGTGCTTCTATTTAGGAAAAAGCGAAGAATTTTGATTATCTCCGTTCGAACGTGAATTTAGATTATTTAAAAAAAATGACGTTGAACGTGGTCACAGAATTTGTAAAGCAGCAAACACGTAAAATCATGCTTCCTCCGAGACGAAAGGAGACGTAGGTTCGAGTTTCACTGGGAGCTTCTTCTTCATTCTTATTTCTGAACCGCAGTGATGCTCGCTGTCGTAATAGTGACAACCCTAGTGAATAAAAAATAAACAAAAGCTAAAATTTAAAAGATGAAGAATGGTTAGTAACTTCTAACGGCATGCCAACTCTTGATGGTGTATTCTATGCCGAAGTCAGTTAAACAATCATGGTCTTCAGTTATATACGATACAAAAACAAATCTTCACAATCATTTTAATCATCCCCTTGGGGAAAGAATTAACCCTCTTATGCCACCACTCATGGATTAAAAAGTATCACTGCTCTCCTTCGACAAGGATGGTTTTGACATTAAATAACTGTTATGGTAATATACTCCATGACGTCACAGCAGGGACCTTCCCCGACACTATAAATAGTGACTGACTCGATAAACGAGGAAGGTTAATAAGCAAAGAAACCGAAACCGATAAACGAGGCAAGCGAGTCTAGTCAGTTACCGGTAACCGTGAGTCTGTATTTCTGTAAATATATATTGCTGTAAACTTTACATCTCTTTGTGTTATTCATTTCAGGCCCTTCAAGGCCATAACAATAACCCAGAAATGTTGATATACGATTAAACAAAGACACCAAACCAAATCATGTCATTTTAAACCGGTGAATACTTATCTCAAGTAGATCTATTTAACCTATAGATACGACTGATTCCCTAACAGATATAAATATCCTGTATTAATCAAAGTGAAGCTGGGAGTAATGGTAACAAAGGAATGACTCGACACCCCAGAAAATTCCAGAACCGGAATATCACGATTGAATGTCGTTTAGAGTCATACCCGTTGGCACACGTGGTGTAACGGTTAACGTCGTAAGAAATGGATATGGAGACCAGTGTTCAAATCCTGGACCAGACTGTTTGCTTTTCATATTGCGCTAATACCCTCAGAAAAGGCATAAATCCAACTGTACGACTTCTATCTATGGGCAAATAGTAGGGCAGACGGGGCTTTTTAACTTAGTGTTTGATGTGCCGGACTACGATATCGTAATAAGCGAATTCCAACAACGATAGCACTGTGAGTTCACTTTGGAGGTGCCTGTGGTGTAATGGTTATCGTTGTAGGAAATGGACACGGCGACACGAGTTCAAATCCTGGACCAGGCTAATTACATTTCACATAGCACTATTACCCTTGGGGAAGGTATGAATCCAATTATTCTCCTTCCAGCTATGGGTAAATAGTAGGGCAGACTAGGTTCTTCAGCCTTGGTGAGGCAACTAGTCTAGGAAAAGGAAAACTCTGAATTCAAACCTGTTAAACTCCGCTTAAAAATGACTTTGTGCCATATCCTACCCGAGCGGAGGGGTTGGGTAAATATGGTAACGTTCACTTTTGGACTAATGCCCTTGGCAAAGTTATGAATATCTGATGTTTAATTAAATTGTTCCTTATACATAGCAATACTTGGAACCATTTAACTCTATTGATTTATGCGAAACTGAATAGTTTGAAATAGAACTATTTGATCATTTAACTGTATGTATCTACAAAATGTGTTTATAAACCATATATTTAACAGCAGGACACATAACGTAACGGTGATAGGCGTTGGTTCCCTAAGCTTCTTAGGAGACAATCATCTGGAGGTTGTAGGTTCAATCCTGACTGCAGGCGAGTAACAATACAGGAATACTTAACACTTGTACTCGATTATGGCTAACGGGGAAAAAAATGTGGAGGTACCCGTGGTGTAATGGTTATCGTCGGAAAAAAATGGATAAGGAGAAGGAAAACTCTAAATTCAAACCTGTTAAACTCCGCTTAAAAAATTGACATATCCTGCCCGAGCGGAGGGGTTCGTAAATATGAAATGATATATTCAATATATATGTATTATACCCCCTGCCGGTGAACAATAATGGGTATGTCCCATTCCTCATAAATACGTTAGACACGATTATGAGGGAGGTAATTAGCTGATTTCGTGGGCACCTCGGGTAGTGTAATGGTTAGCAAGCTTGACTAGCAAACCTGCAAGAGTGAGTTCGAGTCTCATTGGGTGCCCCATTCAATCGGCCTTGTGCCACATCGAAGCAAAGAGCTTCGTAAATTATAAATTAGCTGATTTCGTAGTCACCACTAGTGACTCGTCATGAGCACCTTCTTAACGTTATTGGCGAGTATTGTATTTAGTTGATGTAAAAAGATTTCCATTTCATTCTCAACATCCGCTTTTGTTATTTCTCATTCTGTAACCTTTTGTTAGGTTACAGCAATATATTAAAAAGGGGTTTGGCATTAATTAACCAACAAGATTTGATATGCCATAAAACCAAACCAAAGCGTTGTAGTCTGGATTCAGGATTTGGATTTTTATACTTAACCTTTTTTAATATCATCATAAGTGATGTACTCCTATGGACCCCCACATACGGCCGAGCAAAAGCAGGACGACCAGCTCGAACATACATACAGCAGCTATGTGAGGATACTGGATGTAGCCCTGATGACCTGCCAGAGGCGATGAACAATAGGGAGAAGTAGCGAGAAAGGGTCAGGGATATCCGTGCTGGCGGCTCGACATCATGATGATATATATATATATATATATGTGTGTGTGTGTGTGCATGTATATATATATATATCTATGTGTATATATATATATGTGTGTGTGTATATATATATATATGTCTATATATATATGTATGTATATATATATGTGTGTGTGTATATATATATGTGTGTGTGTGTATATATATATATATATGTATATATATGTGTATATATATGTATGTGTATATATATATATATGCCATTTTTATATTAAACCTTTTTTAATATCATCAGAAGTGATGTACTCCTATGGACCCCCACATATGGCCGAGCAAAAGCAGGACGACCAGTTCGAACATACATACAGCAGCTATGTGAGGATACGGGATGTAGCTCTTAAGACCTGCCAGAGGCGATGAATAATAGGGAGAAGTAGCGAGAGAGGGTCAGGGATATCCGTGCTGGCGGCTCGACCTCATGATGATATATATATATATATATATGTGTGTGTGTGTGTGTGTGTGTGTGTATATATATATATCTATGTGTATATATATATATGTGTGTGTGTATATATATATATATGTCTATATATATATGTATGTATATATATATGTGTGTGTATATATATATATATATATATATGTGTGTGTGTGTGTGTATATATATATATATATGTATATATATGTGTATATATATGTATGTGTATATATATATATATATATATATATATGCCATTTTTATATTAAACCTTTTTTAATATCATCATAAGTGATGTACTCCTATGGACCCCCACATATGGCCGAGCAAAAGCAGGACGACCAGCTCGAACATACATACAGCAGCTATGTGAGGATACGGGATGTAGCCCTGAAGACCAGCCAGAGGCGATGAACGATAGGGAGAAGTGGCGAGAGTGGATCAGGGATATCCGTGCTGGCGGCACATGATGATGATGATGATGATGAATATCATCTTGATTAATCAATAACAATGCCAATGCCCTAAGAGCCAATGAATTAACGAAGTTTAAAACTATTTGAATATTATCTCAATCAGATCTCTTTTTGACTCACAGATGTGGTCTCTAACAGGTACTTGAGTCAGTGTAGACTCGTAAGTATAGGAAACGAAGTAATGACTCCATACTTCCAGTGCTCCAGAACACGAGCCTCACCACCGGATTCAGTTGAGTGTAATACCCAGAGTACCCCGTTTTTATTTGATGAGGTCGGGTTATTCCCGACCCCAGCCAACCGGAAGTAGAGGATGAAGTATGAAATGAGTCAAAAATATGAATCATAATTTTATTTATTTGCTTACTCGCCTGTTACGTCCGGCCATTTTTGTTTGATGGGATGGTCAGTCTGTTAGTTGAAATTCGAGAAAAAGTTTCTTTACATTTTTCAGAAGTCATCTGCATTATTATAATGATTTGGTCGGCTCTTCTACAGCAGCCTTGCTCAGTGGAAGTAAGGAGACCAGACTTGACTTGTAATAATAATAATAATAATAATGGATACTTGTGGAGACTAGCTGTCACTCAGACTTTAATGAAATACCACCAGTTGAAAATGATGTGAAAACCCCGCTATAATAAGAATAAAAATAATGATGAAGACTCCAAAAGGAACCATTCCCGGAAATTACTAGCCGATAACATGTTCACCTATAAAGTGGAAAATTCTAACTGTGCAGATAACAGAAGAAATATATTACTCGATTGCATACCGTGGACTATTTCTAGAAGAACAGGAAGGATACCTCAAGGAATCAAGAGAAACAGAGGATCTATTATACATATTTACCAACCCCTCCGCTCGGGTAGGATATGGCACAAGGTCAATTTTTAAATGAAATTCAATAGGTTTGAATTCAGAGTTTTCTTTCTCCTAGACTAGTGGCCTCACCAAGGCTGAAGAATCCAGTCTGCCTTACTATTTACCCATAGCTGGAGGGAGAATAATTTGATTCATACTTTTCCCAAGGGTATTAGTGAAATGCAATCAGTTTCGTCTAGGATTTGAACTCGTGTCGCCGTGTCCATTTCCAACGACGATAACCATTACACCACGGGCACTTACCTGTCAGATGATCCATTATGTATAGGCCAGCATATTCTCAAGGAGATAAAAGCTAGCAGAAAAAAATTTAGCTATGACATGGATGGATTGCAAAAAAGCTGATGATATGCTTCTGTGAACTTGGATAATAGAATGTTTGAAAGGAATAATATTCATCACAAAAGCCATAAAAAATTAAAAAGTGGAATTAACAACAGGATAAATCTTAGCATATAGCCCCGTCAGCTAGGGCTGCAGAATACACTGATTGCATCTCTGCAGAGTGATAAGACTCCCCCATCATGTGGTTCAGTCCAATTGCTGCTGTAGCTGTTCATTTGAAGCTGAAATCGTAAAAATTAGACAGTCATCTCATAAGATGTATAGCAATAACATAGTGAATTTTCAAGGGTCTACGCCAATTTTAAATGCCCGTACGAAAAAAGTCTGTAAACTTATCGTATGCACCTCGTATATATATATATATATATATTTTATGCAAATAGTTTCTTTGTTTTTAAACGAGTCACAGGTCATTTGTTTGCACACTAATAAATAGTTTCAAGTATTGCAATATAGCTCTTATAATTTTATTCAATGTCACTTATTTGTTCGCTCACAGTTAAATGATTTTAGATATTGATATCGAATACTGATAATAAAAAGAACGATATGTAATAAAATTCTGTTTTAAAATTGGAAAAAATGTCACAAAAACGTATGGAATGCTTCAGACTGCTTTTCGACCATCTTGCATGAATCGAGCATCAGTTTTTGAGTGGCATAAGAGATTCAAGGAAGGCAGTGAGTCTGTGAGGGATGATGAGAGGTGTAAGAAAGTCAATACACCAGAGTTGATTGGCCAAAGGGTTAGGGTTAGGGTTACTATGTTGAGGTTTTAAGGGAGTTCAGGAAGAGATTCTGTCGGAAGAGGCTAGCACTCTTCAAATCGGGTCAGTGGCATTTCCACCAGGACAATGCACCAGTCCGCAACTCCATCCTTGTCACAGACTATTTGACCAAGATGGGCACCAAGGCAGTTCTTCACCGTCCCTATAGTCCAGACCTTGCTCCCTGTAACTTTTGGTTATTCCCAAAGCTCAGAGGCTATCGTTATGAGACAATTGAGGAAATGAATGAAGTTGTGACGAAGGTCATTGACACGCTCACACAAGAGGACTTCCATGGGGCCTTGAAGAAGTTGTTGGAACGGTACAACAAGTACATTGCAGCCGGAGGAGATTACTTCGAAGGGGACTAAAGTTTCATATATGTACAATCAATAAAAGTTCCCATACAAAAAAACGTCGGGAAACTTATTTCATGATCCTCGAATGTACCTGCTTTGACAAATTTTGAGTACAGTAACTTCAAGAGTTTAATTGAATGCGAATTTAGTTAAAACTCTATAATTCTGTCCTTATGTCTTATACCATATACTTATTAATCATGACAGTTTCTTATCTCAGAAATTCAGACTCAAATTAGCTGCCATTATTTACTGATATCTAATTTGTTGGATCATTATAAACAATGCACCGTTGGATCTCACAGACAGGATTTTTTTCTATGTCATTTCTCTTTTGCTTGCATATGTATTGAGTTCAGTGAGATTCGCTGATTACCGAGTCACACCTGTAATCATTTCCCACGCTGGGTCTACTAATAGGGTTTTATAATAATACCATAACCATTGTCTATGTTGAGATTATAATTTTTAGACGATCTAAATATGTCTAGCTTTTGAAATGTCAAAAGGATATAAAAAGAATGAAGTCTTTTTTGTCTAGACTTCTTTTCTTATTAATTTTATTTTTATTTGTTTCTTTGTAACAGCACTTCGTGCAATAATGCTTCAACAGCGATTGCTGTAAATGTTGGTATTAGCAATGCCAGGTATTGGTGGATTATAAGAATTATTTTTAGTCTATGCTGTCATCACAAGTCTGGGAGTGAGTCTGCAAGGCTTAGCAATGATGGCAAATAAATATTGATGAAGATGTAGTTACATCCTTTTCAGGAGATCCGGTTGATGGAAAAACAGAGATAGTGACTTCCGGTTATCAGGTTCCAAACTGTGGACTGTACTCATTGGATTGTACCAAAAGATTTTTTTTTCTTTGTAACCAGTTCAGACTTATTTTGGAAATTCTTGAGAACTCCTGTGTGTTTTCTTAAGCTTATGTGATTTTGTTTATATAGTACTCTTGTACGGTCCAAGCACTTCACAAGGTTTATGAGTGTTTGGGGTCTGGTTCCCTTCTTAACGGCGAGCTTAGTGTAACGGTTTTCATCGTAAGAAATAAAATTGGTGACCCAAGTTCAAATCCTGGACGAAGCTGTTCAAGTTTCGCTTCACGCTAATAACCTAAGGAAATGCATGAATCCACCTGTCTTCTCTTTAGCAATGGGAAAATAGTTGAGCTGGCTGGTTTCTTTCGCTTTGATCAGGCAACTAGTGTAGGAGAAGGAATATTCTGAATTCAAAACGGCATCCATACCGCTTAAAATTGATCTATGTACCAATGTACAATATTTTCAACTATAAAATAAAACAGCAATTAAAACATGATAAAAATACGATTCACGTTGTCAATCCTCAGGTGCATCAGTATTCGACAGACGAGGATTGGCAGCGTGAAACTTATAGTCACGAAGTTTTAACCTGTTTTTATTGTAATAGTTTTATTTTATTTTTGTTGAAGATGGACTAATATTGCTCTGGAATGTTTTGCATAGATCATTGTAAAGATTTTATAGATTTTAAAACCATTTTAATGTTATATTTTAAATATATATATATATATATATATATATAATATGCTTTGAGTTTAAAATGTGCAAAAATGGAAAAAAAATAATATACGTTAATATATATATATATATATATATATATATATATTGTAAAGTTATAATGTTTGTATGTGTACATGAAATAAGTTTTGGATCGTAGGTCTTTAAAAACTAAAAACTCTTTATATACTCTAATATACGTATATATATATATATATATATATAGTATGGAGTCATAATCTTTAGATGTGTTTATCAAACAAATTTAGGAGTAAGTAATAATAATGATTAGCGAATGCAGCACATTATCGCAAAAAGAGTCCATTGGGAATTGTTCAAGAAATTTAAATTTGACAATGCAAACAAGTGGTATATGCACAACCTAGAATCCGTCCTTTAAAATGAGATGCACAAATTTCTCTGAGATTTTCAGATATAAACGCTTCACCGAATCTCAGCCAGACGACCAGACCTAGGGACAGTCAACACTAATAAAAAGAGATCCTGCTTAATTGTGGACTTTCCTGTCCCAGCAGACCACAGAATAAAACTAAAAGAAAGTGAAAAGAGTAATAAATACATAGACCTTGCTAGAGAACTAAAAAGAAATTTAAAGGGGTTATGGTGATACCAATTGTAATTGGTGCACTTGGAACAATCCCAAAAAAACTGGTCTAGAGACTAAAAGACTTAGAAGTCAGGGGACAAGTAGAGACCATCCAAATGATTGCATCATTAAGATCGACCAGAATACTGTGAAGAGTCCTGGAGATTTGAGGAGACTTGCTGTCACTTAAAGTCATGTGAGAAACCATCAGTCAACGCGGGTATGAAAATCTCACAAAAAGATTTTTAAAAACCCAACCAAAAACAATGATAATAGTAATAATCGGGTGGTTTTATTCACAATCTTTATATTTTTACACGTGTATATGAAATAGATTTGGGATTTTAAGGATGGCGAATCGTGAACTTTTTTTTTGATACAGCCTGAGAGATAGAGAGCAATATTCTTAAGACATTAATTCATTTTTTTTTCAAAACAATAAATCATTTATAATAATCAATCGTTGACCGGGTCATTAGCCTAATGAGTAGCGTGTTTGCCAATGGTCCGGGTGAACGGGGTTCAATCCAAGGTGTTATATTCTCATCTACAGCATCATAACGACACAATAAATAAACAGACGAGCGAAGATTCTTTATAAAAATATGTACCTCTCACTTTATTGTAAGATTTGTATGTGAGAGGAAGTTTGAGACCGAACATAAACTGTAATATTTTGACCCCTACTCTTATGGCCGTCAACGTTGTGTCTTTCTCGTTCTCCTGGTGCTCAACCGGAGGCCCAGCGGCCCAGCTCTCCACTAGATGATGGCTTTCTTTACTGCATCTTATCGGCATCTTCTCTGGACCCCAACTCATCAGGGCCCCAAGCCCCTTCAGCCTGGTGTGTCTTTCCCAACCACATCTCGTCTATAACTCCTACTCCAACTGTAACTGGAACTGTCTTGACTTCTGTCTTGACTGAGTTATATAATAGTTCAACGTCCACTCAGTCGCCTACTCGATCTTTGAAATCGCATGTTTGATCATCATCAAGCGGAAATAACTGTCATGCAGTTCACAGGTCACTCTCTTCCGGTGCATCAGTCTATGAGTGTACCATATGAATTTTTTTTTATCTCGTCCCATTTCATCAGCCAATTTCCGCCCACGCAATTTCCTCTCATAAATGCCATTAGAATGTGTCACCTCCTTCCGGTGCATCACGTTGGCCGGGTCGAAGGTCAAAATATAACAAAGGTCGAGTCATACCAAAGACTTAAAAAATGGTACTTGATGATGCCTTGCATTATAAGGTAAGGATTAAGGGTAAAATGGAGCAATGCAGGGAATGGAGTACCACCCTCCTCTACACCTCTGTGTAGTAGCTATTGAAAAGGGAGCCTGCGGATCACCCTCGACCAAGGTCACCAAATTTACTTATTAATTAATTATATCGCAAAAAGAAGGTGACTAAGTTGACTGAGATTCCGAGAAAAAATATTTTCATACGATGGTTGATGAAAATATCTCAGCTCAAAATGTTTGACTTTTTGAATATTACTAGAGCAGCTCATGTAGGATTATCGACAAAGCGACCGGGAGTAAGACTGCCACGAACACTCGAAAACTTTATAAATTCCAATAGGTAGACAGAGATAATCAAATAAACTTCAAAAATATACTGGAGTTTTCGAGAGGTTCCTGATGAATTCACATTTGCTTAAAAGTCGAAAATAGTTTTCACTCAATATAAAAAGTTAGGTCTTTTTCATCCCTCAATCAGAAAAACTTTTTATATATTTATCCAAGGATGCGAGACAAGTAGGCCTGGTTTGAATTCAGAGTTTTCTTTTTACCTAAAATGGTTGCTGTATCCTAGTAAAAAGACCAGTCTTCCCTATTATTTGCCCAAAACCTCTCCACACCGTGAAAAACATGATACAAGTTCAATTTGCAAATGAAGTAGAGATCATTGTGCAACGGTTATTGCCATTGGAAATAGACACGACGAACTGATTTCAAATCCTAACGATCCAATCTGCATTTCACATAGCACTAATACTCTTCGGAAAGGTATGAATCCAAATATTCTCCCTCAAGCTCTGGGAATATAGTAGAACAGACTGAGATCTTTAACCTTGGTATGGCAACCGGTCTATGAAAAGGAAAATTCTGAATTCATGAAAGTCAAACTTAAAAATTGACTTTGTGTCAATGGGGTTTCAAGATGATTTATGTTGTTGTTTGGTATCTGACTCCATTCTGGGTTATTCTATTCTTATCCCACGTTATCTTGCTGGTGTAAGTTCTTGGATATGAAAGCTGCAAGGAATTATATGAAAGAAGACAGGAAGAGAAGATAGCAGGCCAATATATCTTTTGTATTTTGCCTTTATTTCTGGGTTCAACAACCATCCAGTGGATGAGGAAATTCTTCCTGGATACAAATGAAATGGTTTCGTCTCCCAGTCAAGGTGTTAAAATGTGTAAGTCCTTAAGTCTGTTATATGGTGTCTTAATTGTGATTTTAACGAGTCCATTTATTTGGTGTTTTTAGTCGTGGGTCGTTAGTAAAAGAGGCGGCTGCTACTAGTGGAAAGGTTAGCCAACGCGTCGCCTAGAGACGGACACGTGGCGCCTTCCACCAATAGCAAGAAAGATTTTGGCGTTGTCACTCCGCTGATGACTGCTCAAAGAGAACGAGCTTCCTTCTTTTGCTGAGAGAGTGCCTTTTTGCGCATGCGTCACCTCTTTTCCTGTCAGGGGCTTCTTAGAGTTTCTGTAATTTTTGTATTTATTTATTTTTATTAATTCTCACATGTCAAATCCTGCTCGAGGCGGAAAGTTTACGTAAATGCATACCGCTGGTTTGATTTCAGAGCTTTCCTTCTCCTAGACAGGTTGCCTAACCAAGATTAAAGTACCAAGTCTGCTCTAGCATTTAGCCATAACTGGAAGAAGCGATGGCGCTAATTGAAACGTAAACAACTTTGTCTAAGATTTGAACTCGGATCAGCTAGTCTATTTCCAACAACGAAAATTGTTATGTCAAGTGCTCTTCAGAAAACATTGTATGGACACTTCGCTTTTTTATCGGTTGAGCCGCATCAAATATTTCGACAAATATTTTTCTACTGTATTTTAGGAATAATAAATATTGACAGAAGAGTGGGTGAAGAGAGAAGCTTTTTATTCCCGAAGGTTTAATAACGAAGCAAAAGTTGATAATACGCTGCAGAATAGCGCGTGTAGATTATGTAAATAAAGAGATGAAATAGTTCATCACATATTAAACGAATACAGCAAACTAACACACAAACAAGTACAAGACGAAACACGATTGGGTAGGAAAGGTGATCTACTGTGAATAGAGCAAAAAATTCAAATTTGACCATTCTAACAAATGATATATGTTTAAATCAGAACTCGTTCAAGAGAATGAGATGAATAAATTTCTTTGGGGTTTTGAGATATAAATGAATCACCAAATTAAGTAAAAAAAAAATTGAATTTTCCATCAGGTGGATTATGTCGTTTTGGCGGACCCCAAAAAGAAAATAAAAGAAAGTGAAAAGATTACAAGTACTTGTACCTTCGGAGAGACATATGGTGACGATAGTGCCAATTGTAGTTAGTGAGCATGGAACGGTCCCCAAAGACTTAGAAAAAGACAGGACTTGGTTTGGTTTAGTTTGGCTTGGGTTGGTTTTGTTTTATGGCATAACAACCATTGGAGGTTATTTAATACCAAATCCATTTTCATACATATAAACAGTTCTATTTCAAACAATTCAGTTTAGCATAAGTACACAGTTTAGTTCTAGTTAACCCATAGATAGGACCCTATCAGGTGCTACTAGTCCGGACCAGAGTGGACCTAGGAACAATGGCAGTGAAGGGGTACTCCATATTTCCCAAAGCTCTAGCAGTATTGGTGCTTCAGCATCAGCTTGTTTAGTGTCATATATAGGACATTCACTGGGGGAGTCTTACCCCTCTGCAGAGATGCAGTCGTTGTATTCTGCAGCCAGTTGGAATTGGTTATCAGAGGAAGGATCGAGACCATCTAGACTACGGTACTGTTAACATCAGTTAGAATACTTAGGAAACTCATGGACGCCTGCAGAGACTTGCAGTCACTCAGACCTCAGTGAAAAAATAGTTTGTAAAAATCGCCTCACAAGATATGCCTAAGAAAAGGAAACTTTAAGAGAGAAACAGAATCTCTCCTAATAGCAACACAAAACGACGCCATAAGAACCAATCATATCAAAGCGAGAATAGATAAGACACAACAAAATAGCAAATGTAGGCTATGTGATGACTGAGATGAAACCATCAATCACATAATAAGCGAATACAGCAAATTAGCGCTGAAGGAATATTAGACTAGACACGACTGGGTCGGCAAGGTGATACACTGAGAAATGTGCAAGAAATTTGAATTTGACCATACCAACAAATGGTATATGCACAACCCAGCACCTGTCCTAGAAAATAACACCCATAAACTCCTATGGGACTTTGACATACAGACTGATCACCTAATATCGGCCAGAAGACCAGACCTAATAAAAATAAAAAAAAAAAAAGAGAAATTGCGAAATTGTTGACTTTGCTGTCCCGGCTGACTACAGAATAAAACTGAAAGAATGTGAAAAGAGAGATAAGAACCTTGACCTTACTAGGGAATTGAAAAAACTGGAACATGCAGGTGACAATTATACCAATTGTAATTGGTGCTTTTGGTACTGTAACTAAAGGATTACTAAAGGGACTGGAGGAATTGGAAGTTGTCGAACGAGTGGAGACCATCCAAAATACACCATTATTGAGAACAGCCAGAATACTGAGAAGAGTTCTGGAGACTTGAGGAGACTTGCTGTCACTCAAACTCCAGTGGAAGACCATCAGCGTTAGCTGATATGAAAACACTATAATAATAATAATAATAATAAACGACGCTGGCGTGAAAAATTCTTAAATAAGTAAAAAAAAATGTTCATCTATCGGCATCTATAACGACTATTAAATAAACTGAAGTCGATGGCCGAATACTTATTGTTGTAGGCAATGAATATGGCGAGCCGATTTCGAATTTTAGACGAGTCTGTTTACGCCCCACCTCACGCTAATTCCCTTGGTAAGGCATGATTACACACTGCTTGAAATCAGTCCCGAAATGAATACTTAGTCTATGTCAGTAATTGTATGAAATCCCCGATCGCGGTAAATGGAATAGGTGACCCCAGTTCAAATCCTGACCGACAGCTGCATTTCACTTCGCGTTAATATGCTTAAGAAAGGCATGAATCCATTTCTTCTTCAACAAGCAACGGGTACATAGTAGAGCAGACTGGATTCTTTTGCCTTGGTTAGGCAACAACTTAAGAAGAAGGAAAAACTCTGAATTCAAACCAGCTTTACTCCACTTTAAAATTGACCATGAGTCCCATTCTATTCGTAGCAGAAAGGTTTAGGTAAATACACGAAAGTAGTACCAAGTCAAAAAAATTTGATTTTTCATCTGGGTTCAGGTTTTTCCCAAGATCTGTTAGTTAACTGGATTAATGAGCCTTGCCCTACCACTCTGACCCATAATATGCTGGTAGGAGTGTTGGATTTAGAGTTTTCTTTCTCCCAGAGTTATTGACCTGGCAAAGCCAGCGAGCTCTGTCTATTCTACTATTTACCTTAAAGCAAGAGGAAGAAGCGGAGACTTGCTTTTCCCGAGGCTAAGTGAAGTGAATCGCGAAAGACCTCGACCGTAATTTGAACTTGACTCAACTATTTCATCTTTCCAGACGATGACCATTCCACCAATCGGGCGTCTGCGTGCGCGAGAAAACGAAAAGAAGAAACGTAGACAAATTACGATTCACGTTTTGCCTCTCGGCCTTGACACTAGACGACATAGGATGAGCAGCTGTATTTTGAAGATACAGTCTCCGTCGGTTGGTTGGTTGGTTGGTTTTTATGGCATATCAACCTTTGTAAGTTATTCAACGCCAAATCCATTTTTATATAAATAATCAGTTCTATTTCAAACAACTCAGTTTAATATGAGTACACAGTTAAATTGTCAAAATCATTTCTGTTTCCATCTATTCAGTTTATTCAAACAGTTCTAATTAAACACAGTTAAATTTCAAAACAGTTCTATTTCAAACAATTCGGCTTAGCGTAAATACCGTTCCAATTTCACAAAACAGTTCTATTTCAAAAAATTCAGTTTTGCATTAGAACGCAGTTTAGTTCTATTTGACACTTTGATAGAGTAGACCTGGGAGCGATCGCAGTGAAGGAATACTCCGCATTCCCCAAAGCTCCAGCACTACTAGAACCTCACCATCAGATTATTTAGTGTCATATCCAAGATACTCGTTGTAGGGGGGGGCTTACCCCTCTGCCACGGTGCAATTGGTGTATTCTACTGCCCTAGTCAACTGGACATTACATTCTCCGTATCATTCCAAAGTGAGTTAAAAGTTTTGCAATATTTTCGTACGTGTTAGTTCGTGACTGAAGCAATTCAAGCTGTGACCACTGTGATTGGTAGTATCGTGGTAGTTGGTGAGCTGACATGTTGTGCATTGCGTCACTTCGTACGTGATTTGAAAGCCACACAAATGAACGTGCAATCGTCTAATTCGGGGAACGAGTGCTTTATCCTATTTACCAACCCCTCTGCTCGGGCAGGATATGACACAAGGTCAATTTTTAAGCGGAGTTTAACAGGTTTGAATTCAGAGTTTTCCTTCTCCTAGACTAGTTGCCTAACCAAGGCTGAAGAACCTAGTCTGTCCTACTATTTACCCATAGCTGGAGGGAGAATAATTGGATTCATACCTTTCCCAAGGGTATTAATGCTATGTGAAATGCAATCAGTCACGTCCAGGGTTTGAACTCGTGTCGCCGATAACAATTACACCACGGTGCTTTATGAGATCTAACTGGGCCATAACGCTGCGGAAGCAACCAAAGACATTTGTTGTGTGAAAGATTAAGGTATATCAACGATTGTAGGTTATTTAATGCCAAATTCTTTTTATACATATATTAGATATATATGATTTGGTTTTGTTGGGGTTTATGGCATATCAACCATTGTAGGTTATTTAATGCCAAATCCTCTTTATACATATATATTCAATATATGATTTGTTAAACACATTTTATAGATAATATATTTAAACGAATCTGAGCTCATTTTTGCACACTGTGAAATGTTTTCTCTTCTATCTAATACGAATAATTCAACTGACTATTAATCATTTGTTGGCACACTGTTAAATGTTTTCAAGTATTGCTATGTATAAGTCAACAAAGTTAAATAGTTTCAAGTATTGCTATGTATCTCTAACAATTCAATCAACCATCCGTCATTTCACACAGTTCAATGATCAAGTTCTATTTCTAACAATTCAGTTTGGCATAAGTCAACAAAGTTAAATAGATCCAAGTATTGTAATGAACTCATTCACAATTCAATTAAACAGTCATTTGTTTACACACAGTTTAATGATCAAACGGTTCTATTTCAAACGATTCAATTTAGCATAAGTGACTAGTTTGCACAAAGTTTAAATTTGAAACAGTTCTATTTGACCCATAGATAGGACCCTGTCACGCCACTTTAAAGTTCATGACCTCGCCAAAACGTATTTGGAATTACCAAATTGTACCTCACGTTATTAAATTTTACAAAACATTTTACTCGCTTTCACACGTCGTTTTGACCTTCAAGGAAGATAGTTCCACATGCTGAAATAATCCAAGGGCAAGCTGAGCGACCGAGCAAATAGCGCAGTGCCCGAGGGTTAAAAAGAACCAAGAGATCCAAGCAGCAAATTCTCATTGGTCAATTGGTCTCGTGCGAATCAGTGCTTGTGAGAAAATGGTTAAACACTGCAAATACAAGAGATCTGTCGGCTGGGCTTAGAATATGCTGACCGTATTCTTTGCAGACACCCACCCCGCAAAAAAAAGGAAGATATGTTTTTTTATGACACTGTACTGTATCTGTTATTGAAGCTCCAGTTCTTGATAAATAGAGTGAAATGTTTTTCAGTACTCCCATGTCCACTCTGAGCCTGAGTAGTTGTGCCTGTTAGTGTTCTATCTGTGGGTCATATGGATTTTGTTCGAAAATTATTTGTATAAGATAGGAATACTTGATACAATGTAATTGCAAATCCTTTGTATCAAAAATAGTTACCCGAAGCTATAATTGTTAACCCAGGATTATTACAAAGGATTATTATGAATGCAATTCTCGGACTTCTAGGCATAAAATAACCTTAGATGGATTGACATGCCGTTAAAATCAATGTTCTATTAACATATTCCGGTAAATACGTTCGTAGCACTCAAACTAAACACTCAAATGGATTTTTCTATATTCTTTGAGACACAGATTTGATTGATTTTAACCGCATGTTAACCCGTCTAGGGTTATTTTATGCCTATAGGTTAAGGAATCGTGTTCAGTGTACGTTCACATTTCCATGTTTTTGTCTAGTTTTTTTTTGTTTTTTTTTGGTTTTGGAGTAAGAGGTTAGCAACGAATAATTTTTAAACAGAATTATTTGACTCGTAGACGAGACCTTAACCAGTACGACCACCCCAGGTAGTCTACATTCCGCAGATCTCCAGAAGTGGAGCCTCACCATCAGGTGCAGTTTAATGTCTTACTTAGGATACTCGTTTTCTTTGGAGGGCCTTAACACTCTTGAAGGGATACACTTGTTGTATACTACAGCTGGATCTTGACAAACAACGAGAAACACGTACATATAAAAATATAATCTTATATTTTTATCCTTCGACGGTGACACTTGAGTGGAACAGAACAGTCGGAGAGAGTTCGCACACACGACGGAGCTGTCGGGAGTCAGAACAGCCTGCGGAAACTGAACTTCAGCCCAAATTCTTGACTTTATATTGTCTTAAAACTCCCACGTGGGCCATATGGCCACGCTTCTTCACCCACGCAAAGTTTTCATTGGCCATGGTTTACACCCACGCAATGCTTGTTCTCTACTGGTCACAGTTTACACCCACGCAATACTTGTTCTCCATTTGTCACGGCTTACATCCACACATTGCTTGTTTTCCGGTAGTCACATCGACTGGATGTATCTGTCAACGACATGCGCCGGGTTTATCGTTGGTCAAGACACTATATTACACTTTCAATATCTTCTAGTTCCCGCCAACAAATCATGTTTAGACTTGAAGCTTTAGAGAAAAATGTTTGATTAAAACTGTATGGAATGAATAGTGGACTGGGATGGATTAAGCGATCAATAATCCTTTTTGAACTTGGACCTACATCAATGTAACACCTATTTAATCACAAGTGAGTACTAAATTTAGCCGAGTAGTAACGGCGTTTGAGATTAATTTCGTTTGGTTTGATTTGGTTTTACGGCATATCAACCATGGAGGGTTATTTTATACCAAATCTGGTTAATACATATACATCAGACATGCATAATTTGTAAACATAAATCAATGACAGTTCTATTTCAAACTATTCAGTTTAGTCAACAAAGATAAATGGTTCCAAGTATTGCTATGTATCACTACAATTCAATTAAACATCAGTCATTTGTTTACACTCAGTTAAATGTTCAAACAGTTCTTTTTCAAACAATTCTATTTAATATAGGTCATTTGTTTGCACTCATTTTAAATGTCTGTTTTATTTGACCCCTAGATAGGACCCTCTCAGGGAGCTACCACTCCAAGCCAGGTTGTTATTTGTGAGCATAAGAAGTAATGTCCTCAAAGTGTATATAAGAATGCCATTTTTTTTTATTGGAAAGAAAAGTTTGGTGTTCAGATCCAGAACTACTTCTTTTTCTTATTTTGCTGTTGTTGTAGCTTGTGGATGGCCATATGTTCTTAATTGGGTTGGTTGTGAATAGAGCTATATATATATATATATATATATATATATATATATATATATGAATTTGAGCTGCAGTTGAATTTTATGGCACATCACACACACTCACTCACACGCACACATGCACTCAAAATGACCCAGGAAGAAAGACAAGTGAACTTCATTACATATCAACAATCATAAATTATTTAGGGGAAGGAAAATAAAGGAAAAACAAAAAAGAAATGAAAGCATGCATACATATACATGAACATGATCACCAACGCAGACACATAAATACACCGAATAACTCTTGTAAAAAGAAAAAGAAGAAGAAGGAAAAAAAGAGAAAGAGAGAAACAACATCTGGATAATTAACGCATTAATGAGTCCTGAAAATTCACAGACACAAATCTTGGAACTAAAAAAAACAACAACTTTATCAAAACAGACGCCACAATATAAATTAAAGTCAACGCCATCATCAAACATAAGCGTTCTGATGAAAGTGAAAACACCAGAAACATGTGTAGAAGAAAAATAAATATCTTAGAAAATAAATCTCCTTGTGGACTGATTCATTTTAAAGTATTTACTTTTTTCTTTCATTGGACCAACAAAAAAAGTATAGGGGTGTCCTCGTGGTGTAATTGTTAAAGCGATGGACTGCGGAATCGTAGTATGCGAGTTCGTACTCCAGTCGCGCTATTACGTTCACTTTCGGGCAAATACCCTCGGGAAAGGTATGAGCCCCCTAATCCTCCCAGCTATGGGTTAAATAGTACCACTACTGTTCTTCGAGGAGAATGGCTTTGGCATTAAATAACCTAAATAGAGTTGATATGCCATTTAAAACAAAGAAACCAAACCAAAAAAAGTATATATATATATATATTGTAACAGTATATATAGAGCGATGGCAATGAAAGAGAACTCCTCATTCCCGAAAGTTCCAGCATTACAGAAGCCTCACCATCAGATTGTTTGATGTCGTATCTGGGACACTCGTTGACGAGGAGAGTCTTACCCCTCTGCAGAGATACAGTCGGTTTGTTCTACAGCCCCGACCGACTGAGCTGATGAGTTTGTTAACGACAAATCTTACAACGAGACGATAAGACACACTTGACTTAGAATTAATATACGTCACGTATGTTTTTGATGCGACCATATCATTATGTGTCCAAATATCGATCGTAGATAGTTACTTTCAAAGAGTAAAGACGCAGAAAAATACCAACAAACATTATAGACAAAAAGAAAAAAAAGCATCAAAAATAGAATAAGGCAATTATGCATTCTTTACATGAAAAAGATGAATAGAATATAGAGTACAGTTGTTATTCTCAATTCAACTCGTTGCCTTCCACCAGTCAGAACTGACAAAGAACATAACAGCCAGTTACAATCATCGCAGATAAATTATGAAAGATTAAATTTCTTTTTCTCCTAAATATTACATTAAACTATATCTGATGGTAAAAACTCCAGTTTTGGAGATTTGGATTACTTTTTTATACCCATTGCTCCCAGGTTCACTTCGACCCGGAGTGGAAGTACTTGTTTAAAAATCACTCGTGTTCAATAGGACCGTGTGCAAAAAAAAAAAATACTCTTAAGAAACAAATACACAAAAAAATTAAATATGAACGAACGCGTTTCGTTCTTAATGGGTTTTTTTTTTCCCAAAAGTCAAAGTGACAACAAGTCTCTTCAGGTCTATAAAACCCTCCTCAGTATTATAGCTGATCTTATCCGTGCGGTGATCTGGACGGTCTCTTTTCTTCCTTTAATCTCCATATTCTCCAGTCTTGTTTCCAGGAACTTGGGGACTATTCCAAGTATTCTAACTAAATTTGGTATCACCGTCACCTTCATGTTTTACAGCTTTTTCAGCTCCGACAAAAGTCAGATATTTGTCTATCTTTACGCTTTCTTAAAATTTCCCTCTATGATCCACTAAATGAAAAGTTTTTTTTGTTGTTTTTTTTTTCCTTGTTTATCAAAAGCAACATCTAGTGTTCTAGTTGGGATTGGGTGATCCGTTTCTGTCTCAGATTTTCTAAGAATTTCATGCGTCTCATTTTCCAAGACAGATTCTGGTTTCTGCATATACCATTTGTAAGCATGGCCAAATTTTAGCCTCTTGCACAATTCCCAGTGAATCACCTTTCCAACCCAGTCGTACATCGTCTTGAATTCATTTTATGCCTGTTTTCTGCATTCGCTTATTAACCGGTTCATCTCTGTCCCCATTTTATGCCTGTTTTCTGCATTCGCTTATTAACCGGTTCATCTCTGTCCCCATTTTATGCCTGTTTTCTGCATTCGCTTATTAACCGGTTCATCTCTGTCCCCATTTTATGCCTGTTTTCTGCATTCGCTTATTAACCGGTTCATCTCTGTCCCCATTTTATGCCTGTTTTCTGCATTCGCTTATTAACCGGTTCATCTCTTTCCCCATTTTATGCCTGTTTTCTGCATTCGCTTATTAACCGGTTCATCTCTGTCCCCATTTTATGCCTGTTTTCTGCATTCGCTTATTAACCGGTTCATCTCTGTCCCCATTTTATGCCTGTTTTCTGCATTCGCTTATTAACCGGTTCATCTCTGTCCCCATTTTATGCCTGTTTTCTGCATTCGCTTATTAACCGGTTCATCTCTGTCCCCATTTTATGCCTGTTTTCTGCATTCGCTTATTAACCGGTTCATCTCTGTCCCCATTTTATGCCTGTTTTCTGCATTCGCTTATTAACCGGTTCATCTCTGTCCCCATTTTATGCCTGTTTTCTGCATTCGCTTATTAACCGGTTCATCTCTGTCCCCATTTTATGCCTGTTTTCTGCATTCGCTTATTAACCGGTTCATCTCTTTCCCCATTTTATGCCTGTTTTCTGCATTCGCTTATTAACCGGTTCATCTCTGTCCCCATTTTATGCCTGTTTTCTGCATTCGCTTATTAACCGGTTCATCTCTGTCCCCATTTTATGCCTGTTTTCTGCATTCGCTTATTAACCGGTTCATCTCTTTCCCCATATGCTTTGATATAATTGTTTCTTATGGCGTTATTTTGTGCTGCTGCTATTAAAAGAGATTTAGTTTCTCTCTTTAGGTTTCCTCTACGTAACCATGTCCTTGGCATCTTATGTGAAATTTCCCTTGTTTGTCACTTTAAGTATTCATGCGGTTGTTTTTTTCTTATTATTTTTTGCCTTGTAGATTTTTTTAATTTTGCTTTTTCGATTTGTCCCGAACTTCTTTCTGTTGATTTTGCAGTTACTGGCCGCTGTAATCCGTCTTTCTTTCCTCTTTTTTGTATATCCTTCGATGTCCAAGTTTGCTATGTCTCATTATTATTATTATTATTATTATTATTAAGAGTTTTTCAACTCAGTGTTAGCTGATGGTTTTTCACTGGAGTTTGAGTGATAGCTAGTTTCCTCAAGTCTCCAGGACTCGTCTCAGGATTCTGGTCGATCTCAGCAATGCTGTCATTTGGATAGTCTCTACCCGTCCGCCAACTTCCAAGTCTTCCAGCCCTTTTAATAATCCTTTAGTTATTGTTCCTAAAGCACCAATCAAAATTGGCACAATCGTGAATTTCATGTTCCACAGCTTTTTTAATTCTCTAGCAAGGTCGGGGTACTTATCCTTCTTTTCACATTCCTTCAGATTTATTCTGTGGTCCACCGGGACAGCAAAGTCGACTTTTTTGCAATTTCTCTTCTTTTATTTGTTGATTATTATAAGGTCTGGTCTTCTGGCCGGGATTAGGTGATCCGTTTGTATGTAAAAGTCCCATAGGAGTTTATGCGTGTCATTTTCTCGGACAGGTGCTGGGTTGTGCATATACCATTTGTTGGCATGGTCAAATTTAAATTTCTTGCACATTTCTCAGTGGATCACCTGGCCCACCCAGTCGTGTCTAGCCTTGTTCTCCTTCTGTGCCAATTTATTATTATTATTATTATTTTCTCTTTTGAGAGTTTTTCACACCAGCGTTAGCAGATGGTTTTCACTGGAGTCTGAGTCACAGCAAGTCTCCTCATGTCTCCAGGACTCTTCTTAATATTCTTACTAATCTCAACAGTGGTGTAGTTTGGATGGTCTCCACTCATCCTCTAGTCCCTTTACCAAACCTTTGGTGATTGTACCGAGCGCATCAATTTCAACTGATATCACTGTTACTTTCATGCTCCATAGCTTTTCAGTTCTCTAGCAAGGTTCTGGTACTTATCTCTCTTTTCGCTTTCTTTCAGATTTACCCTGTGGTCAGCTGGAACGGAAAGTCTACTATTCGGTAGGTTCTCTTTTTTTCTTTTTTTGTTGACAATCACTAGGTCTGGTCGTCTGGCTGTGATTAGATGATCTGTTTGTATCTGAAAATCCCAAAGAATTTTGTGCGTTTCATTTTCTTGGACGGATTCTGGGTTGTGCATATACCATTTGTTCGTATGGGCAAATTTTAACTTCTTGCACAGTTCCCAGTTACCCACCCAGTCGTGTCTAGTCTTATACTCTTTTTGCGCTAATTTAGTGCATCCGCTTATTATGTCAGTGATCGTTTCGTCTCTATCACCACATAATCTACATCAGCTATTTTGTTGCGTCTTGTCTGTTTTTGCCTTGTAATAATCCTTATGGCGTTTTTTTTTTTTTTTTTTTTGTGCTGCTATTAGAAGAGATTCAGTTTCCCTTTCTTAGCCATGTCCTATCCGTTTGCGATTTCGCTTGTTTGGCACTTGAAATGTCCATATTTCTCCTTGAGAGGTTTTCCACACCAGCATTAACAGGTAGTCTTTCATTGGAGTCTAAGTGACAGCAAGTCTCCTCAGATCTCCAGGAATCTTCTCAGAATTCGGGAAGATCTCAATAATGCTGCAATCTGGATGGTCTCGATTTTTCTACTGATTTCCAATTCCTCGAGGCTCTTTTCCAAGCCTTTATGGGGGTGTCCTCGTAGTGTAATGGTTAAAACGATGGACTGCGGAACTGTAGGAACGTACTCCAGTCGCGCTATTACGTTCACTTTCGGGCAAATACCCTTGTGAAAGGTATGAACCTCCTTATCTTCCCAGATATAGGTTGAATAGTACCACTACTGTTCTTCTTGGAGAATAGCTTTGGCATTAAATAACCTACAAAGGTTGATATGCCATTAAACAAAGAAACCAAACCAAACCTTAAAATTATTAGTCCAGTCAGGTGGTGGAGGGGGCTGTAGAATACACCGACTGAATCTCTGCAGAGAGGTACTTCCACCAAGGAGTGACCCAGTCGGTTAGGGGTGCTGTGGAATACATCGATTTCATCTCTGCAGAGAGGTAAGACTCTTCCTCCAACGAGTGGGGAGTGCTGGGAGTGTCCTGGTATGACATCAAACAATCTGAAGAACGGTTGTGGTACTATTTAACCCATATCTAGGATAATGTTTTTAAGAAATAATTTACATGTCCTCAAAAATCATCAAAGTCTGAGATGGAAGGATCAAATTGTTTTGGTTTTGTTTGTTTGTTTGCTTGTTTGTAGGTTTGTTTGTTTTTATTTATTTGTTTATTTTTTTTATTTAATTTGATCTTTTTTTTTTTAAGTTTCGTCATCTCTTGACTGCTGAAATGTTTTTTGTCTAATTCGATTTACTTTACTCGTTCACTGACAGAGCAAATCGAATATATCTTTTTTTTAGTGGCGGGAACTGTCATCAAATATGGTGTTGTGATTGATTTATTGTCAATCGACTTCAGAGCCCGACTGACTAACCTGTTACTATGTCCTCCAGGTCAGTCTTGTTCTCAAAGTTGCTTTTGATTGGTTGGTTGTTTGGCTGAGTTTTAAATTGCTTATAAGGCTCCTCGATGTTTGAATTTGATAGTAGTAGTAGTAGTAGTAGTTGTTGTTGTTGTTGTTGTTATCCTCCAATCCTTATTTGAAACTCACCGAATTAACCTTATCAATGAATTTGTCAACATTGTACGTTTTTGGCTCTCTGTTTATTTATCTTACTTTGATTCGACCAACTAATAAAGAATGGCACAAACCATTATCTGTTTGGCCCAGCCGGCTGGGGCTGTTGAATATACCGACTGCATATCTGCAGAGGAGTAAGACTCCCTCAAAGAATGTCCCGGGTATGACACTAAACAATCTGATGGTACGGCGCCAGTAATATTGGCACTTTAGGGCATCCGGAGTGCCCCTTCAATGCCATTAGTCTCAAATCTACTCTGGCCCGGAGTGGTAGCACCAGATAGGGTCCTATCAATGAGTCAAATAGAACAGTTTGACATTTAAACAGAGTGCAAACAAATGACTTATGTTAAAGTGAATAGTTAGAAATAGAACTGTTTGATCATTCAACTGTGTGTAAACAAATGACTAATGTTTAATAGAATTGTTAGTGATACAAAGCAATACTTGAAACTATTCAACTTTGTTGAGTTATGCTAAATTGAATTGTTAGAAATTGAACTGTTTGATCATTCAACTGTGTGTAAACAAATGACTGATGTTTGATTGAATTGTTAGTTATATATAGCAATACTTGAAACTATTTAACTTTGTTAACTTATGCTAAATTGAATTGTTAGAAATTGAACTGTTTGATCATTTAACTGTGTGTAAACAAATGACTGATGTTTAATTGAATTGTTAGTGATACATAGCAAAACTTGAAACTATTTAACTTGTTGAATAGAACTGTTTGATCATTTATCTGTAGGTTTACAAAATGTGTTTACAAATCATGTACCTAATCTATATGTACAAACAGGATTTGGCATTAAATAACCAACAATGGTTGATATGCCATTAAAAGCAAATCAAACCATTATCTGAGTTTGTTTTTTGATTTTATTTGAGTCTTATGATCTTTCAGATTATGTTGTCAATTTGGTTCTTAGATTTTCTATCAGATGATTTCCAAGTGACATGTTTCAGTGCTTTATATTTAAATATAGTATTAATTGTCGTAATCTTATTGAGGGGGCAAAACTGCAAGGGGACAAAATTTTTCTTTTCCATTAATCCTAGCAAGCTGGATAGCTAGAGAGATAAGTAATTAAACTTGCGACCGTAGTCGAGGGTGACCCGAAGGCTCCCTTTTCGATTGCTACTACACCGAGGTGTAGGGGAGGGCGTTACTCCTTTCCCTAGATTGCTCCATTTTACCCTTGATCCGTACCTTATATTGCTGAGTGTTAAGCAAGGAGGCATCAAGTACCATTTTTGGAGTCTTTGTTATGACTCGATCTGGGATTGAAACCAGGTCCCCCGGGCCATTGGCGAACACTCTAACCATCATGCCAATATGGCAAAGAGAAGAGGTACATTTGAAGACTCTACTGATATCTATTTCGAATATTCTTACATCCAACTGAATCGTTTCATTTTCCTTTACTAAGAATATTTATGATTCCTGAAAAATATTTTCTATGATTGATTTTAACAGTATGACAACTCGTCTGGGACTATTCTATGCCTAGAAGTTAGGGAATAACGTACATTGTACTTTTATATGTGTAGGGGAAAGAAAATTTCGTATTTTAGTTTGGCGCGCAAATTTAATTCGACACTTAATTTCACCGAATCAGGATGAACTATCCTATTCATCCCGGGCCTCTTTCCCGAGCAGCAGATTGGGTAAGCTGCCAAACACAGTCTCTTTAGCTGGACAACGCCGCCCAGTGCAGACGTCTCACTGCGGCTCTTAAATAGCAGCAGCAGCAGCATGGACACATGAGGGAACCTATCTAATTTATGGATTCCTTTCAAGGAATCCCAGTTGAATATAAATTAGATACATTCAACATGCCTCGCACAGGCACAACTTTATGTCACCCCCAAAATTGGCTATGTCAACGCGATACTTTTATTCCACTCTCGACACCTAGCTATCAATTCACCTCTGGGCCACTTTAATGGAGACCAACCCACGCCTCTCCTCCTGACACACGCAACTCACAGTGACATCCAAAATTCATTTCCTCCAACTGCAACATGGCTTTCGCTAAACTACAGCGAACACCATCCCTCACCCGTCCGACGACACACGCTGCCATCTCAACCTTCTCATAAATCCATTTCGTCTCCTTACCGTCTCTTTACTCACAACCTTTCCACGAGTCCTGCAGCACAAACCCAAGCTACATTTTCCATGCTGCAAATAAAAGCTATTCCTAAAAACACATTTCGACTATCGGCATTTTACTTTATCATCCTCTCCTTTATATACCCAACAAACTATTAGCGAGGGACCTTACGAACTTAGCGAGGAAACAACTCAACGTAAATAAACACAAACACGTCACTTCCTCGCTAAAAACAAAATTTTCCCACATCAATAATAACAATTTCACCATATGGCCTAATATGGACATTTTTTTTTTTCATATTTTCTTAAGTGCGTTTATTTTTATACATATCAAGTATTCCTTATACAAATGATATGACCCATTGATGGGACCAGCGTTTAAGATTCCGCTCGCTTGATCGACTCTGTCGAGTAAAAACTTATTTGGACGATTCAACTTATTCTTCTAATCGCCCAGCAGTCGATCAAAAATTGCAATGAAACGAGTCATTTCAAATATAGAAAAATGAAAACTGATTCTTTTTACAACCGAAAAGTATGTCGTTAAAGATTCACAAATCACTCAGAATGACCTACAATGACATTAGTGAATTCTTTGGTCTGGCGCCTGACGCCTGATGATTATCGAAATGTCTGGTTAAAGAAAAAAGGGTCGCATCCCCAAAATATACAGCAAACATCAAAAGATCTGACAAATGAATTTAGAATGACCAACCCCACCTCTCTCTCTCTCTCTCTCTCTCTCTCGGAAGTCTGGTCATTATAAATAGTCTTATAATTAAAGCTTCCACAGTGGAGCCAAAATGTTTCTGTTATCCAGATTGAAGACAATCTGAACAAATGGTGATTGGAAATGATTATTCAAATTTGATTATTATCACAATCATTTTGATATCAATTCATCTATAACATCGTGTTTGTTGCGAATATATGCAAATGATTATTGTCATTCTCAGCGTAAAATTAAGAAAGCGCTTTAAATACAGCACTTTCTGAGTTTTACGCTGAGAATGACTATAGATCAGAGGTAAGATATCCGACAGACGTAAAATCAGCTGGGTTTCGATCCCAGCTTGAAACATCTTGTGTGTCTAGCTACACTGAAGAGTTATGATACAACGAAACAGTCTGTCTGTGGGATGACACTATATATAATGAGAATTTTATGAATTTATCTTCATAGATGAATGTTCGTGTATACATTTTTCACTTTTGCCATTTTTGGCAGAGATACGATTAAAAGAAATCATGATAAATTTAAAATGTAAACTTATTGGAAAATAAAATAGGTCCGAAAAATATTGTCTTTTTTGTATCCGATCTTAATTTGTATTTTTATTGTTAAGCATTGTTATGGAAAGTGAACTGAGATTAAAAATCGGATTAACGCCGATTATCGTATTATCATCAAATTGTATCTGCAATTAAATACTTAAGCATCAGTGTATTGGCTAAAAAATCTTGTCAATTTATTATCACTCACTGAGGGTGGTCCAACAAATCAACAAATGACATTATCTTGTGTCGTGTAACTATTTCGAATAAATAGTTCGCCATATTTTCTTTGCTAAGACATCTCAACGTTCACATACTTTTTTAAAAATTCTATCTATCTATCTATCCCAGTCTTTTTATATCTTTCGATTTGAACTCATTTCGCCAATACCCGTTATGTAAAGTATGGTTCTGCTGTAAAAATAGGCGTGTGGAGAAAACCTGACAACAAATTTTTAGGGGTGGAATTTATTTCGTATGTGCTATTTTAGACCATTTGAAGCATCAAATGGGAGTTGAGCAGAACGATTAAGTTTGGTTCAACAAATCAAAAAATGGTGAAATCAGACTGTGTAAAAATGAGCAATAGATAGATAGATAGATAGATAGTAATTAATAAAAACGTATGTATCAGTAGAGAAATTCTAAAAATGTATATTTTCTAAAGACTAGACGTTTAGCCAATGGTGTTCGTAACTGATGAGAGACCTGATTTTCGCTTAGATAGCGTTTTATCGGAAACAAAAATGGCTCCCATCAAAAAATCGACGTTAGCTAGGGGACCATCACTCCTTGTTTTATATCAGTATATCTTTCTCCAAAAGTGATGATTTATTAAAACCTTGTTATCCATTAGAAATGAATCGAGCAAGAGGGCGTTGACCCTATGAGAGGCTTCATTCACGCCTCGTTAGATCTTATATTTTATCTTTCCTGGAGTCTAGCCATCCTCTTCTCCAGGTAAGTTGATGAGAGCAAATGGTTTAGTCAGTGATTACTCGACTGTTACATATATATATATATATATATATATATATATATATATATATATATATATATATTAGATATACATATTTAATTCGTGGAATTTAGACTGCGACCACTGGGTTTCATGGAGTTTTTTTTTTTTTTTTTTTTTTTGCAGAACAACAATGATCAGGCAGTTAAGAAAATGAAATGAATCGAAAATCGAAAAAATACAGGCAAAAAAACGTGGGGATTTCGTATGATTCTTTACGTGTGGTTGTAAGTGTGTGAGTGTTTGTGCGTATGTTTGTGTGGGTTATAGTTGCGTATTAATGTGTTTGTGTATTTGACAAAAGTTACAAACGCAGCGCGTTGTTTCAGCCGGACGTGAATTCGTAGGTGTATCTTTATTTTTCGCTACATTATTTTATTTCTGTATGAGTAGGTGACTGTAGGTTCGACACAAATCCACAAAATGATTCACTGACAACCAACACTGTTATTATATATATATATATATATAGTACAATTTGATGGAGACTCAAACTCGGTTAAATCGTCTTAATAAATTTATTTCGGCGGAGAATATTACTATACTCTCCGTCTCGTCAGATGACTATTTACATGCTTCTCTCGAAGTTGCAGAGTAGCGAATGTGCCGTAATTGATTCTCATTCATTGCAATTAGTAAGTTCTACTTCTTATCCTTAGTATTTTATAATTCTTCCTTGACTTTTGAGTTTTATCTGATGTTTATATCTTCGTTAATACGGGAAAATTTTAGTTATGAGATTAATATAAAATGGTGAGATCTTAATTTCTTTTTTACGTTTCTTCCTACTTTGTACGCTTTTTTAATTTTTGATAACGTTTTTAAAACGATTTGTCTATTTACCAGTTATATAACATCAGGCATATTATCCTGTTACTCATGAATATTTTCACTTGTTACAACTACCTTAATGCAATGATTAATTTTACAAATTATCAACTGTTTTTTGTTTTCTCTTTTAAAAGAAAAAAAAAAGATTCTCTTTACACTTTATACTTTTAATACGTAACTATGATTAATGTTTCAACACCTGCTGCAGTAACGATCACAACATCAAAAGCTCTTATCTCTATTTTCAGTACAGCTATAATCACAAGTAAATTTACAAAGACCAATAATTATAATTCTACTAAAGTCGCACGTAAACATCTAATACCACTACAAATACTAATAATTCACTTTTAATTTAAGAAGTACCAAATTTCACTGCTTTCTAAATTCACATGCTTGCCTAGTCGGCTGGATCTGTAGTATACACTGACGGCATCTTTTTCGAGGGGCAATCCTACCCCCACAACAAGTGTCCTGGATATAAAACTAAACGGTCAGATGGTGAGGCTCCACTTACGCTGGAGCTTTGGAGAATGCGGAGTATCCCTTTATTGCCATCACTACCAGATCCACTCTCGCTCAGAGAAGTAGCACCTGATAGAAACATACCAATGGACCAAATAGAATTGTTTGACATTTAAACTGGGAGCCAAGAATTGACTTATTCTAAATGGAATTGTTAGAAATAGAACTGTTTGACCATTTGACTGTGTGTGTAAACAAATGACTAGTGTTTAATTGAATTGTTAGTGATACACAGCAATACTTTGAGGTGTATGCGAACAAATAGGTCGTGTTGAATAGAATTATTTGTGTTTATTAACAGTACTTGAAACTCTTTTACTGAATGCCTAAATAGAATTGTTAGTGTTACATTCAATAAGTTTCCAGACTTTTTTGTACAGGCATTTAAAATTGTCGTAGACTCTTGAAAATTTACTATGTTATTGCTATACATCTTATGAGATGACTGACCAATTTTTATGATTTCAGCTTCAAATTTACAGCTACAGCAGCAATTGGAATACACCCTACTAAAGCCTGATTGTCACAGCTGGTGAATTTCAAAAATGCAATCTGGACGTCGGGACACTTTAGAAGAACGATATCCAATAAAATTCTGTTTTATACTTGGAAAAAATGCCACATAACCTATGGAATGCTTCAGACTGCTTTTCAACCATCTTGCATGAATCGAGCACCAGTTTTTGAGTGGCATAAGAGATTCAAGGAAGGCAGCGAGTCTGTGAGGGATGATGAGAGGTGTGGGAGGAGTAAGGAAGACAATATACCAGAGTTGATTGGCCAAAGGGTTAGGGTTAGGGTTACTATGCTGAGGTTTTAAGGGAGTTCAGGAAGAGATTCCATTGGAAGAGGCCAGCACTCTTCAAATCGGGTCAGTGGCATTTCCACCGGGACAATACACCAGTCCACAACTCCATCCTTGTCACAGACTATTTGACCAAGATGGGCATCAAGACAGTTCCTCAACTTCCCTATAGTCCAGACCTTGCTCCCTGTGACTTTTGGTCATTCCCTAAGCTCAGAGGCTGTGATTATGAGACAATTGAGGAGATGAAAGAGGCTGTGACGAACGTCATTGACACGCTCACACAAGAGGACTTCCATGGGGCCTTTCAGAAGTTGTTGGAACGGACAACGAGTGCATTGCGAAGGGAACTAGAGTTTCGTGCGTGTACTATCAATAAAAGTGCCCATACGAAAAAAAGTCTGGAAACTTATTTAATGATCCTCGTATGTAACAATGCTTGAAACCATTCAGTTGTTTGCAAACAGAACTATTTATGCTCAAACAAATGAATAATACTAAATAGAACAATTTGTGTTAGAATATTTGGTTGGTTTTGGTTGATTTCTTTGTTTAATGGCATATCAACCTTTTAGGTTATCTAATGCCAAAGCCATCCTTCTAAATGAACAGTGGTACTATTTAACCCATACCTGGGAGGATAATGGGATTCATACCTTTCCCAAGGGTATTTGTCCGAAAGTGAACGTAATAACGCGAATTGAGTTTGAACTCGCTTACTATGATCCCGCAGTCTATCGCTTTAACCATTACACCACGAGGACTTCCCAGAATATTTAAAACAATTTTGCTGTGTGCATACGATAGTAATACTTGTGTATGAGAGTTGAGTCATTTAAAAATAAAATTACCAACAATCTATTGACTTATAAATCATATGTATAACCATTTAACTGTATGTCAACAAAAGAGCGACAATGAATGCGAATCCCTAACCCCTCGGCATAAAATAACCCGAGGTGCATTGAAAACCTCTGACTCATAAAATTTATATTCCTGGAACACTTTTGAACTTTAAATTATCTGTGAAATTATGGGAAAGTATCGAGATGTATGAGAAAATAGAAGGATACTTGGACCTTGCCTGAGAATTGAATGATTTAGCTACTTTGGTTAAAGACATATCAACCTTTATGGATTGTTTAAAGCCAAGTAAAAGTAAGTAAATTTGGCGACCGTAGTCAAGTGCGACCCGAAGGCTCCCTTTTCAATAGCTACTACACCAAAGTATAGGAGAAGTCGCTACTCCTTTCCCTTGATTGCTCCACTTTACCCTTGATACGTACCTTATAATGCTGAGTGTTAAGCTAGAATGTATCAAGTACCATTTTTTGAGTCTTTGGTATAACACGACCTGGGATTGAACCCCGGTCTCCCGGGCCATTAGAACAACAGCTGTGATACAATTTAACCCATAGCTAGGATAATAAGGCGGTTCAATTCCCTTCCCAACAATATTATCCCGAAAGTGAAATAGCGCGACTAGAGTTTGAACTCGCTTACTATGAGGCTGGGTTCAATCCCGGGTCGCGTCATACAAAAGACTTTAAAAATGGTACTTGATACATCCTTACTTAACACTCAGCAATATAAGGTACGTATCAAAGGTAAAGTGGAGCAATCCAGGGAAAGAAGTGGCGCCCTCCCTTACATCTCGGTGTAGTAGCTATTGAAAAGGGAGCCTTCAGGTCGCCCTCGACTAAGATCGCTAACTTTACTTTACTTTTACTATGAGGCTGCAATCCAGCAATTTTGGCCATTACGCCATAAGGAATCTCTCCCCCAGCCCCGAGAATTGAACTATAAGAAAACCGCAGAGCAAATGTTTTAGAGTCAAGTAGATAACAATTAGTGACATGCGTATATTTCCAAAGGCACTATATACCAGAAAATCTAATAGGCAAGTTAACGTTGAAACTATGCAATGCTATGATCTCTAAACTACCGAGGAAGATACTAGAGATTGGGTATTTGCTCTCACTTGCATACTTTGAGCAAGTTCTGTATAGATTTATCCGACTTCCCACCAAGTCAGTATGACACAAGGGCATTTTATTTTGGGGAGCCACGCATGAATCAAGACTTACGTGTGGTCGTCACAAAAACTTCTGGGTCCTCTCAGAATTCCCCTTTTGGGGGCACCTCAGGCTCTAAACGATAAATTCAGCCCTGCCAAGTCGGTATTGCCTGAGAGAAAGGCTTTTGGGAACAGGCGATCCAATTATAATAACCTACCCAGTGCAAACACCTGGGAAGTTCTGGCCTAAACCAGGTAAATATTCTTTTGGTATGTATGCATGTTTTAGGTTGATACTCAGAAAAGACGGTAAGCTACCAGTGAGGAGGAAGTATGACTTCTATGTTTTGCACTGATCCTAGGATTGCCTTGTTGAAAGAGGATTCAAAACCCTTCAAATTCGACATTAGTACATACTAAAATCTTCTATGTACGGACTGTTACTGACTGGTTATCGATCAAATCTGATTTCTCTAATAAAATAAAACGGTAATTCTTACAGACTTGTAGCCATGTCAGTACTATTGTATGGTTGCACCACCTGGACTTTAACAAAGTGTTAGAAGAAAGTGCTTGATGGGAACTACACAAGAATACTGCGTGTTATTTTGAACAAATCCTGGAAGCAGTACTAAAAAAAAACAGAACCTGTACGGCCACTTACCTCCCATCTCATGAACCAAATAAAACGTACAAGACATGCTGAGCACTGTTGGAGATCAGGGACAAACCCATAAATGACGTTTTCCATTAGATTCCACCATATGGGTACATTAGCATTGGCCGCCCAGGAAGGAATTACATTCAGCTGTTCTGATCGGACACTATAAACAGTCAAGAGGACCTTCTGAGAGATCAAGGACAAACTCATAAGTGACGTTTTCCTGTCGGTTCCTATACATGGGTACTCTAGCATTGACCAGCCAAGAAGAAATAACATTCAGCAGTTCTGATCGGACGCAGTCAAGAGGACCTTCTGAGAGATCAAGGACGAACTCATAAGTGACGTTTTCCTGTTGATTCCTATACATGGGTACTCTAACATTGACCAGCCAGGAAGAAATAACATTCAGTAGTTCTGATCGGACACTAGAAGCAGTCAAGAGGACCTTCGGTGAATGATGACCAGTAGGGATGGATGACAAGAGAGAGAGAGAGAGAGAGAGAGAGAGAGAGGATCCGTTCTATCAGTACGACTTGATAATCATCATAAGTATTGTGCACTGTCAATAAACAACTCAAAACGCATACAATAAATAATGAAATAGAATATAAAATCAAATATGAATTTTGTTAACGAATACGGGTTTTATTTTAGGATAAATTTTCGACAACATGCATTTCATTGTTCTTTTGTTAGCGTGATTTCATACTCTCGTCTTAGATCGGAAGTATAAAAACAGAACTTGAATGTCTGAAATATTCATTTCCTTTTAAGAGAACTAAAGAATTTTTTTTTTTTTTGCGAGATATACAACTTTTCACCTCAAATTAGAAACAGTAATATAAGAGTGTGTATATCTCTTACATAGGTAAAATGACCAAAGAAAGAAAAGATACTGTTAAAATGAAGGCCATATGTTCAAGGTATAAAGTTGAGAAAAATTAAAAAGAAAACCATTTATTTTCTAAAGCACAATAACACCGAAAAAAGAAGTCAGGAGATAATATGTCTCATAGAGTTTTTAAAAAAAAGATGGACTCAGTGTCGCTTTGAAAGCGTAGAGAAATTTTGTTTCTTAATGTCGATTTGAAAAGTGGCACAGTATGTCCTCGGTAATACATGATCAGAAACCAAGATTTGTTGAACAATTCCTATCTTAAAAGAATGGCTGACGTGTTTCCAGGAGAAAGTTGAATTGTTCTTTTATAGTCTATAAGTGCTTCTTCCAGATATATTTCCAAAAGAAAGTTGAATAATTCTTTAGTAGTCAAAGGGTGCTTCTTTCAGATATATTTTCAGAGGCAAGTTGAATTGTTCTTTTATAGTCAATAAGTGTTTCTTCCAGATATATTTCCAAAAGAAAGTTGAATAATTCTTTAGAAGTCAAAGGGTGCTTCTTCCAGATATATTTTCAGAGGAAAGTTGAATTGTTCTTTTATAGCCAATTAGTGCTTCTTCCTGATATATTTCCAAAGGAAAGTTGAATAACTCTTGTGTAGTCAATATGAGCTTCTTCCAGATATATTTCCAGAAGAAAGTTGAATAATTCTTTAGTCGTCAAAAGGTACTTCTACCGAATATATTTTCTAGTGGAAGTTAGATTCTTCTGTAATAGTCAAAAGGTGCTTCTTCCAGATATATTTCCAGAAGAAAGTTGAATTGTTCTTTTTTAGTCAAGAAGTGCTTCTTCCAGATATATTTCCTGTGGGAAGTTGAATTCTTCTATCATAGTCAAAAGGTTGCTAGGTTGATTTAATGGCATATCAACCTTTGTAGGTTATTTAATGCCAAATCTTGTTGATACACATATATCATATATGTTTGATTAATTAACGAATAGTTTCTTTCTAACATTTTAAGCAAGCCAGAGCGAATTTTTTTCACACAAGTACTGCTATCTGAGACTAATAATTCTATTCAATATGAATGATTGCCTACAGTTAAATAGTTTCAAGTATTCTTATCTAACACAAATAATTTCATTTAATATTAATCATTTGTTTGCACACAGTTAAATGGTTTCGAGTATTCCTAACATGTATAATTAGATCTAGCATTAATCATTTGTTTTCACACTGTTAGATTGTTGCAAATATTGCTATTCAACATTAACCATTCGTTTGCATACAGTTATATGATTTGGGGTGTCCTCGTGGTGTAATGGTTAAAGCAGTGGACTGCAGAATCGTAGTATGCGATTTCAAGCTCCAGTAGCGCTGTTACATTCACCTTCGGACATATACTCTTGCGAAATGTATGAACCCCCTTATCCTCCCAGCTATGGGTTAAATAGTACCACTACTGTCGTTCTAGAGGGATGGATTTGGCATTAAATAACCCAAGAAGGTTGATATGCCATTAAACAACAAACAAAGTTAAACGGTTTCAGTTATCCCTATGTAACATCAACAATCCAATTTAACATCAGTCATTTGTTTGCACACCGTTAAATAGTTAAACAGTTCTATTTGATGGACTTTAAAGGTACTACCACTCCGGTTAGAGTGGACCTGGGATTACTGACAATGAAGAGATTATCTGCATTCACCATCTGATGCAGTTTCGTGTCATCCTGGACACTTAATTAAAAGGGGCTTCTTCCAGAAATATATTCTGGAAAAGGTTGAATTGATCTGTTGTAGTGAAAGGGCACTTCTTTCAGAATATCTTCTGCAGGAAATTGAATTCATCTGTTTTAGTTAAAAGGAGTTTCTTCCAGAAACTATTTCAGGGGTAGTGGTCGAATTTTACTTTTCTAGTTAAATAATTCATGTTCCAGGAAAATCTTCTGGGAGGAGAGGTTGTTGAAAATTATTTTAACAGTGAAAATTATAGATCGCGAGAATTTTACTTGTCTCACTTGAATTGTGAGGAAGTAGCGGTCCCTCGAAAAAAAAAAAACACATCAGTCTTTTGATTGGGGATGCATCAAATTAACAAAGGTTTCTTGTTTGACGGGACTTGAACTGTTTTCAACAGAACAATGAATTCTGCTCATTCCCCACCCAATCTCGCTCACTCTAAGAAGAAGAAGAAGAAGAAGATGAAGAAGAAACTTGTTCGTGACGCTTCTTTATGAACAAAGATAGGATCAAGAAAGATTCGAACCTATTCAATCCGAGTTTCTTTTTTCTTTTCTTTTCTTTTTTTTTTTTTTTTTTCGGGGAGAAAGTTTTTTTCACCAAATCCGCCAGAAAGTTACAAAAGTAGTAATTTACTAAGCTTTTTGCTTAGATGTAGCACAAGGCCATATGAAAGGGGCAGCCAAGAGACTCGAACTCACTCGTGTAGGCTTGCTTGTCGCAGAAAGTTACAAAAGTAATTCAATCTTTTTATTCCACGTTTTGCTCTACGTTTTGACTAACTGGAAATTTTGAACAAAAACGTTTAGTCGTCATTTTTTTTCCCAAATTTTTAGAACCCACCTTCTCACAAGTGAATGGTAATTCACTCCCTGTTAAAATTTTTTGAACATAGTTTTTATCGATTTTTATGGGAGAAGTTAAAACTTTAAAATGTTTATCTCATATTTATTGATAAAATTCTGTTTTAATTTTTTGCAAATTTCTTTCTTTTTTTTTTTTTTTGTTTTTTTGTTTTTTGTTTTTGTTTTTCTTTTTTTGTTTGTTTGTCTTTGCTTCTTTTTGTAAAATTTTTAGATAGAGAATATTATCCTGGCGATCAAAAGGTTAAATTATTCTATCGGCAGATCAAAAAGAAGATACTTAGATTCAATTGCTGTAGATAAGTTAAAAATAAGTTAAAATAGAGTTAAAATGTTTAACTCAATTTTTCTGAATATTTGAAATGAGACTTAATGTGCAATATTTTGTGTATGATTTTTCGGACTGTTGTCCTTATCTTTATTGTTGTTAGTTGAAACACATCGTTTCGCCTGCTGTATCCTCTGGCCTTCCTCGGGTGTCCCTTATTTATGTGGGCATAGATCACAAGATAGAGGACAAAACCCCAAAAACTTACCACAGTCTGATTACCCTATGTCGAAGGCTTGGCTGAAAATTCTTTTTTTTAAATGTTGTTCATATGATATTAGGACAACATTCAGGAGTGGCTCAACTCTTTGCAAACATCTCCCCCGAGTCAAACCCCCAAAAGAATACAACATGGCTAAGAATTGCGTATATTCCATCCCATGCAGCAGTGTCAAAGTTTACAAAAGCCAGACATGCCACCCTCAGAAAGTAGGACTACAGGAACATCGAAAAGCGGTAGTACGAGTGGAAATAGAAAAGTCTGGTATGGCTGACTATTAATGGAAAGAAAAAGGAAACCATCTACCCTGGAGGGATAAAGTTAAAATAATCGATAGGTTAAAAAAGAAGACGTCTCCAAGTGTAATATAATAGCTGAGCGATTTCGGTTCATGCCTTTGGGTTTAGTTAGGCTGAGAACCTTTCGACTCAGCACATGGGTTAGTTAGGTGCAAACTTGATGCAGGTGTTAACACGTGCGCGCGGGTGGACGTGTCACTCAGAGATGTCACAATAGCCCAAGACGAAACGGGGTGACAGGGTGCGAATGACGTCACGCACCGGAAGCGCGCGGAGGATTTTGGGATTTTGAAGAAAGTAGGAGAGTTGAAATTAGACGCCGAACGGAGACGGTCGACTTTCACAAGCTCACAGACGCGAGGCGAGTTTGCGTCCTATGGGTGCCGCACGAGATGGGAGCCAGAGGAATAAGACAGCATAGCAAGATTGTGTTTCTCCTCCTTATGTCGAAACCTTTAACTCAAAAGTAATAAAAAGGTTTCGTACCTGAACAAACAAGTCGTTACGTGTTTTCGAATTTCGAGATTCCTATGTTCTATGCGTATATGTTCTTTATGTATACATGTTATCTAAATGAGTTATGGACAATCGATGTACGTTTCCCAAATAGCTGTATATGGCTATGTAACAAAAGAACCGGCACATATGTTAGGTTATGTTGACCTCTTGAGTAGACCAAGTATAGAAATAAATACAATCTAGGAACCAATAATAGAAAAGTCAAAATCAATTTTTTAAAAAGTAAAATATCAAGAATAACTGATGCCATTGGATTTTACGTTTCAAATTCATCTCATGGCGCTTCTCGTGAAATTTCTTGTGATGCTTCTCGGATTAATAGACATGAAAAACAATGACATCATTATTTGAATAAGATCTTCATATTTCTTGAACCCCTATGCTTGATCAACTGTCAAACTTTAAAATAAATTCCCAGGTTGATTAATTTCTATGCCCAGATAATCAAGGGACACCTGAGGAAAGCCGGAGGATACAGTGGCGGAAACGTTGTGTTTCAACTAACAACAATAAAGAAAAGGACAACAGTCCAAAAAATCACAAGCAAAATAATATTTAACACCAATGCATACAAGGATTGGCTGAAAAGTTCAAGATATTCTCATGGAATCTGACCAAAGGAAGTTTATTTTTAACATTGTCACCCTTGCGATCCACACACATCGATGTTGCAGTGCTTCGATTCTATTGTTCAAAAATGTCATCAACAGCAGATATGACATCATCTCATGATCTTTTCGGCCAAGCCTCGTTTCATTTTCAATGAAACTTTCCTTTGACATGATTGGTCGAAATCCATTGCATTTTTGCTGTAGTGTTATGAACATTACAAATACGAATTTTTTCTTTCTCCGTTTCTTACATTGGCGAGAACTGTTATACAGGAGAAAGGAGGAGAGCCGTTTAAGTGATGGTTTAAGTTTTGTTTCTTTGTTTAATGGCATATCAAACTTCTTGGCGTAGGGGTTACACCCCTTGCTTTCCGAAATAGTACTTCTATTGGCCGCTCGGATACGTGACCAAAGTAGCATTATAAAACGTGCGGCAAAGTCGAAACTCTCTCTCTCTCTCTCTCTCCTGCTTCGACAAGCAGAAAGCATGTACGAGTATGTACGTCTTCCAGTAGGGAGACTCTCGTTCCAACAAACTTCGTGTCGAACCATGCACGGTACCACGCGTTGATGTAAATCTTCATGCAACAATTTTCATTGATTAAAGGACTCTTCAACTACTAAATAGGATTTTCTCTCCATAATGTACTCTTTGTATTTCATGTAATTCCTGTATCCATTCGATTAAGTTTACTCAGGTTATAAATGTTTCATTGTTAATTGTCGTCAATCGTTTAATATTGTTTGGCCCGAGGAAATGTTAAACCATTATACATTTCCTCTGCTATAAGTGTCCGAATTGTATTCCTCATTCTCTAATAATGATGGCGGTAAGTTTTGGTCCTTCATCATCATCATCATCATCATCATGTCGTGCCACCCGCACGGATATCCCTGACCTTCTCTCGCCACTTTTCCCTATCGTTCATCGCCTCCGGCAGGTCTTCTGTACTACATCCCGTATCTTCACATAGCTGCTGTATGTATGTTCGAGCTGATCGTCCTGCTTTTGCTCGGCCATAAGTGGGGGTCCATAGGAGTACATCACTTATGAGCTCGTCTCTGCTCCTCCAGTAGTGTCCTGCGTGCCTGGTTCGTCTAACTTGGATAGTTTTCGTGATGGGAGGCTGGTGGCCGTATAGTTGGTGCTTTGTGGGGTGTTGCCACCAGGACTTGTTTAATATTGCTCGCAGCATCCTTGTGTAGTTGCTGTCTAGCTTCTTTTCGAGCCGTTTTGTTAGCGTCCAGATGGTGCATCCATACAGCAGTATCGACACGACCGCTGCTTGAAAGAAACTGCATTTCATTTTATCGGTCAGGTTTGATTTCCATATGACCGATAGCTTATCGAGAGCTGTCCATGCCTTCGTTAGCCGTGTGTCGAGGTCTTACAACAAATATACGAAGACCAAACTTCAAGTTGTCTCTACCAAAGCCCACACGATCCTATACCATCATTTGTTATCTAATGCTAAAGCCATCCTTATAGAAGAATAGTGGTGGTACTATCTAAGCCATACCTGGCGAGGGAGGGGCGAAAAGAGTACTCATACCTTTCTCAAGGGTATTAGTCTGCGTAATAGCGCGAATTGAGTACCAACTCGCTTACTACGATGTCACTGTTCAGCCATTACGTCACAGAGACTCCCTGACTCTATTTGAGTGATAGAAGCCTTCTAAAAGAAAGTGAACGGTTTGCCGGGAAACCCCAGAAAAGGGCTCTTTTTAGAGACGATATGAAGAAGTGGGTCGTTAAGTGTAGGCATAGAAGAGACGGCTCTACAGAAAAGAGTGAGTTTAAGACACAAGGAAGTATCTCCTATTTGTCGTCGTGAATTACAAACCTTTGCTGAGGTTTGTTCAGGGTTTTTTTCTCTCGTACCTTGTTTTCTTTTGGAATCTTTTCCGGTATGTCTGTACTGTTCCTGGATTTGCTTTATTTTCAAATTCTTGCAGCTTGTAGCTTTTTGGAATGTCGGACAGGCTTCATCCACTTGGTGAATTAGTTTGGTTTGGTTTTATAGCATATCGACCATTGTAAGTTATTTAATGCCAAATCCTTTTTATACATATATATTAAATAGATACGATTTGGTTAGGTTGGGTTTTATGGCATATCAACCATTGTAGGTTATTTAATGCCAAATCCTCTTAATACATATATATTAAATATATAGGATTCGGTTTGGTTGGGTTTTATGGCATATCAACCATTGTAGGTTATTTAATGCCAAATTCTCTTAATACATATATATTAAAAATATATGATTCGGTTTGGTTAGGTTTTATGGCATATCAACCATTGTAGGTTATTTAATGTCAATTCCTCTCTGATTTGTAAACACATTGTAAATAGCATTTTGTAATTGATACTCTTAAATGAGCTTAAGATCTTTTTTTTTCAAGTAGTGCTATGTAAGTCCCAATTTAACATCAGTCATTTGTTTTCACTCTTAGTTTGTTCTATTTCACCCATAGATAGGATCATATCAGGCGCTACCACTCCCAGTTAGAGAGGAACTTGGAGAAATGGCAATCAAGGTATACTCCCAAAAGGGTATCCTCCAAATCTACAATGCTGAAGCCTCACTATCAGATTATTTAGTGTCATATGCCGGACACTCGTTGCGAGTCTTACCCCTCTGCAGAGATGCAGTCAGTGACTGGGCTGTCTGTCCACTTGATGATTAAAGACAGGCAAGTTTTTCTTTCTTTCCAGTCTTTCGGTTTAATTTATCTGTCGTCCGTGTTTTGTTATTCTTGTTGCTCTTAATTTTGCTGGCTCAGTTTTTAGCTTCGAATTTCGGCCGCTGCTATTGTCAGTGCCTGGCTTGGAAAGTCAGTAAGTAGCGTGGCTTTTGAAGGCTGTTTAATGGTAGGAGCCGGTTAGTAACTGCAGTTTTTTTTCAAGGTTGGCGAGGAGGTCCTAAATGATCAATAATATGTACCCTAAAAAAGTTCGTTTCGTAAGAGGAATCAGTGAGAACATCTCCCGGGCTTCTCTTAATTATAGACTCAAACTTTAATTACAAATGGTTTTCTACTACTACTCGCAATTAAAACTAAGTAACTGCTATTATTTCTTGGGGGTGCGCGGCGTAACGGTTATCGTTTTAAGAAATGGACCGGAAGAGCCGAGTTTAAATTCTGCGCGTGGCTATTTGCGTCTCGCTTGGTAAAAACATGAATCCATCTCTTCTCCCTCCCCCACTGCCAAAAAAAAAAAAGATTCTTCGGCTTTTGTAAGGCAACCATACTAGAAGAAGGAAAACTGAATTTAACTGGGGTCTTTAGTTGTGGTAAGGCAACCAGTTAAGAAAAAGGAAATCTGAATTCAACTGGACTCTTTAACTTTGGTAAGCTGGCCAGTCAAGGAGAAGGAAATCTGAACAAAAAACAGCTGCACTCCTCTTAAAAATCGACTTTGTGTAGTATCCTGTTCGGGGAGGGGAGCGGGGGTAAATACATACTAACCTACAATTATCAAGAAACTTGTAATAAGGAACTTGTTATTGATATCCAATAATTAGCTAATTAGCAACTATATCTACTGCTAGAAATCAATTATTATTTCTTATTGATCAGAAAGCAGACAAAATCTACCGATATAAATCAATCAGACAGTGATTTTAACTTTTACAAAACTATTCATCAACGAGGCATAAAAATTATCATCATCATTATCATCATCATCTAGGCGTGCCGACTGCACGATATTTTTAAAACTCTCACCATCCGGCCCGATCGGTCATTGCTCTCGGCAAGTCTTCTAGACGGCATCCGGTGTCTGCATTGAAATGATGAATGTAAGTTTTTGGTGGTACTATTTTACCCGTAGTTGACGTGGAGTAGCGGGTTTATGACATTCCCCATGGTATTGGTCCGATCATCATCATCATCATCATCAAATCAGACCGAGAACACGGAGTTCCCCCCCTATCTCTCTCATCATCCGTCCCTATTTTCTGTCGCTCCTGGCAGGTCCTCTACACTAAGCCCATTGTCCAAACAGAGCAGATGAATGTAAGTCTTTGCTGGTTGGCCAACACTGGTGTGTCCATGAGTAAGAGTCCGTGGGAAAAAGTCGCTCATAAGTTCGTCTTTTCTTCCCCAACAGTTCCTAGCTTACTTTGGCATTAAATAGCGCACGAAGGTTGATATGCCATTAAACAATGGAACCAAATCAAATCAATCTATACGAGAGATATTGTTTCTCACCAAGTCGTTGAAATGTAAAGCCCACATTGCTTTGGCCATCAAATTCAAGTAAAGCATTTTACCGATTTTGTACCCCTTTCATATACTGCTTGTTCATAGAATAATATATACACGATTTATCTCTTGGGACACGTTTGCGTACTCCTGTTAATACTTCTTACGTGTATGTTATATGTGTATTAAATATTTCTATCGGTATAAGTTGGCAACCGTAGTCGAGGGTGATCCGAAGGTTCCCTTTTCGATAGCTACTACACCAAAGTGTAGGGGAGGGCGCAACTACTTTCCCTGGATTGCTCTACTTTACCCTTGATCTGTACCTTATAATGTTGAGTGTTAAGCAAGGAGGCATCAAGTACCATTTTTAAAGTCTTTGGTATGACTCGACCAGAGATCGAACCCAGGTCTCCGGAAATGATCTTATCTTGTCTTTTATTCCTTTAATTCACTGCTAGCGTACCAGTGGATATACTATTGCTATCATTGGACACGCATGAATATTGTACGTCGCACCAATAAACCCAATCAAGCTATAACATTAAATATTTGATTCTCCCAGGGACAATGTTTTCGTACAACATCGGCAGTGACCCTGACACTTATAAATGTATGAAAAATTTATTAATAGTTGCATGAAACAATATACCAGTGAAATACTGACTTTTAAAAAAATTAATGTTTGGCTGGTTGGATTACATGGCATATCAACGAGAGATGGTTATTTAATGCCAAATCCTCTTGAAACACATATATCAAATATATATGATTTGTTTGGGTTGGGTTTTATGGCATATCAACCATTGTGGATTATTAAATGCCAAATCCTCTTTATACTAATATATTAAATATATACGATTTGGCTGGATTGTGTTTTATGGCTTATCAACCATTGTAGGTTATTTAATGCCAAATCCTCTTTATACAAATATATTAAATATATACGATTTGACTGGATTGTGTTTTATGGCATATCATCTATTGTAGGTTATTTAATGCCAAATCCTCTTGATACAAATATATTAAATATATACGATTTGGTTTGGTTGGGTTTTATGGCATATCAACCATTGTAGGTTATTTAATGCCAAATCCTCTTTTATACATATATATTAAATATATATGATTTGTTTAGGTTGGATTTTATGGCATATCAACTATTGTGGGTTATTTAATGCCAAATCCTCTTTATACAAATATATTAGATATATATACGATTTGGTTTGGTTGTGTTTTATAGCATATCAACCATTGTGGGTTATTTAATGCCAAATCCTCTTTATACATATATATTAAATATATATGATTTGTTTAGGTTAGGTTTTATGGCATATCCATCATTGTAGGTTATTTGATGCCAAATCCTCTTTATACATATATATTAAATATATATGATTTGGTTTGGTTGGGTTTTATGGCATATCAACCATTGTAGGTTATTTAATGCCAAATCCTCTTTATACATATAAATTAAATATATATGATTTGTTTTGGTTAGGTTTTATGGCATATCAACCATTGTAGGTTATTTAATGCCAAATCCTCTTTATACATATATATTAAATATATATGATTTGATTTGGTTGGGTTTTATGGCATATCAACCATTGTAGGTTATTTAATGCCAAATCCTCTTTATACATATATATTAAATATATATGATTTGATTTGGTTGGGTTTTATGGCATATCAACCATTGTAGGTTATTTGATGCCAAATCCTCTTTATACGTATATATTAAATATATATGATTTGTTTAGGTTAGGTTTTATGGCATATCCACCATTGTAGGTTATTTAATGCCAAATCCTCTTTATACATATATATCAAATATATATTTCTAAACACTTTTTTTCAATGAGCCTGAGTTCATTTTTTACACTCAGTTAAATCGTTTCAAGTATTGCTACATAACAATCACAACTTAGCATCAGCCATTTGTTTGCACACATTTAAATAGACATATATAATATGTAAGAGACTAGTTTGTCGGTAATTTTATTTTTAAATGAGTTAGAACTAATTAGTTTGCTATTGTTTCTACATAGTTAAAAGGTTTCAGTTATTGCTAACACGTATAATTCTATTTTAATTTTAATCATTTGCTTGCACACCTTGAAGTGGTTACAGGTATTGCTTTTTAACACTAATTATTCTATTCAATATTACTCATTCGTTTGTTCACAGTTAAATGGCTCCAAGTATTGCAATGTGTCACTAATAATTCAATTTGACATCAGTCAAATTTGTTAACACCCGTTGCAATGATCAAACAGATCTATTTCTAACGATTCAATTTGGCATAAATTTGCAATCAGTTTAAATGTCCAACAGTTCTATTAGACCAATAGATAGGACCTTGTCGGGTGCTACCACTCCAGGTCAAAGTGGATCTGGGTCCGATGGCTATGAAGGGGTAATCCAACATCAATGGAGCCTCACCAACAGATTGTTTTGTGTCATATTAAGGATACTCGTTTTGGGGGAAGTCTTATCCCTCTGCAGAGATGCAGTGGATGTATTCTGCTACCTCAGCCGACTGGACTCTTTTTTTTTTTATTAAGTATAATATATTTTTACATATCTATATGATACAAGGTACGCTTGAAATACCTCCCACATTTTAAACTCTCATTTGTGTGGTGCAAGTGAAAATGGTGATTGTAGCTCCATCTAGCTGATATCTTTTTTCCCCAGATTTGATCAATGCTTACATCGGTGCATACCTTACATTTGATGTTCAGACGTTATTTTTTTAAGACAGCTGAATCTGTAATTGCAACACAAAGAGTATTCCGTGCTCATTTCATTTTAAATCGAAATTATGCTATTCAGGATAGAAAATCTATATTGCTATGGTTTGAAAATTCTATCCGGAACAACATCATGTAGCATGAAATGAGCTTAAAAAGTTGTCAATAACAGATAGACCGGAGGACATATCGGCCGAAACGTTGTGGAAATAACAATAAAGATGAAGACAATTGCCCGAAAACCCTTAATGATAAAAATCAACAAGCTTCGTCTCAGAAATTTAGACAACTAACAAATAGACAAGTTTTAAAAAATATTTCAAAAGAAAACATATGGTCTGAACCAGTGTGAGATGTGATTACTGAAAAACAATAAGTGATAAGATATTAGCTAGACAGAGCTAGCATTACCACTTGCCTAAAATCACTTGACCCACTCAAGTGACAATTTAAAATGTAGGGGGTATTTCTGTCGCACTCGGTAACAGTCTGTGTGTTGATGGCTGATTGATTTTAACGGCATGTCAACCCGTCAAGGATTGTTTTATTCCTTGGGTTTAGAGAATTGCGTATATTACACATTAATATTCCTATCTAATATGGCCTAGTCGATTGTGGGGGGGGAGCAGAATACGCCGACTATATCCCTGAAGAGGAGTAAGACACCCCCCGACTAGTGTCCTGGATAAGACATTAAACCGCATCTGATGGTGACGCTTCAGTTCTGGAGTTTTGGGGATTTTGGAGTACCCTTTCATTGTCATTACTCTCAGGTCCACTCTGACTCAGAGTGTTAATATTCCATCCATGGGGCAAATAGAACAGTTTGACCTTTTAACTATGTGCAAACAAATGACTAAACTGAATCGTAAGTATTAAATAACAATACTTGAAACCATTTGTTTACAAATCTTATATACATAATATATGTGTGTGTGTGTGTGTGACTGTGCGTGTGTGTGTGTGTGTGTATGTGTAAACAGGATTTGGCATTAAATACCCCACAAAGGTTTATATGCCATAAACCCGATACACAAACCCGTCTAATGTTGATAATTTGCATACGGTGGTATGGTTTCAAGTATTCCTATCAAATACTAATAATTTATAAACAGTTATATGGTATCAAGTATTTTATAAAATATATTGATAATTCATAGTTATATGGTTTAAAGTATTCCGATCAAATACTAATAATTTATACACGGTTATATGGTATCAAGTATTCCTATCAAATACTAATAATTTACACACAGTTATATGGTATCAATATTCCTATCAAATACTAATAATTTATACACAGTTATATGGTATCAAGTATTCCAATCAAATACTAATAATTTATACACAGTTATATGGTATCAAGTATTCCTATCAAATACTAATAATTTATACACGGTTATATGGTATCAAATATTCCTATCAAATACTAATAATTTATACACAGTTATATGGTATCAAGTATTCCTATCAAATACTAATAATTTATACACAGTTATGTGGTATCAAGTATTCCTATCAAATACTAATAATTTATACACAGTTATATGGTATCAAGTATTCCTGTCAAATACTAATAATTTATACACGGTTATATGGTATCAAGTATTCCTATCAAATACTAATAATTTATACACAGTTATATGGTATCAAGTATTCCTATCAAATACTAATAATTTATACACAATTATATGGTATCAAGTATTCCTATCAAATACTAATAATTTATACACAGTTATATGGTATCAAGTATTCCTATCAAATACTAATAATTTATACACAGTTATATGGTATCAAGTATTCCTATCAAATACTAATAATTTATACACAGTTATATGGTATCAAGTATTCCTATCAAATACTAATAATTTATACACAGTTATATGGTATCAAGTATTCCTATCAAATACTAATAATTTATACACGGTTATATGGTATCAAATATTCCTGTCAAATACTAATAATTTATACACGGTTATATGGTATCAAGTATTCCTATCAAATACTAATAATTTATACACAGTTATATGGTATCAAGTATTCCTGTCAAATACTAATAATTTATACACGGTTATATGGTATCAAGTATTCCTATCAAATACTAATAATTTATACACAGTTATATGGTATCAAGTATTCCTATCAAATACTAACAATTTATACACAATTATATGGTATCAAGTATTCCTATCAAATACTAATAATTTATACACAGTTATATGGTATCAATATTCCTATCAAATACTAATAATTTATACACAGTTATATGGTATCAAGTATTCCTATCAAATACTAATAATTTATACACAGTTATATGGTATCAAGTATTCCTATCAAATACTAATAATTTATACACAGTTATATGGTATCAAGTATTCCTATCAAATACTAATAATTTATACACAGTTATATGGTATCAAGTATTCCTATCAAATACTAATAATTTATACACAATTATATGGTATCAAGTATTCCTATCAAATACTAATAATTTATACACAATTATATGGTATTAAGTATTCCTATCAAATACTAATAATTCATACACAATTATATGGTATCAAGTATTCCTATCAAATTCTAATAATTTATACACAGTTATATGGTATCAAATATTCCTATGAAATACTAATAATTTATACACGGTTATATGGTATCAAGTATTCCTATCAAATACTAATAATTTATACACAGTTATATGGTATCAAGTATTCCTATCAAATACTAATAATTTATACACAGTTATATGGTATCAAGTATTCCTATCAAATACTAATAATTTATACACGGTTATATGGTATCAAGTATTCCTATCAAATACTAATAATTTATACACGGTTATATGGTATCAAGTATTCCTATCAAATACTAATAATTTATACACAGTTATATGGTATCAAGTATTCCTATCAAATACTAATAATTATATGGTTTCAAGTAATTCATTCTATTTAATAAGAATTTTTATTTGCCCTCAGTGATATGGTTTCAAGTATTCCTATCTAATTCAAATAATTTACACAGAGCTGTATGATTTCAAGAATACTTATCTAATACATATAATGGTCACATATAATTCTTTCTATTCAAAAATTAATATTAATAATATAAATAATTTGTTTGCACACCGTGATATAAGTTTAAGTATCCTTATTTAATTCAAATGATTTGCTCTCAGTTGTACGGTTTCAAGTATTCCTATCTAATACTAATAATTACATGGTCACAAATAATTCTTACTATTTAATCATCATTTGTTTGCACACCGTGATAAGGTTTCAGCTATTCTAAATACAAATAATTTACAAAATCAACGAAACAATCGCTTATTTAAAACATATAACTTTAATTTTTTCTTAAATCTCGGTTTTAAGAAAAAAAATAAGATAGAAACCTTATAGTATATTTATTTGTTTGTTTGGGATTTATGGCATATCAACCTTTTTAGGTTATTTAATGCCAAATCCATTTTTATACAAATAAACAGTTCTATTTGAAACAATTCAGTTTAGCATAGAAACAGTTTATTTGTCAAAAACATTTCTATTTCAAACTATTCAATTTGAACAAAATTCTATTTCAAAGAATTCTATTTAGTATAAGTAGAGGTTTTGTTTACACACAGTTAAATGTCAAAACAGTTTTATTTCGAACAATTCAGTTTAGCATAAGTACACAGTTTAAATGTTAAATCAGTCCTATTTCAAGTATTAGAGTTTATTCAAACAGTTCTAATTAAGCCAATTCATTTTAGTATAAGCATAGATTTTGTTTACGCACAGTTAAATGTCAAAACTGTTCTATATCAAACAATTCAGTTTAGCGAAAGTACAGTTTCAATGTCAATACACATTTTAGTACTATTTGACCCATAGATAGGACCCTATCAGGTACAACTACTCCGAGCCAGAGTGGACCTGGGAGTGATGGCAATGAAGGGCTTCTCCGCATTCCCCAAAGCTTTTGCATTACTGGAGTCTCACCCTCAGATTGCTTAATATCACATGCAAGACACTCGTTGGTGGATGGGGTGGTCTTACCCCTCTGCAGAGAAACAGTCAATGTATTCTACAGCGCTACTGGGCAACTTATAATATAACAAATTATCTTAAATCTTATTTTTCAAACGTTTTTATCCAAAGTTTGCAAATCAACTACTTCTAATGGGACTGGCGGGAAATCGTTACCTTCGTCAATTTACATATCAGACTTATTTGATACAGGAAGGGGCGTTTGTCTTGGTAACACCTTTTTATGTAGAGCCCGGGCCCGGACAAACGAAAATAGATTGACTCATCAGTTATATATATATATATGGAAGTAAATAATGGGAATGAATCCAACAATATAGAGACAAAGTGAAAAACAAGGTAGTCCAAAAAGAAGAATTTACTGTCAAAGAAAGCCAACGTTTTAACGTTCCGGTTCTAATGAACCATTATCAGTACGAGGAAAGGATAATATCAAGTGACGTTAAATCACTGATAGATGTTTTCTAAAATGTTTTGTATATTATTAAACATCCATCAGTGATTTAACGTCGCTTGATATCATCCTTTCATTGGAGGAGCCTGTGGTGTAGTGGTTATCGTCGTTGGAAATGGACACGGCGAAACGAGTTCAAATCCTGGACCAAGCTAATTGCATTTTCACATGGCACTAATACCCTTGGGAAAGGTATGAATCCAATTATTACCCTAACCCTCCAGCTATGGGTAAATAGTAGGACAGACTAGGTTCTTCAGCCTTGGTGAGGCAACTAGTCTAGGAGAAGAAAAACTCTGAATTCAAACCTGTTGAACTCCGCTTAAAGATTGACCTTGTGTCATATCCTGCCCAAGCGGAGGGGTTGGTAAATATGGATATCATCCTTTCCTCTCTCTCTCTCTATATATATATATAGAGAGAGAGAGAGAACGATGGGCATTGGTCATAACATTATTTTTTGGTATATGATGGCTCGAAATGTATAATAAAATATTTTTTCTTTTGTCTTGTTTATAGTGATCGATGGTCTTAATAAGCTGAGCCGATTTAAAAACTAAAACATCAAAATCTTTACTATGTTAAATACTGACCATGACTCCCAATTTCACGTATAACGACAGACGGATATCAGTATAGTGTGTTATCATCTTTTATACGTTCTCTGTCTCCCCACCCACAATTATACACACGTCCACTTTATTAAACATGAGAACAAAGACAAATAACCCCACACAATCCTGACATTCATCCGACAACCATGCAATCCATTGTGCGTGCAACTCAAAGTCACGGGCAATATTTGACATCGTGACCATTACAATATTTTTATATATATATATATATATATATATATATATATATGTGTGTGTGTGTGTGTGTGTGTGTGTGTGGTTGGGTAGCAGTCTTTCATTTAAGCGTGTTTGATTAAATATTAAGTTTTTTTTCAAGTTTTCTGATAAGTGTCTTGGTTCGTAAGAATTGAGCACTCTGGTAGCCGATAGGGTATTAAAAAAATGTAAACAAAGGCTGCTGCTGCTGTTGCTAAAAATAAAATACCTTAAAATTCCCTTAGCCAACGTAGTCCGCTTGTAGCTGTGTGGTCTGAAACCTTAATCTATCGTAAAGTTAGACGGGTTTCCCGGCTTCGAGCGGCCTGCGGGTCTAGCCACACTGAAGAGTTCTGATAGAACGAAACAGTCTGTCTGTGGATGACAATATATACGCTCCCCCATGGGGGTTGAGCACTCTGGCGAAGGAATTGTCGGCCGCCCCTAGCGTAATGCAAAGCTCTTCGTAAGAATTGAGCACTCTGGTAGCCGATAGGGTATTAAAAAAATGTAAACAAAGGCTGCTGCTGCTGTTGCTAAAAATAAAATACCTTAAAATTCCCTTAGCCAACGTAGTCCGCTTGTAGCTGTGTGGTCTGAAACCTTAATCTATCGTAAAGTTAGACGGGTTTCGATCCCGGCTTCGAGCGGCCTGCGGGTCTAGCCACACTGAAGAGTTCTGATAGAACGAAACAGTCTGTCTGTGGATGACAATATATATATATATATGTGTGTGTGTGTGTATGCGTGTAGGGGGTTAGTAGTCTTTCATTTAAGCATGTTTGATTAAATAATGACGCATTTTGTCTATATAATTTTATTAAGTTTTTTTCAAGTTTTCTGATAATTGTCTTATATATATATATATATATATTGTCACCCACACTCAGACTGTTTCGTTGTATCAGTGTGGTTAGACACGCGAGATGCTTCAAGCAGGGTTCAAACCCCGGCTGGCTTTACGCCAGTCGGATATCTTACCCTAGAGCTATCGTCATTCTCAACGTAAGAGAAGGAATTTCTTACATATACATTTTTACATATACGCTATCAGTTACCGGAGTGCTCATTTCATGAGAAAAGCTTAGCATTTACCCGTATGTAGCAGCCGGCAATTCTCCACTCGAGTGCTCAACCCACTGGAGGGAGCATATATATTGTCATCCACACACAGACTGTTTTGTTGTATTACAACTTTTCAGTGTGGCCACACACACACACACACACACACATGTATATATTTAAGCATGTTTGATTAACTAATAAAGACACATTTTGTCTATGTAATTTTATTAAGATCATTTCAAGTTTCCTTATAAGTGTCTTGGTTTCAAGATGGAAATAAGGGACGAATTTACCAAAATTGTCCCGAGCGCTTTCGGACCGTTATTTTTTCTTTATTGTATATTTTAAAATATCATCCACCAATTCCAACTTGAAACTAAGACACTTATAAAAAAAAACTCGAAAGGATTCTAATAAAATCATATCGACAAAATGCTCCTTCTTTATTTAATGAAACATGCTTAAATGAAAGACTGCTGTCAAACTAAACACACACACACACACACACATACACACACACACATATATATATATATATATATATATATATATATATATAATAAACTGTAAAATTCTTCTCAGCTCCTCTGGGAGTAGAATGGTTTTTACTGTTTTCTGAATCTACCAACACGATAAGTGATATTTACATAGAATTTATTTTCTATGTTTCAAGGCCAAATTTTTAGAGAAAGATTCCGTTGTTTCTTGGGTTGACTGGTCGGTTTCTTTGTTTAATGGCATATCAACTTTCGTGGGTTATTTAATGCAAAAACCATCCTTTGAGAAGAACAGCGGTGATGCTATTTAACCCATAGATGGGAGGATAAGGGGGTTCATACTTTTCCCAAGGGTATTTGTCCGAAAGTGAACGTAATAGAGCGACTGGAGTTCGAACTCGCTTACTACGATTCCACAGTCCAGCGCTTTAACCATAACACCACGAGGACAACCCCAACTTCTGTTGTACTAATCTTACAAATGGGGAAAGCCTTCGAGCCAGCCGTGAAAATCCGCATTCGAAATCCTATCTTCTGTAGGAACTTGAGCATAACCTCTATTTTGAGTGAATATCCAACTCTCTCTGCTACAAGGCAAATCCTAACTATTATTACAACTACTATTACTATCAAAAAAGGTAATTACCACCATTCACTAATCTTAGCTTAGTCTGGCACAAGGCCTTAATTATGAAGTGAGTGAGGAATTAACTCACACCATCGACTGTAAAACGAGTTTAATAACGACGACGAAGTGCCTAAACATTTACTGAGAGTAGCTTAGTCTTGTACCAAGACCTGACGAGTCAGGAAGATAGTGTTGCGCCAAATCAAGAAAATCAGCTTACAAGATATCAGCATAGGAAAGCCTGGTTTTTCAGCCGGGATAAAATCTGTTATATCGCGCTTGTGAAAGAAAAAGACACCCCTTATTTCTGACCTTGTGTCAAACTTAGCTGAGGTTAGTAAATAGTAAATAATTTAGTTAATCTAAAACCTAAGAATCAATCACTACCATCTATCATATAATAGGCGGGGTGTCTTGTCTCTCTCTGGGTGGTGGTTGGCGAGCTGCTTTCACAGGTCATTTACTGAGTTCGATTCTCACTGGGTGCTTTAAAATTCAGCACTTGCAATCATTGTTTGTTTCTAGGTTCAAATACCAGCCTCTGAAACCAGGGGAAAAAAATACGAAACTATCTCAGCCAGTAGCATTAACTACAGATTTAAAAATTATTTTCCGATATCTTCTTTTTCCTTGTTCTTTTTAAGTTTTACTACTACAACAACAACAAAAGAAAGAAAGAAAGAAAGAGAGAACCAAATACACAGCCACTGATTACAATTTGAGAATTATTGTCAGATTTACAGTAATGGTCTCAGAAATTACATTCTTTTTACTACGAACGTAACTGCTAGCTCAATTGAAAGTTTATCTCGCAAGCCATTCATAAGCAAGTTGGGTTCTCTTTACTTTGTGTGCTTATACAGGCTAAGATGAACCTAGTTATAATTATTAATTATCTACCTCACACAAAATATTTTACTTATATTGATTTCATAAGTATTGTTTCTAATTAATGATAACAACAGACTTCTTGAAAACAAACTGGTCAGATCATATTGACTATAGTTATTTTACTAATTAGTTCAAATCACTTCCATCGTAGAACCTGGATTACTACTAGTGCTACTACCACGGCTATGAGTACTATCACTATGTGAAGGAAAGGATGTAACACAACTATTACTGCTACTACTACTACTACTAGAATTATGCTTCCATGGACAACAAGGATGACTATTATTACTTATGCTACAACCACTAACTGAAGAACCGCAAATTTATTTATTATAAGTCCACGTTTTGCTTGTACAGAGACGTTAATCAATTTTCAACAAAAGGAATTTATTCTGGTTAATAGGAATATTAACATAACGGTTTAACTTGAACTGGTAAATTTCCTTATTATAAGAATATCTTAATCAAGTCAGACAGTTAAAATACTGTCGAGTTTTCAATACTTGGATTATATTTTACGGACAATTTGCATAGCTTGAGATATATATATATATATTATATATAATTTTTTACTATGTTATCTTAAAATGTTTTCAGACCTAAACATCAAGTTTTTTTCTTTATATTTTTATAGTGTGTATGTTCACGCAAATTAGTGAACAAGTGCCCCCTTCCAATCTAAGAGAAAGGATTCTCTTTATATATATATATATATATATATATATATATATATATATATATATAATTTCTAATTCAAGGACCCCCCCCCTTCTTCAATGCTTAACGTCTAAGCACTCAACTGTACCGCTGTATAAATATACTTATAGCCAACCCGACTAAACCATTCCAGCCAACCACTTGTGTATATTATTAATAGTATTATTTCACGCATATATTGTGCAGTCGTTTCACGTTGACTTGTGCGCGGAGTATTTCTGATTCTACAGTTTTAATTATATTCCTTTTCTCTCTTCTGACATATCGCATGGGATTTAACACAACGAGAAATCGGCGGCATAGCCAGGCTTTTTTTTCTTTTATTACAAGAAAAAAACAAGGTGAGTTTCTTTCTTTTATTTTTTTTTTCCTGTTGAAAATTCTTTCTCTAAAGTTGTATTTTGATAAATGATGTCTCAGGCAGTATCGAATATTAGAAGAAAAAAAAGTTTAACGCCAAAAACTGCTACTCCACCCTAAAATTGTAAATGAGAGAAAGATTTAAAAATTTTTTTTTTTTTTTTTTTTTTTTTTTTTTTAGATTTAACAAAGCTTTTTTTTGTTTATTTTTAAAGCCATTTTCGACTAAGTTTTGTTTAAAAAAAATTAAAAATTTATATGTACATTTTGTTGATACTCGTTACTCGAAGACAGGATTTATTTTTCCAATTTTTATTTTTTCAAATTAAAAAATATTTGACTTTTAATACCCCAACATATATATGACTTTAACTATACTGTGATATTACTTTGGCGTTTTCATGCATTGTAAAAATTTTAGGGATTAAAAAAAAACTCTTAGCATTAAATTCGTGTGTGTGACTTATTAGATTATGATAGTTGTTGAAAATATTTCGTTTTAAAAACTAGTCAACATTATACACTTCGCAAAGTAATGTTTTTGAGCATAGACATATTTCCTACTGCCTGCCTGTCTGTAAAGCAAACAATTCTCTTCCTGTCGTTAGTGTTTTGTATACGATAAAAGCAAACTTGTAGGGCCACCCAGCCTCTCCCTCTCTTTCTTTTATATATATTTTTATATATATAGATATCTCCATAGATTCTGTTGTTGTTGTTAAAGTCTAATGGTGTCTCAAAACTATACTATTTGGATTTCAAAAAGAAACTAGTGAAAGCATCTCTTTCATTGATTTAAAATCTCTTTAGAGATCTCGCTTTAATTATCCGTTTGAAATCCCTGTTTTTTGTTTAATTTCTTTTTTAAAGGTTTAAAAGTTTACACCATTTAAAGTGTTTTGTTTTGTATGTGTAAAACAAAAAAGCTATTTTTTTTTCTTCTTTTTTTTTTTTCACACACGCAACACTCCTATCAACACAGTAGTCTCACATATATTTTCTATGAGGTTTTATTTGCTTTCTATAAAAATACGAATTAACCAGAATATGTAAGTTGTGTAGTTTATTCACAAATCTTGAAAAATCTGTTTTCCTTCATGGAAAATTTTCAAAAATATCTCGTGTCTATCTTTTTCCAAGAACACACATATTGTCTTAGTAAATTCTTTTAAACTCTCATTGCGTGTGTGCAAGATGTACATTTCTTTAGATTCAACACATGTCTTTGACAATGAAATAATTGCATAGTGCACATTCTTTGTGTAAATACAGAATTCACGCCAAATTTTGGGGTCTTTTTTTTCTCTCTCTCTCTCCTTCTCTTAATGTATATTTCACCATTTTTAAAGATAATATTCATTAAAAGATTAGATCTATTTTTTTAAAATGCACTCGATTTTTTTTTATTTTATTTTAAATTAATAAAAAAAATCCTGCTAGTTGTCTAGACTTTAACTCCGTAGACTTGTATTCTTAACAGCTATGTGCCCATTCTGCCCCACCCCAAGAAAAAAATCTTTAAAACATTGATTAATATTAGATTTTTAAGTCTATTATGAAAAATACGCCATATGTGTGTTGCTGTTTTCTTTAACGACAAAGGGTCTTTCAATTATTATTTTTTCGCATTTACCTAGGCAACCAGGTTTTTTTTTTGTCCGTTGATATCTCCTATATATGATTTGTCGATTTTTTTTTTTTTTTTTCTTTTTTCTTTCCGTACTCAACAGATGCTCAAGTCAAACCAAATATACGGACACCATATTAAAAAAAAAATCTATAAGTTATCTCTCTGTTAGCCAAGAAGAAAGCATGTGTTATGTAGATTGTTTTATCACTTCAACTCAATACAATAACTTTTTTTCTTTTGACGACCTGCTAACATAGCTGAAACCAAAGCAATTCGATCTTTTAAACGTGTCAGACTTTTCAGCTTCATTACTGACTTCTGAATGTTTTTTTCCTCTTCCCTAAAAGTAATATTCATTTCCATAACCATTTAAAAGGTCACTTACTTGCTGTCACTCATATTGCGATTGTGTTTTTATTTAGTTTTTAAATCAGTTTCAGACCTTAACGATGCAGTTGATTTTTACTTTTTCGAGCGTGTACAAGACTTAAGGCTGTCGCTTTCAGGAGTTGAGTACGATTTACGATAAATAAATCATATGATCAAATACAATTACTGCTACAAAATGTACATGCTTTGATCTTGTATGTACTATATAGTACTCAAGATGGAATTGGTGTTTTTTTTTTTTTTTTTGTTTGTTTTTAACTCTAGTAAAATTTTGATAATGAATACGAAAAAGTAAAAGGAACTAATCATTTCTTTTAAAACCTTTTTTCTTTAAAAAATCATTGTGTATGGATGTGCTGAGCGACATCACGTGTTCGAGGTCTTTGAACATGTGGTTAAACTAAATTTAAGACCTTGCCACTGGAAGAGTTGTTGTTTTTTTTTTTTTTGTAACTATAGCAAAATTGGATTGTATCCTGGTCCCTCACTCTATTCCATTTGTGATAATCATTATTGTTAGTTATAAGGCAGCTTTTTTTTTTTTTTTTGTTTTTTTTTGACATTTGGGACGGAACTTTTAACTTAGGGACTACACAGCCCACTGTTTTACTACTGGACTATACTCGGTAGCTACAAACCATTTAGTCAATTAATTTTAACTGCTTCTAATATTATACTCGGTGTATAAAATGGGGTTTTAATGAAATTCTTAAAAACGTTCAAGATATTAAATTTGCTCTAATGTAAAAATATTTAATGTGTTGGGTAGATTGAAATAATTTTCTTTTAATTTAGACAATTTTTTTTTTTTTTTTTCAAATACTTCTTGAGACCCAGGGTATAATTTTAAAGAAAAAAAATCTATTTGTTTTATGGGGAGAACAAAAAAAGTTAAAAATCTGGCATTGGCTCATTCTGAGAATCTTTCTTTAATGACTTGCGACATTTTGCAAGTATTCGGTTCCCTAAGAGACTAAAATATGACACAAGATCGGTTTAATGTGAGGTAGCTAGATCACTGTACTAATGTTTCAGGTAACTAATTAATATCTACCAAAGAAATTGCCACAGTTTGTGGTCAGTGGTTTACGATTAACCTCTACTGGCGAATTCGATGCGGTTCAACACGTACCCACAATATCTATACCACTTGTATCGTGGAATTTTTTTTTCTTTACTAATAGCAAAACTTAGGAAAAGGGCCGGGAGATTTATTTTTCTTTTCGTGTAGATTATTTCTACAGATCACAATATAAAAAAATACCGACTCCTCCGTTCCCCCTCTTGATTTTACCATTGAGCCAAGCTTTCAAAAATTTATTTTTATTACTTATTGGGAATTTTACAAGTTTTAAACAGACTGCTATTTGAGAAAGGATACTTTTGGCGTTCAGTGTAATGTTTTGTACGTATAAAACTATCATTAATTTTATAATTTAAAACAGAATATTTTTTTCTCTTAAATTTACGATCATTTAAAGCTAACAGTGTACTACAACCCCTCGCCTGAAGAAAATCAACATTCCTGACTTTGATAAAAGTTGAAGGAAAAACAATTTTTAATAAAAAAAAAAAAAAAAAAAAGCAAACAAAACATATGTAGCTGTAGTTTTTTGTTGTAATTATTAAGTAAAATATTAAATACTTTGCTGTTATATCCTAAATTTTTCAGTGTATTATGTTACAAAAAAGACCAGTTTAAGTTAATAAACCACTTGATTAAAAAAAAAAAAAAAAAACAACTTTAAATCTTTTAGCTGGATTAACTTTTATATTAAATGTCTCTAATTGTAAATTACTTTATTTGAAAAATAATACTTTTAAGGTTTACTTAAATTCTTTTCTTAAATAATTTAATCAGTTTTTTTTTTTTTTTTTTTTTTTTTATTGTCGTATTTTTTCACTTAAGGTATGGGAGTTTTGTCTGGACCCGGATGTCAAAAAACAACCTCCTCCTTAACAAAAATGAATTCATTCACATAAATCTTACTTTCATTCTTATTTAACATTGGAAAAAAGTAACGAATTAAAATTACTTACTAATTCCTTAAATAAAAAAAACAACAAAAAACGAAGTTATTGTTTTGAAATTTTTTTTGTGTGTGGGGAGGTTATATGTATGGTTTCCATTATTTCTTCACACTTCGTTTCAGATGGAACAAAATGATTTATCAGATTTTATTTTGGGGTAAAAATTAGATTAAACCGATGTGTGAGTTAGACTTATTATTTTATTTTTTTATTTTTTTTCAATACAAGTATCATATCCCTCCGCCCGTCAAGGTTATCTAGGAGAAAAAAAACCCCTTAAATTTTATAAAATAATCCTTGTAATAAGAGACACATGTACTACTGAAGTCGACTCTTACACAGGTCGGTTCTCTTAGAATGGACAAGGTTCAAATCCTGGATGAGGCTGATTGCATTTCACATAGCGCTAATACTCTTGGGAAAGGTATGAATCCAATGATTCTCCCTCCAGCTACGGGTAAATAGTTGGGCAGTCTGGGTTTTTTGGCCTTGGTTACGTAGCCAGTCTATGAGAAGGAAAACTCTAAATTAAAATTCTCCGCTTAAAAATTGACCTTGTGTCATATTCTTCCCTTGCGGAGGGGTTGGTAAAAAATACAATGAGCACCTGAGATTTCTTGACAATCTCTAAAATAAATAAATAAAATTGCGAATAACTCAACTCTGCTTCCGTCATACACCACAGTTTTTTTTTTTATTTTTTTTATATTAAACAAAAAGTGTAACCTGCTTAATTATACAAGTTCTTACATATGTAAGACATTTTAGATTAATTAGTAACTTAAGCATTTTAAGTCTGGATAGTGTTTCTCCGACTGTTTTCGGGGATTTGTAGTTTATATGCATTAACATGTGTGTCTCTGTCTCTCTCTCTCTCTCATATATATATATAGAGAGACAGACAGACAGCATTTAATGTGTTTCCATTTAGTCTGCTAATTTTTTCAGTTGGAGAAAGTGAAATGACATTTTAATATCAGTATTGTAGATGTCGGAAGAGTGAATCCTTCCCCTTTTTATTCAAAGAGTTAAGAAAAATAAACTTATGAAATAATTACACAAAAATGTAAATATGAACGCGTTTCCTTAAGGTCTCGGAGTAAAATAACCCTAGACGAGTTGACATGGCTTTAAAACCTGTCAATCTTCCCGTGACCAAAATAACCTTAATATAAAAGTACTGATCAGAAATCATAAAATTTTATTCACGTATTCAATGGTACTCTTGGCTTTTTATTTTATTTTTTATTTTTTCATTTATTTTTGTATCGTCGGTTTTTGAAGTTTCCCGCTTGAGCTTTAAAAATTTTTTTTTTTATCAAAATGAATTATCGACATCTTTTTAATACCATTGTAACTAAGCTTTATTCTTGTTGTTTAGCGTCATGCTAAGTGTGTTTGGGGGGGATATACTACCCATGCATGTTTTGGGCTTTTTTTTTTTTTCACGTGTGCTACACACTGTTATAAGGGAAATGAAAAAAAATATAACCCCACTCTTCCTTACGAAAAAGTCATTAAGCAGTGTCTAAGTTTTTAACTTAGGGAAAGACTGTTTCAGTGAATGGTAACGGTAAAGAGTGGGGTCACTTCATAAAAATAACTTCAGAAATGGGTCCACGACTCTAACATTGTACGTTATCTTAACACTGAGGCCTTCAGGCTGTCCACCTGGTATTCGTGCCTGGTGGTTGTGAAAAGATATCACTTGGCCTCGGGGGACTGTCTCCCCAGGTCTTTGCTTGCTTGCACGACTAAGTTCATAGTTTAGCGCTTGAGGCGCTCATTTGTGGAATGCCGACCGTATCGGTGTTTTTGTACCTACAACACCGGAGTTTCGATTTGTGTGCGGGCTCCACAATAAAGCAGCCTTGTGCTATACTCTGGTTTGGTGAGAGGAAAATAGATAAATACCTCCTACCATTGAATATCTGCATATATAATTGACTAACTCGTGTTACCGCGTTATTTCTAAGATCAATAAAAAAAAAAATGGTTCATATTTAAACTAATTCTAATCATGAAAAACGACTTTATATAATCGACTTTTTTTTTTTTTTTTTTTGCTTTTTCATTATTTTCTACTGCTGTCCATATTGTGAAAACACACCACCTATTTTTATTGCTTAAAGAGAGCAGGTGTTGAAAAGCCACTCAAGAAATCTGTCTATTTAACGACAGTCCCGACTTTGCTTTCCGGCACGCTTCGTTGCACACATTAAAAGAAACTATTTCTTTTCCATTCTGTATCCATATTTCTATTCAATATATTTCTCAGTTTCCATTATGATGAGAATGTAAAAATTTCCTCGTAAATAAAGATATTCAAGTTTAATTCTTGTTTTATTCTTTAGGAGTTTCGTAACGCTCCCATAAAAAAATTGTTTTTACACTCCTCCCGCTATATATATATATATATATATATATATATATATATATATATATATATATCTCCTTAAATTTTTTGAGTCTATAACGCTAGGCCCCAAGGATTTCATGAAAATTTTCATTCATTACCAATACTGAAAACCGACGACTGGTTAAAAACACTGAAAGGGTAACCTGAAGCCTAACTTTTTAAAACATTTCTTCTGATGCCGGTGTAATTGGGAACTACAATAGTTTGGATTAACGGGCCAAGCCTTTATTTTCTTTTTTTTTTACCTAAACTTGTCTCGTTTCCGAATAATACCTGGTTCGGAAAAATCATGTCCAAAAAAAAAAAATTAGGCTTTGCGTTACCCTTACAGCTCTATGAACGTGGACTATTAATATACTAACCACGATTTCATTGTTAATAAAATATAGGGTTGATTATTTTATTGGACTTTCTATTTATTGAGAATTTTGTTTCGTCAGTTCTATAAAACGTTTCCTAGAAGCCGAAATAGAATAACAAAAAGAGTACAACTTTAATCAGGTGGTCCGCTGTGGGATGTTGCTTACGTCACAGAAATATGCCTACTACGAACGACATAAGTGAACACGTGGATTATATTCGCACGGTCGTAATTTTTATTTTCATTTTTTTAATACAAAAGACCTTTGTTTTTCCGACTTGTTTGTTGCTTTACACACTGCCTGCCTGTGTTGTTAGTACTTAGCATATTTTCGAGGCGGATGTCGCAATAACTCAAAGCGGACCATCGAATTTAAATTGTACTTATTTTTGTCTTTTTTAACCCTTAATCTAACCTTAGATGAAAACATACCCTCTGTTTATGAAAATTTTTGTCTAACTTGAGTATTAAGGAAATTCTATTTTATATATGATTTCCACGGATAATGGTTGATATTTCTCCCTACTCAGACCTCAGTGGTTATAGATAAATAAATAAAACCTTTAATTATTTACTCCATGATATTTCCTCACATTAAGATATAATTACGATAGGACAGTAGTATATTTTTTGTATTATAATTTTCTGGCGTGTGGAGGTTCGGCATATATTTTAACTATACGAGGCCTGTTCAAAAAGCATCAATGTTGAATTGCCCAGTCGGATAGGTGGGGGGACTGTAGAATACACCGACTGCACCTCAGCAGAAGGGTAAGACCCCCTTCCAACGAGTGTCCAGAATATAACACTAAACAATCTAAGGGTGAAGTTTCAGTAATTTTGGAGCTTGGGATAATACGGAATACCCCTTCATTGCCATCACTCCCAGGTCCACTCTGACCCGGAGTGGTAGCACCTGATAGGGTCCTATCTATGGGTCAAATAGAACTAAATTGCGTACTTATACAAAACTGAATTGCTTGAAATAGAACTGTAATGTCTTAACTGTGTGAACAAAAACTATACTTATACTAAACCGGAATTGTTTGAATAAGAACTGTCTGAATAAACTAAATGGTTTGAAATACTAATGTTTTTGACAAACTATCAATGAGTCAAATAGAACTAAACTGTACTTATACTTAATTGAATTGATTGAAATAGAACAGTTTTAACATTTAACTGTGTAAACAAATGATTGATTAAATTGTTTGTGATACATAGCAATACTTGGAACCATTTGACTTGTCTTAACTGAGTTGTTTAAAATAGAACTGTCCATTTGTATAAAAATGGATTTGGTATTAAATAACCCAGAATAGTTGATATGCCATTAAACCAAATCAAACTAAACTTTTTTTCTCACATTAATATTACTATTTAACATTGATTCTTTAGAATCCAAATCTATATCCTAATAAAAACCGGTTTACCACATTGAGAATGTTATCTGGTTTCTTTGTTTAATGGCATATCGACCTTCGTAGGTGATGTGATGCCAAATCCATTGTAGAACAGGAAATTCTATTTCACCCATAGCTGAGGATGGGGATAAAGGGGTTCATGCCTTTCCTAAGGGTATAAACCCGAAAGTGAACATAATAGCGTCACTGGAATTTGTACTCTTTTTACTTTGCGGTTGCTGTCCATCACTTTAGCCATTACGCATCGGGTGCTGTTTGGAATGGTGGGGGGGGGGGTAATCAAAGTCATTGTTATTGTTTAATACTCTCCGAAGTCAGGAGTTCCAAACTCTAATTTTTGACCGTCCTGTCAGCAAAGGGGTAAGACCTTCACGGAAAAAAAATATCCTTGGTCTGAAATCTGAATGTGAGGCTGCAGATCTCGAAAGTGTGGGGTGACCCCCTCATTACAATTATTCCCATCTCCACTGTAACCCGGAGTGGTAGTACCTATTACGATCCCATCTGTACGTCAAATAGTTTTAAAAACTATTCGATAGTAACGTGTGCAATGAATAAACCTTCAACAGCTCCACAAAAATCTGTTGCCCAGTTGGCTGAGGCTGTAGAATATCTCTGCAGAGGGATACCCCCCCCCACTTAACGAGTGTTCTGGATATATTAAACAATTTGATGGTGAGGCTCCAGTAATGCTGGAGCTTTGGATAATGCAGAGTACCCCTTCATTGCTATAGCTCCCATGTCCACTCGGACCCGGAGTGGTAGCACCTGATAGGGTCCTATTTATATGGCAAATAGAACTAAACTGAATTATTTGAAATTGAACTGTTTTGACAATTAACTGTGTGTAAACAAAAGCTATACTTATACTAAACTGAATTGTCTTAATATGCAACTTAATATTTATAAAAATAGATTTGGCATTAAATAAACCAATGGTTGATGTGCCATAAAACCAAACCACATAAATCTGAATATGAACGTGGTTTCCTAACCATTTGGCATAAAATAAACGTAGATTGTCGCCCAGTCGGCTGTAGAATACATCTATGCGGAGAAGACCCCTCCCCAATGGGTGTTCTGATATAACACAAAACAATCTGATCGTGAGACTCCAGTCTTCGATTTTTGGTGAATGCAGAGTACCCCTTCATTGTTCTTGCTCCCAGGTCCACTCTAACCTGGAGTGGTAGCACCTGTTAGGGTCCTGTTTGTGTCAAATAGAACTGTTTAACATTAAAACTGAACAAATTACTAAGGCGAAATTGAATTGTATGAAATAGAACTTTTACCATTTAACGGTGTAAACTAATGATTAATTGAATTGTTAGTGATACATAGCATTAATTAAAACCATTTAACTGTGTACAAATTATTCACTTTGAAATCATGTATATCTATTTTAAATGTACACAAATGATTAATAGTAAATAAAATCATTCGTGTTTAGGTAGAAATGCTTAAAACCATTTAACTATGTGCCAAAAATTTTTTTTTTCAAAATGAGCCCAGGCTCATTTAAATGTTATCTCCAAAATGCATTTACAAATCATATTTGATATATGTATCAAAAGGATTGGGGAGTGTCCTTGTGGTGTAGTGGTTAAAGCGGTGGATTGCGGAATCGTAGTAAGCGAGTTCATACTCCAGTCGCGCTATTACGTTCACTTTCGGGCAAATACTCTTCGGAAAGGTACGAACCCCCTTATCCTCCCAGCTATGGGTTTAATAGTATCACTACTGTTCTTCTAGGAGAATGGCTTTGGCATTAAATAACCTACAAAGGTTGATATGCCACTAAAAAACCCAAAAGGATTTGGCAATGAATAACCTACAATGGTTGATATGCCATATAACTCGATCCAACCCATGGTCCAGTTGGCTCGGGCTGCAGAATACACTGACTGCATCTCTGCAGGGGAGTAAGTCTTCCCCAGTAAGTGTTCTGGATATGACACTAAACACTCTGATTGTTAGGTTGCAGTAATGCTGGAGCTTTGGGGAATGCGGAGTACCCCTTTATTGCTATCGCTCTCAGGTCCACTCTATCCTATCCCGGAGTGGGGGCACCTGATAGGGTCTTATCTATGGGTTAAATAGAACTAAATTGTGTGTTTATACTAAACTGTTTGAAATGCAACTTTTTTACATTTAGCTCTGTATAAACAAAACTATTTATGCATATTTGAAGATATAAAGATCTTGAAACGTGGAAACTTAATCATACTGATTTAATTCGGCATTAAATGACCTGAAAAAGGTCGAGTCGTCGTAAAACAAACCAACCGACCAAATCATATATATCTAATTTGTATAAAGAGGATTTAGCATTTAAATAACCAACAATGGTTGATATGCCGTAAAACCAAACCAAAGGTAGACTGATTGATGTGCCTTTTTTTTTTTTTTTTTTTTTTTTTTTTTTTTAAATTAACCAGTTTAATTTCAGATTACAAAGCGATTGCTTTTGAATATTAATCTGTCAATTCTATAGCTTGGGCGTATGGGTTATTTATTGATTCGCTTAACGGCTTTCGTCGTGTAGAAATGAAACTAGCAACTAGAGTTCTAATCCTTCTTGGGTTGGCAACCAGTCTAGAAGGAAAACTCAAATCAAACTGATTGTACTCCGTTTGAAAATTGACCCCTACCTTGGCACACCCTACTCGTCTTGGAGGGTTTGGTTCAATACTTGAATGTTTGTAACTTAAATATTCTCATAAATTTACAAAAAGTAAAATAATAGAAACTGCTTTTATTTTGGTCTTATTCTCTCACTGACTTTTTAGCAGCATCCATCTTTGCTCTTTTCCCCTAATCAGAAAGATACTATTGACTTAGGGAATGTCTGTTTTAAAGGGTACAGTAAACAAACTTTGAAAACTGTTATATAGGTCCACAAATATTTATATTCTTTTAGAAATTTAGTTCTTGCACGTGTTTCCAGCTCCTTGCTTTCTTCAGAGACCTTTTAATGATTTTTCGGTTGTGGCTTTTGGTTTATATAGTGGTCACTGTTTTTGATGGAGTGGTTGTTTCTTTTAATTCCGTGATAGACTCCTTGTAAGTGTTGGCTTTTTTTTTTTTTTTTTCTTTTCTCCTCTCGTCTTTCCAGGAGTGATTTCTGTCCTTTCTTGTGCACTTTCTAACCCCCACCCGCCAATTAGTCTTTTATATTTAATATGCTTGTAAGCTTTTCTGTTTTACTCTGGGTCGTTGTGTGTCTTTGTGTATAGTTTATTGGTAGTTTTTTTTTTTTTCTCTTCTGGGTGTTAAAATTCAGCTGACGACTACTTAGTGTTTGTTTTTTGTGTGTGTGTGTGTGTGTGTTTTGCTTTTTCTGTCTGTGTTTATGTTCTTTTCAGTGTGGGCTTAAATCTTTCAATAATGTTTTTTTTCCTTTTCTTATATATACCTACTGAGCCAGAAGTAATCTACTTAGATTTCAACTAACCGGGCCATCAGGATAATTCGCTCTACTTAGGGTGTTAACATTCTAACGTTTTAGCTTAAGGTATTCTGTGGGTGTCTTTTTTCTCTTTTGATTAGACATTGTGATATTGGATGATTGTTTTCAAGCAGTTCGAATGTTTTTAGTTTTTATTTATATTAATGAAATCCCCCACCCGATATCAGTTTGTGTAATTTTTTATTTACTAATTGCATTATCTAAGTTTTTTTTTTTTTTTTTTTTTTTTTTTCACACCGTCAGAATATAGATGGGTATAAAACTAAAAATTACATATATAGTGGAACACTAAGCTGTTAGTATTCCAAGTTATTGCTTATTGAAATTTGAAGAGAAGAAACACGTAAAAAACAAATGGATTTGCCGAATTTTTAAAGCTTTTTTTTATGCCGATGAGGTTAAAAATAGTTTAGATTTATCGCGGTCGGAATGTTTTCAAAGTTTGATATGATTGTTGTGAATTAACACAAAGGATTGTCCTGCAGGAGTTATATATATTTGCAAAGCAAGGAAACAGTGTTACTTTTGTCTCCATTATCTAAATAAATAGATAAAATGCTCGAATGAATTTTCACAAAATCTACGAACGTGTTGGGACTGTCTCGTTTGAAATAATATACAAAAATATTTTATAAAATGATATTGCATAACTGGACACGTTTGCTTAACTTTTTCATTTGTTTTGCTCTGTGGAAGATATTCGTTTTATTTGATTGTATATCGGTCCCCATATGGGTTAGCACAAACATTTTTATTCATGACCAGATTTTCAATGTTTCCTTGCATATTTTAAAGCTGCATTATCAACCCTATAATCATATACTTAATTATATGAATAAATGAAATCTAATGTGGTCACGAAGCGGGGGATGATTTTATAACATCCAGAAAGACAAATAGCTAAAACCGTTTGCTTTCTTTCTTTCTTTAATGGCATAGGAAGTTTTCATGGGTTATTAATGCCAAAATTTGATTCTTTTGTACATGTTTAATCATGACTATTTTGCCCAGTCGGCTGGGGCTGTAGAATTTACCGGCTGCATCTCTTAGGAATGACCCCCCCCCCCACAAAGAGTGTCCAATTTCAGACAGTAAATAGTCTGATGGGGAATGCGGAGTACCCCTTCTTTCCCATTTCTCCCAGGTCAACTCTGGCCCGGAGTGGTAGCATCTGATAGGGTCCTATCTATGGGTCAAATAAAACTTATTGACATTTAAATTGTATTTATGCTAAACTGAATTGTTTAAAAAAGTTGAAATTGAACTGTTTTTAGATTTAACTAATTTTTTTCTTTTTACAAACGAAACTGTAAGCTTAACTGGGTGTAAATAAATGACTGTTTAATTGAATTGTTGGTGATACATAGCAATAAGGCGACCGTAGTCGAGGGCGATCCGAAGGCTCCCTTTTTGATTGCTACTACACCAAGGTGTAGGGAGGGCGCTATTCCATTCCCTGGATTGCTCCACTTTATCCATGATCCATACCTTATAATGCTGAGTATTTAGCAAGGAGGCATCAAGTACCTTTTTTTTTTTTTTTTTTTTTTTTTTTTCTGTCGAGTCTTTGCTATGACTCGACCTGGGATTGAACCCAGGTCTCCCGGGCCATTGGCCAACACTCTAACCATCATGCCAATGTCCGGTTACATAGCAACACTTGGAACCATTTAACTTTGACATGTTAATTCAATTTAGCATAAGAAGTTTGTTAAATTTAAAACAGTTCTATTTGAAATAAACTGTGTAAACTCAAAACTTTAATTATTGTAAACTGATTATTTGAAATTAAGTGAAACTGTGTTTAAAAAAAATCATCTCAGACTTGTTTTATCTAAAAATGTGCTAAGAAATCGTATGCCTGAAAAGGATTTGGCATTAAATGACCCACAATACTTGTATACCACCAAACCATTATAATGGTTTCATGTATTCTTATTCAATATTGATAATTTTCTAATAGATTTAATTGATCTATAGATAAGATCCTAATCACTACGGGTGAGTGGACCTTGAAGTAATGGTAATGAAATGTTGACTCCTCACTCCGCAGAGCTCTTGAAAAGGAACCTCATCACCGGATGTTGTTAGTATTATATCCGGTACACTGTGTTTATATTATCAGAATCTCTTCATCCCTGTGGTATGACAATCAAATGCAGTAGATGGGTTCGTTACTTTGAAGAGTAAAATGTGGTGGCGTATGTACTGGTGTCACACCGTAATGTTATTTTGGTTGAATAAATGAAGTTATCAATATATTATGGAAATTCATATCGTGTGCATATATATGCCAGCACGTCAGTGAAGTTTTAATTTTTTTAAATTTTATTTAGCCATTTAATGTTCTTTGAGAGAATAAAGCAATTTCCAGTATATTTTGCAAGTGAATTATTTTGTGGCGTCTTCATTCAGGCTGAAGACTTCCAAATTTTTGTAACAGAAGACTATGGAATCTCAATGAGAATCATTCACTCGTTTCTAAATAGAAGCATCAATTTCATAATGGACGACCTTGAGAGCTGAAAACCCAAAGGATTCTCTACTCAACGAGTAAATTCTATGAATATTCAATAGAATAATGATGCCCGACTTTACCGGTGTTCGGACTGGGATCAAAGCGTGATATCTGTTCATCTCTTTTAGCTGAATAGGAGCGGCAATATAATAAAGCTATCTTGGTTCCGGAGATTCAAACTATGCTGCAATACTTCCCTATATGAACCAAGGTTGACAGTCAGTAGTTCAACGCCAGCGTGACTGAAGACTGGGTCTTTTTTTTTCCCTTCCCCTATCGAAAGCGCATGGATCCTTCGTTAAAGAGACTAGGTGTGTGTGTGTGTGTGTGTGTGTGTGTGTGTGTGTGTGTGTGTGTGGAGGTAGTTGCATATCAGTTCTGTACAACCCTTTCAAACTTATGCTTTCTCAGTTTCATGTATAATACACCGCATTAATGGTTCACCAATGGCCCGGGAGATCTGGGTTCAATCCCAGGTCGAGTCATACCAAAGACTTTAAAAAATGGTACTTGATTCTACCTTGCTTAAAACTCAGCATTATAAGGTAAGGATCAAGGGTAAAGTGGAGCAATCCAGAGAAAGGAGTAGCACTCTCCTCTACACTTTGGAGTAGCTTTCGAAAAGGGAGCTTTCGGGTCACCCTCAACTACGGTCGCCAACTTTACTTAATTGTACTGACTACAATGCAAGTACAGTGGATGATGGTATTTTGCGCTGATTTTGATAAGATTTAATCTTTTTAACACTTTTGTAACATAGCCAGATATGAATATGTGAAATAGACATACCCATACCGGTAAACGTTCATAACGCATATATATATGAATCCCAAAACACGACTTCTTAGTTCAGGTACGAAACTTTTTATTACCTTTTTTTTTTTTTTTTTTTTTTTTTTTTTTTTTTTTTTTCTGAGTTGAAAGGTTTTTCGACATAAAGAGAGATACCATCTTTCTATACTGACTTTTCCATCTGCCCCAAACCACGTGCGACATCTGCCACAAGGCCTCGGCGAGCAAGCGAAAATCAAACTTCTTCTCCCCAGGCAGAACTCGACTAACTGACTTTTCTCAAATCTCCCGTGCACGCTCCCGGTGCATGACGTCATTCACATCCCCTGGTCATACTTTCTATCTGGGATTTTTATTTTGACACCTGTGAATGACACATCCTCCCCGCGCGCGCGTCAACACCTGCGCTCAAATTTGCACCTAACTAACCCATGCGCTAAGCGAAAGGTTCTCAGTCTAACTAAACCCAAAGGCAGGGTATATAAAACGAAATCCCTCGGCTATTATATTACACTTTCCCTATGCGTTTTCTTTTTCATTTAGCTTTTTTTTTTTTTTTTTTTTTTTTTTTTTTTTTTTTACGTTCATATCTGCCAAGACCAGGCAAAATAAAGACACATACAACATTGGCCCACTGGGTAGTGTTTTCGCCAATGGTCCGGGAGACCTGGGTTCAATCCCAGTTCGCGTCATACCAAGGACTTTAAAAATAGTACTTGATACTTTGCTTAACACTCGGCAATATAAGGTACATATCGAGGGTAAAGTATAGCAATCTAGGGAAAGGAGTAGCTCTCTCCCCTACACCTCGGTGTAATAGCTATTGAAAAGGGATCCTTCTGGTCGCCCTCGACTACGGTCGCCAACTTTACTTAGTTACAAAGACCAGGTTGAATAAAAAAAATTAAAAACAAAACAAATATATCTAAAAAAAAAAAACAATGTTCCCAACTTTATACATAGGCAGTCAGTCATTTATGGCCGGTTGAAAGAATAAAAACTGAGCTTGATTTTTGCCCTTCCCTTTGCAGAAAAATTTCGAAGAAACAACTCGGGCTTTTTAAGTCTCATTGAGTACCCCATTAAAAAGGCCTTGTGCCACATATGTTCTCCGACGAAAGCAACAAGCTGGAAACATACACATGACACGTATGTAAGAACAAAATAAATGAATTAAAAAAAAAAAATACAAATCTCTTTGTGGACCTACCTATTTTAAAAAATATTTTTATTCTTTGTTTGGACCTACAACAAACATATTTAAGGATTTGGCATTAAATAACCTACGATGGTTGATATGTCGTAAAACCCAACCAAAAAAAAAAAACTAGATATGGTCCTTATTGTTTTAGAGCGCAGGGTAACATCTATCAAGTCATCTAACAGTCAAGGACAAGAGTGTGTATGTGGGTGAGAGAGGGATAACTTTTCATGCTTAGCAACCCAATTTAATTTTATTGGCTACAAATAATGCTGCACCAATAAAAATTCTCGTATGTTGACAAAATCTTATAAAGTTTAATTTTTTTTTTTTTTTTTTTTTCATATCTTCGTCCAAATTTAATTAATATATCAGAAATGAAATTTTTTTTACTAATATTTTAATGACTTTTTCGAGATTGCATATTTCTTTATTTCTGAGAAGGCATTGGGATATCAAGTTATAAAGTAGAAGCATCCAATTTTAATTAGTTTTTCGAGAAGGTCCTTGAAGTCTGTAGGTTCCTCACCCTGGTCCTAGAATTTATCCCATTTTATTTTTCAGCCGACTAGTTCTTTGGTCTTTAGCTTCCTCGTTGTGTGAAGTAGCTCCTAATTTGATAGAGCAATATAAAATTTTTTTTTTTTTTTTTTTTTTTTTTTTTTTTTTTTTCGGACCGTCAAAAAATGTTTGGCAGTTGAATATTTATCGGAATGACAAACTGTAACTAATATATTAACCTACTCTGAAATAATTAGTTTTGACCCTTCACTTGATGTATTAGCTGGTGAGTTTGATAATTTTAAAGTTTTAATTCACCAAAATACCTGTCCGTTTGTCTGTAATCTTAAGGCTTTGCTATATTTGAGATTTCGATCAAACCTTTCGGAATTGTGAGTCGTATCTGAGATGGGTTATAAACTGTTTTTGGCGAAGATTCCTTGGTCTGTTTACTCGCCATAAAACCTAGGTCAATAAAACGTTAAATAATGGATGCTATGTAATTACTTAACTAAGATGTTTGACAATGAGCGAACATAATTTTCGAAGCTCTAAGAAAGCGACAATTTAACAGATTATAGATTCATCGTTACTTAGATTTGGTAATTTAACGAGAATGTTTTTCCTGCGTAAGTTGGCTTTAAGTCAAAGTTGGCCAGTTTGTTTGGGTAAGTTTTTGAAGGGTCTCTCTCTCTCTCTCTCTCTCTCTCTCAGTGAATCTGAGAACATTGACTGCAGAGGGGTAAGACACACTCCCTCTCTACAAAGTGTTCTGGATATACTGTTGGTAATATTTGATATCATATAATTGTACAAATTATTAATATTAAGACTAGATATTCGAAGCTATAATTATATACTAAGGATTATTATTAGACTTGGTTTGGTTTTATGGCATATGAACCATTGTAGGTTATTTCCTGCCAAATCCTCTCTATATGTATATATTCGAGTAAGTCAAGAAAGTTAAATAATTCAGAGTATTGCTATATATCACTAACAATTCAATTGAACGTCAGTTATTTGTTTACACACAGATGATCAAAGAGTTCTATTTTAAACAATTCAATTTCGCCTAAGTCATTTCTTTGTAGACAGTTTAAATGTTCAACAGTTCTATTTGATGCAAAGATAGGACCCTATCTGGTGCTACCATTCCAGGGCCAGAGTGGACCTGGGAGTGATGGCAATGAAGAGGTACTGCGCATTCTCTAAAGTTCCAGCTTTATTGAAGCCTCGCCATCAGATTAGTGTCATATCATAACACTCATTGTAGGGGGGTACTCCCCTGCTGAGATGCAGTTGGTGTATTCTACAACATTAACCGAATAGACTGGGGATTTTAATTGGTTACTTAGAATCATACAAAATTTGGTCTTTATGGTGCCACTTGTGAAGCATGTCTTTGGTCGGAATAACCTATCGAACCCCATCCCTATCCCGAAATTATTTATTTTGCGCCTATTTGTTTCGGTAACAAATGAGTTTTAGATCCTATTTTTCTACAATTTTTTTTCGCTCCACGAGGTTCTTGCTAACATGTTTAAAAATATAGTAGTGTAAATCCTATATACATATTTACCCAACCCCTCCGCTCGGGCAGGATATGACACAAGGTCGATTTTTAAGCCAAGTTTAACAGGTTTGAATATAGTTTTCCTTCTCCTAGACTAGTTGCCTCACCAAGGCTGAAGAACCTAGTCTGCCCTACTATTTCCCCATAGCTGGAGGGAGAATAATTGGATTGATACCTTTCCCAAGGGTATTAGTGCTATGTGAAATGCTATCAGTCTCGTTCAGGATTTGAACTCGTGTCGTCGTGTCCATATCCTACGACGATAACCATTACACCACGGACACCTCCAGTGTAAATCCTATATAGGATCCTATTTTTTTTTTTTTTTTTTTTTTTTTTCTGGAATTTTTGCTTGATCAAGTAGCTTTTTTTTTTTTTTTTTTTTTTTTCTAGTCTTTGGTATGACTCGACCTGGGATAGAACCCAGATCTCCCGGGCCATTGGCGAACACTCTAAGCATTATGCCAATGTCCGAAACCAGTGATACCTCTAGACACGAAATTAACTCTCATCTTGGAATTTTTGTAGAATGGGACAAGATTTACCCTATAAATAGCGTAGTTCGCTCCAGTCTCCAAAAGCAGTCGTATAAAGTGTAAATATTATACCCCACCCCAAGAAATATGTTCGTTAATGACAACATAGTCATTTTCATAAATGTTAAAAAAGATAAGGGCGCTACAAAGCGTTCACGTGATGCTACGAAATGATTTCTGGGAGAATCGCTGTCGGGCGGGATTTTTGTTATCGTATCTTGAATAAGCGACATTAATATTTGTCGACTTTACCAAGGCTTTCGACTCCATTCACAGAGGAAAGATGGAACAAATCCTACTAGCGTACGGCATACCTAAAGAAACCGTAGCGGCAATAACGATTCTCTATAGAAACACTAAAGTAAAAGTACGATCACCAGATGGAGACACAGAATACTTCGACATTGTAGCAGGAGTACTACAAGGGGACACGCTGGCTCCGTATCTCTTTATTATTTGTCTAGACTACGTACTTAGAACATCGATTGACAAAATCAAAGAGAATGGCTTCGAACTGACGAAGAAAAGAAGCAGAAGATACCCCGCAACAACAATTACCGACGCCGACTACGCCGATGACATAGCGATACTGGCAAATACACCTGACCAAGCCGAAACACTTCTGCATAGCCTGGAACGAGCAGCAACAAGCATAGGCCTCCATGTTAATGCACACAAAACGGAATATATGTGCTATAAACAAACGGGGGACATCTCCACTCTAGAAGGAACCCCTCTTAAACTAGTAGACAAATTCACGTACCTAGGAAGCAGCGTCGAATCAACCGAAAAGGACATCGAAACGAGGTTAACGAAAGCATGGACAGCTATCAATAGGCTATCGACTATATGGAAATCAGACCTAACCGATAAAATGAAACGCAGTTTCTTCCAGGCAGCGGTCACATCGATACTGCTATATGGATGCACTACATGGACGCTAACAAAACGGCTGGAGAAGAAACTAGATGGCAATTACACAAGAATGCTGCGTGCAATCCTGAACAAGTCCTGGCAGCAACACCCCACAAGACACCAACTGTACGGCCACCTGCCCCCTATCACGAAATCTATTCAAGTTAGGCGAACCAGACATGCAGGACATTGCTGGAGAAGCAGAGATGAACTCATAAGAGATGTACTCTATGGATCCCCACACACGGCCACGCAAAAGCAGGACGACCAGCACGAACGTACATTCAGCAGCTATGTGAGGATACAGGTTGTTGTCCTGGAGACCTGCATAGGGCGATGAACGATAGGGAGGAGTGGCGAGAGAGGGTCAGGGATATCCGTGCTGCCAGCACGATATGATGATGAAATGAGACGGAAATTTCTTCGAAGCCGGTTTCGTCTTCTGAATTTTTCGTTTAATGGGATTTTCGTTCGTTGAGGTTCCACTGTAATTGAAATCATACAAGTGTATTCAAGTTATCAAGTATTCTATCTAATACAAATATGTAATATAACTGTATGTGAGAAGGAGAGAGAAAAAACCCTCTTGAACTATGCAAAAAAAAAAAAAAATTTTTCAATGAACGCTATTCTCTAAACCCTTAGCATAAAATTACTCTTGACAGGTTGACTGTTAAGATCAATTAACCCCCCCCCCAAGAGGACAGGATACGACACACGTTCTTAAGCGGAGTACAGTTGGCCTGAATTCAGTTTACCTCATTCACTTCAATCACTGATATTAGAAGTGCTTTCTTTATGTAGAGATCGTTCAAAAAGATGCATTCGAAAATGTTTTAATTTCTTATTCTTTTTTTTTTTCCGCATGGGAATTCGACCCATGTTTGTCTGACATTTAAATGAAAACATCGACTGACAATGAAGATTTGAATGGATAAGGACGAACTTAGGAAAAAGGGTGGGAGAATGAGATATGAGCTGGAGCAAAAGTAATGAATGATCTTGGTGATCTACAAATGGTTCAGTTAGTATTTATAAAATTAGTATCTACATCACCTTCATTGAAAAGCAGGCTTCATAAAATATGGTTCATCATTAGGCGGGCTGCAATACTTGAAAAAAATTCAAGGGGATTTTTCGTTTAATGTTCCTCCACCATCTTAACTACATAAGACCATTAGTGTAAGGATCTTCCTTTAGAAGTAGGGAAAATGTTTCTCTCTCTCTTTTATTCCTTGTTCTCTCTTTCTTTGTTCGCTCTCTGTATATCTGTCTCTTTCTTTCTTTGCTCTCTCTCTCTGTTTTTTTTTTCTCTCTCTCTCTTTGTTTTTTTGTCTCTCTTTGTTTTTTTGTCTCTCTCTTTGTTTTTTGTCTCTCTTTGTTTTTTGTCTCTCTTTGTTTTTTGTCTCTCTTTGTTTTTTGTCTCTCTTTGTTTTTTGTCTCTCTTTGTTTTTTGTCTCTCTTTGTTTTTTTCTTTCTCTTTGTTTTTTTCTTTCTCTTTGTTTTTTTCTTTCTCTCTTTGTTTTTTTCTTTCTCTTTGTTTTTTTTTCTTTCTCTCTTTGTTTTTTTTCTTTCTCTCTTTGTTTTTTTTCTTTCTCTTTGTTTTTTTTCTTTCTCTCTTTGTTTTTTTTCTTTCTCTCTTTGTTTTTTTTCTTTCTCTCTTTGTTTTTTTTCTTTCTCTCTTTGTTTTTTTTCTTTCTCTCTTTGTTTTTTTTCTTTCTCTCTTTGTTTTTTTTCTTTCTCTCTTTGTTTTTTTTTCTTTCTCTCTTTGTTTTTTTTTCTTTCTCTCTTTGTTTTTTTTCTTTCTCTCTTTGTTTTTTCTTTGTTTTTTTTTCTCTCTCTGTTTTTTTTCTCTCTCTCTCTTTGTGTGTTTTCTGTCTGTCTGTCTCTGTCTCTCTCTCTCTTTGTGTTCTGTCTCTCTCTCTCTCTCTCTCTCTCTCTCTCTCTCTGTTTTCTGTCTCTCTCCCTCTCTGTGTTTTCTGTCTCTCTCTCTTCCTCTCTCTCTCTCTCTGTCTTTGTGTGTTTTCTGTCTCTGTGTTTCAAGGGAGATAACTCTAGGTACATTGTTATTTAATGTATTTACCCCTGCTCAGCCCGTAGGGGTTAGGATACGCTGTCTTTATCCTCTGTAGAAAGGTTCGAGCTTCCTCCAAGCCTCTAAAAAAGATTTCCTGTGTATGTATCTAAAGTGCATCTGGTAGTGAAACTCCAGTTGTGTGGAGATCTTTTGAATATGAAGTCAGTTTTATTGCGAATCACCGACTGCATCACTGCAGACGGGTAAGACCCCCCCCAACGAGTGTCCTGCAAACGATACAATTTGGGGAATACGGAGTACTCCTTCATTACCATCGCTCGCAGGTCTACTCTGGCCCAGAGTAGTAGCATCTGATAGGGTCTTATCTGTGGGTCAAATTGAACTAAACTGACTACTTATGCTCAACTGAACAGTTTGAAATAAAACTGTTTAGGGTATAAATGTCATAGAGCCAAACTTTTATCAAACTAACTTAATTCGGCATGAAATAACCCGAAAAGGTTGATAAGCCGTGTAACAACCAACCAATCATTCTGACGAGGACCCCATTTATGGGTCAAATTTTAAAATTAAGAATAGTTAGTTGAAGCTATGATTCTTTCCTAAGAATTATTAGTTACTCGTAACCATATAATTGTTTGCAAACAAATGATTATTATAAAATAAGTTATTTGAAATTGTAAATATTACTTTACAAATTATTTGTATTATATAGGAATACTTTATATCGTATACCTGTGCAAAAAATTCGTTAAAAACGGCACAAACCTATAACCGCAGAGGCATAAAATAACCTTAGACGGGTTGACATGCCATCAAACAAACCTTTCGCATGATGGCAGGATGCGACACGGTGTTCTAACGAAGAACAGCTGGTTTGAACTCGGTTTTCCTTCTAAGCTGGTTGCCACGCCAAAGAGTACAGTTCTATAAGGGAGGAAGGAGAAATGAGTTCATGCCTTAAATTTGTTTTAATTACTTGCAAATAACACCCTTTTCTGCCTCACGACATGATGACTTGCCCAATCGGCTGATGGGGGAGGGGCTGTAGAATACACCAACTGCTTCTCTCCAGTGAGGTAACCCCCCCCACAACAAGTATCTTAGATATGACCCTAAACAATCTCGTGGTGAGGTTCCAATAATGGAGCTTTGGGGAATGCTGAGTACCCCTTCGTTGCCATCGCTGCCAGGTCCACTCTAACCCGGAGGGGTAGCACCTGATAGGATCCTATCTATGAGACAAATAGAACTAAACTGCCGTACTTATGCTAAACTGAATTGCTTGAAATAGAACTGTTTTTGACATGGAATCTGTACTTAGGCTAAACTGAATTGTTTGAATTAAAACTGTTTGACTGAATAGCTTGAAACAAATGTTTTTGACAAACGGTGTACTCATGTTAAGTTGAATTGTTTGAAATAAAGCTGTTTATTTGTATAAAAATGAATTTGGCGTTAAATAACCTACAAAGGTTTATATGCCATAAAACCCAACTAACCAGGAAGACGTTAAAATGCTTTTCAAATTAATTTTTCAACTTAAATTTTATTTTGAAGTGAAAATTAAAACAAAACAAAAGTGGCTATATTTTGTTCTCTTTGGTTCATTTTGTTTCAAATTCAGATGTATCTGCGATAGTTTTCCTAAGTTTCATGGACGGGATTAAATTCCTTTGTTTTTTGTATTGATCCTAAACAGGTGCAACATTTTTATCCCAGTCAAAAAGCGCTGATGGTGAGGCTCTAGTTCTAGAGTGTGAGTATCGCTTTCGTTGCTTTTGAAAGTTATTAGATTGGAATGTAATACTATTATATGAGCTTAACTCTGTGAGTACATGTGCATACGTGCGTGCAGTTGTGAGTTGGCAATTGGTATGTGTGTGTGTGTGTGTCCATATAGGGACCGATACATATTTGTGTGTAACCTCCCGTATAAAGCGAAGATGGTCAAATAAAAGCGGGCCACGACTTAAAAGAAAGTTATCACACTTTTTTTAGGCGTCTAGAGGCATGTTATCTGCCAGTATTTTTATGTCTAACCCAATCTGGCAATAGGAATGTTCAGCCCTGGATATAGACAAATGGGGGGTCAGTCTGCGACTAGAAGGAATAAGACACGACCATTATAGTCAGAAGAATACAGACACGAAGAAGAGATAGATGGCACCGGAGATATAGAGATGGGGCTAAGAAAACAGATCCAGGAGAGATGGGGTGCGGTTACCGGAGAATGGAGAACGGATAGACATGCAGATTGGTTGCGAAGACGATAACAGAGACCGGAAAATCTACCTGTCAGTCTACCTTTTTAGTTAAGGGAATTTTTGCCAACCAAAGTGAGAACTTGAAAAACCGTAACGTTGTGAAGATTAGCCGTCAGCTTTATTTTCTTTTTTAGTTAAGATTTCGTTGTGAAGTGTCACACAAATCTCCTTTATTTAAACATTTAATTTTTTTGTTTCTACCTTGTTTTTTTTCTTTGTGGAATCATCGCACACATGCATTGTGACTCGGCCTGCTGAGAAAGACAACACAACGAAGGGTCGGGTGATCACGCGGCCGGAGATAACAATGCCTGATTCATATTTCCACAAGAAACATTTGAAACTGTTAAAAGGTGTGCAAATAAGGACCCAAAGGAAGATAGATGGTCCCTCCTTCGCAGTTTCAAAGTTTAGACTTGCAAAACACGCATATAGAATTTATTAGGACCCAAATGTCACTATTTCAGTTGACAGTCGCATATAAACCCCAGGAAAAATGTGTCGGAAAGTTAGATCGTTTTGACCTAGGGTTCTGTTTACATTGAAATTACTCTTGTAAAATCGATAAAAACCGATATTTCCATTCTGATTGGTATACGAAACAACTGCTTGGTACGCAGTGAAATTTAAACAGCTGATAGAATAAATGTCAAAATGATTAGGGAATAGGTAGTTGTTATATAGTGATATAACTGCAAATTATTTTGATCAAATTTCACTATTAAATATCCTATAAAAGGTTCATATGCTGTTAAACAAACAAACCTAACTTGTTAAACCTTACATTAAGCAAAGTCCCCTTGTAAAAATAGGCGTCGCTTGCGTGTGTCATAAGGCTGTTAACATGTATCACCTAGGATCGAACTTCCTACTTCGTAGTTACGAGACAAGCTTACTATTAAATGATATCTAGATTCCCGACGTAAACACCAAATAATTAAAATAAAAACTATGAACAATTTACGTCAGATAATTTTTGTAGCTCTAGTTTTTAAGATTCTTAAAATTCCAGATATCTTTGACAGCATAAAGTTTTCAAGGTTTAGTGAATTTTTTTAAAAATCCGTACAAACAAAAACGGTCGAGGCGGAGTTGGAAATATATAAGTAGGTCAGACAATTTTTTTTTTTATTACTTTTTGCTTGTCTACTGCAGGTTTTATGCTAAAATTGTAACTTGACTAAAAGCACTCCTTCGCTTTGAGCATCACTTTTATTTATTTATTTATTTTTACCCCTTCGTCTTTTAATATTTTTTCTTTTCGCTTTCAATAACGATAAAAATCAGTGTTTTTAAAAGGTGTGATTTTAAAATAATGATAATAGTAATAATGATTTGGCGGGGGGAGAAAATGTCGGCTGCTGAGACCACCACCATTTTCGTGTTTCTAGTCAGGAAACGCTGTAGGTTTGACGTTGAAACAGACAAAAAAGTAAAGAAAAAAAAGGCCGCTCCTCTTAAAACACATCCGTCTTATTTAATAGCAATAATATTATTCTTATATTGACTGCACAGCACGTGTTGAAATGTTTTCTGGCTAATTTTCATGTCGGGATATGTTATTTTTCTGGTTTTTGTTTTTCACTGAATGTTGGGAGACAGTCGCACGTAAAAGTGATCATTTATGGTTGAGGGAAAATAACTGTAATCTTATTTGAAAAACCTTACCACTTCATAGACTTTTTTTTAATGAATTATTATCCATGAAAAGAGTTGTGTACAGAAGTAATGGGCATCTCAAATGACCCATAACGGTAATTTTTGATTTATTTTATTTTGCTTGTATCAGAATAGCCCACCCATCACACTTGAAGTTAATTCTGTTGTAATATAAATAAAATTATAGAAATGTAATACTTCTCCATCCACATAATGGTAAAGCTCTGTCGGCGATGCTGAGAATATGTTGACTGTATCTTCTGCTGAGGGGTAAGACTCTCTCCTCTAAAAATGGGTGACACTGAATTGTCTGGTGATGAGTCTACTGTTCCGGAACTTGACGGGATGCTTTTTCTTTGCCATTGCTCTGGGGTCTATTCTAAGTAGGAACCTAGTTGGCTGGCGCTGTAGAATACACCAACTGCATCTCTGCAGAGGGGTACGACTCCCCCAATGAGTGTCCTATCTATGGGTTATAAAGAACTGTTTGACATTTAAACTGAGTGAAAACAAATAACTTATGCTAAACTTAATTGTTGGAAATAGAACTGTTTGGTCATTTGTTTATACAGTTAAATGATCAATGTTTAATTGGATTGTTAGAGATACATAATTACTTGAAACCATTTAACTGTGAAAAAAAAAAAAAACTTGTCTAAGAATATCTACAAGATGTATTTACAAATCATATATTAATCTGTCTAAAGATAATTTAGCTTTAAATAAGCTATAATGGTAGATATTTCATAGACCATTTGGTTTGGTTAGGTTTTGAGTGGTGTTTTCTCTTTAGGGTCCTATCTGCGCGTCAAATAAACCGGAAAATTATTTGGATTAGATAAGAATACTTGACACCATATATTTGTATTAAGAGTCTGTAAAATTATTTGTATTAAGAGTTATTTGAAGCCATAATTGTTTACTAAAAATTATTAGTTACTTAAAATCTTATAACCGTTATATTGTATAACTTTGTGCACTCTCGCCCCCTTTGAAAAACCACCTAAAACTCTAAATTGATTTAAAATAACAGATGACATTCAACTATTAGAATATGGTTGGTTGGTTTGGTTTCCTTAATGGCATATCAATCTTCATTGGTTATTTAAAGTTAGACCTTCTTGTAGAAGGACAGTTGAGCTGCTATTTAACCCATAGCTGGTGGAAATAAGGAAGTTCATACCTTTCTCAAGTGTCCAAAAGTGAATGTAATAGTAACTGAAGTTAACTCATTTACTTCAATATCAAATGGAACAAACTGTGTGCAAACAAATGTCAAATGGTGACTGTTATAAAGCAATACTTGGAACCGTATTAGTCCAAAAGAGCTCTGGCTTGTTTAAGAATGTTATCTACAAGTTTACAAATCATATATATATATATACACACACACACACACACACACACACACACAGTCATTAAATAATGTACAATGGTTGATATGCCATAAAACCAAACCAAATCCTCTATATTTAATATATATGTATAAAGAGGATTTGGCATTAAATAACCTACAATGGTTGATATGCCATAAAACCCAACCCATCTCAAATGGACTATTCCAAAGATTTCTGTCTTAAATAGACCGTTTTTGGAAGCAGCTTTTTCTTCACTATTTGCCAAGTGAATCTAAATCAGCACTTGTTTTCCCAATTAACACCTTGTGTTGATAAAAATTTTGACAGCTGGTAGTAGATCATAGTTTAAAAAATGGCTACAGACAACATTTTAGCTTTACTAAGACTTGAGCTGAAAGAGTTAAGATTTTTATTTAAAATTTGATTAATTCTCAAATATAAGGCTGGCAATGTATCCATGAAAATTAACAAAAAATAAGCATCAAAATATCTTATTAGCCATAGTGTCTAAATACAATTTATTAGTAAAGCAGTGGGTATATTTTAACTATCTTTGATGCCAGTTGTCAAAAATACAGATTTGTCACTGAACTAATGATTGCTGGGGTGGGGGAAATTTGGTTTTGGAAAATTTACGAAGTAAAAATGCTGGTGTGCAAAATTTTCATTGGCTGATTATAATTGGCTTGGCGGATGAGACTACCTTTTTTGGAAGATCACATGATAGGTTTTAGCAAGTCTAGAAAGATTTTTGGTTGTGGTAAGTTGCGGGCCATTTAATGAAAATTGTTGGTAGTTGTGTTGTGGTCTAAAATCCAGTAAAGATATTGGAAAAACCTAAAGGAAGAGAAGAATTCAAATACCTTGGTAGCAATATCTCATTGAAAGCAATGTCACCATGTGTTTGGCAAATGTGTAGACAGGTTATCAATTGTATAGAAATCTGATTTCTCTGATAAAAGGACTGGGATTTCTTCCAAACTGGCTGTCAATATTACTGTATGGATGCACCATATAGACATTAATAAAATGTATGGAGAAAAAGCTAGATGGAAACTATACAAGAATGCTCAGGGCTGTTTTGAACACACCCTGGAAGCTAGACTATAGAAAAGAAAAAGCAGCTGTATGGCCACTTACCTCCCATCACCCAAGTAAGACAAATGAAATATGCAGGGCACTGCTAGAGAACTAAGAACAATCTTGTCTGTGAGGTTCTTTCACAGACTTCTACACATGAATGTTCCAGTATGGGCTAATTGACAAGGACTTATACTAGCACTGTGCATACTGTGGATGCAGTTCAGAGGATCTGTCGAGCGATGGATATTCGAGTCATAAATAACCTGCCCAAAGAATTAACAAAATGCCATTCTTATTTCTAGCTGTATAAAATCTGCAAATTCAAATGGCCAGAATCTGACATGAATTTGCAACCCCAACAAGTTATTCAATTCAAATTTATAAAGTCGTTATAATTATTGGCGAGATGACATTTTCTATTAATTTCTCCTAGTATTTTTTTTTTTTCTTAGGTGTATAAAGTAACTGTAATAAACTCCAATTGGATGTCAGGTGTTAACTATCAAGACAGTACCCCCCCTTTTTTTTTATATATACAAGTAAGGGCAGACCTGGTACTTCAGCTTTCTTAAATCTCTAGAACAAAATTTGATTCCTTCCAACTTAGGTTTAAACCTAAGCCACCTAAATATTTGTTACTGATAGTATGACAAGTTGGAATGTCTGTAGGTTCCTCTGAAAAAAACCCAGTTCTTGGAGTTAAGGAACTTCATTATTTGGGAGAAAACTTTTGACCAACTTTGTCAAAGACACCTTATAAAACTTTTTAAAAATCTGGAGAAAATGAACAGAATAAATAAAACAGGCCTATTTTTAATGATTAAATATAAATTTTTACCAAGTATTTTTCTATTTTATTTTTAGATGCTGTTCATTAGAATTACTTACTGTCAGTTTATGGACATAAGTAAACAATAGACTGAAAATAATCCATTTTTTTCTACTCAGAAAGCTGCTTTTACTGTCATAGCTTCTCTATGAATTGAATTAATTTTTAATATACAAGGTGTTTCAGTAAAATTGATATCATTTAGTAATTGAATGACGTGACCAGTTCTCATTCAAATGATTTCAACTTTTAACTGTGTAGAAAAAACTTATATATAATTTTTTTTTTTTTTTTTTTTTAATCTTTAGTTTCTTATTTCCCAACCAATGGTATAGAAATGCCATTCACTGGAAAAGATAGGCATTTAAACATAGAATTTTGAGTTGATTCTATACATGATTAAATTTGATATCATTTGAATGAGAATGGTCAAGTTATTTGATTTAAGTAAATTTTTTTTTTTCCCTGGAGTGCCTGGAAATCTCAAAATCTTTAGAAGCACATTGTATATGTATTTTAGAATATCGTGTTTTAAAAATCTTATCTGCTGAACTTATTGCAATTTAAAACTGGAAAAAGAAGCAAACTATCTTTTTGTATACTCAACTTTCAGATTTAAAAAAAAAAATCTTAGATTCTATTCACTATTTTAAATAAATTCAAAAAATATTTTAAAATGAAATTTTTTTTTATTTTACGTCTGCAGAAGTCGAGTATAGTGCAATCAGATTTCCTGTAGCACAGTCGGCTAGGACTGTAGTATACACTGATTGTATCTCTGAAGAGGGATAAGACCGTTCCTTCCAAATGAATGTCTTGAAAATGACCCTAAACCATCTGATGGTGAGGCTCCAGCCTGGGACTTTAGGGAATCTGGAGTACCGCTTGATTTGTTAGAAATAGAACTGTTTGACCATTTGACTGATGTGAGTTAAATCATCAGCGTTACAAAGCACTACATGGAACAATTCACCTGTATGCTAGCTAATGTGTGATTATAAAATTATTAGTGTTGATTAATAATACTTACAACTAAATCGATACATAGTGATACAAATAAAACTTTATTAGATAAAGATATCAGAAAACATTTAAATACAAATAAATCTTTGTGTTAGAATCTTTGGAACCAATTAACTGTGTGCAAACAATAACACTTGTGTGCAAACAAATTAACTTTGACTCCTTTAAAAATAAGATCACCTCCAAATTATTGACTTACAAGTCATATGTATAATCATTGAACTGTTGGTAAATGAATGAATTCTGGTCTGGGAGACCTGGGTTCAATTCCAGGTCGTGTCATACCAAAGACTTCAAAATTGGTACTTGATACCTCCTTGCTTAACACTGAGTAATATAAGGTACATATCAAGGGTAAAGTGGAGCAATTCAGGGAAAGGAGTAGTGCCCTCCTCTACACCTTGGTGTAGTAGCTATTGAAAAGGGAGCCTTCTGGTTACCCTCGCCTAAGGTTGCCATCTTTCATGCATTTACAAATATGTATAAAGAGGATTTGGTATTAAATAAACTACAATGGTTGATATGCTTTAAAATTAAAGGTCAAGATTTGGATCTCGGCTGTTTTTTATTTTTAGCTATTAAATCTTGACATTTATCAGTTACAAATTATATTTATTTACCCAACCCCTTCCTGAAGGTATCCTCATGGTATAATGGTTAAAGCAATGGACTGCGGAATCGTAGTAAGCGAGTTCGTATTCCAGTCGTGCTATTACGTACACTTTTTGGCATATACCCTTGGGGAAAGGTATGAACCCTTTTATCCTGCCAGCTATGGATTAAATAGTACCACTACTGTTCTAGGAGAATAGTTTTGGCATTAAATAATCTGAAAGGTTGATATGGCATTAAACAAAGAAAGGTGCCTGTGGTGTAATGGTTATCGTCGCGGGATATGGACACGGCGACACGAGTTCAAATCCTGGACCTGACTGATTGCATTTCCCATAGCACTCATACCCTTGGGAAAGGTATGAATCCAATTATTCTCCCTCCAGCTATGGGTCAATAGTAGGGCAGACTAGGTTCTTCAGTCTTGGTGAGACAACTAGTCTAGGAGAAGGAAAACTGAATTAAAACCTGTTAAACTCCACTTAAAAATCGACCTTGTGTCATATCCTGCCCGAGCAGAGGGGTTGGTAAATATGATTAAACAAAGAAACCAAACCAACCCCTTCCTCACAAGCAGGATATTAGTCAATTTTTAAGTTGGTTTGAATTTAGTTTTTCTTCTAGAGTGGTTGCCAAACCATGGCTAAAGAACCCAGTCTACTCTGCTATCAATCCATAGGTGGAGGGAGGCTTAGAGTGAAATGCAAACTCTCATCCAGGATTTGAACTTGGGTCTCTGATTCCATTTCAGCTCTCCAGTTAGAAATTTATAATTGTTACTTTTTCAAGATAGGTAAGGAGTTACTTGTTATGCAATGGTTATTAGTAGGAAAGGAATTGGCAACCAGAATTCAAATCCTGTGTGAGGCTGTTTGCATTTGACGAAGCGCTGATATTCTTAAGAAAGGTACGCATCCAAATATACTCCCTCCAGTTATTGATAAATATGGCAGACTGGTCTCTCCATGCCTTAATATGACAACCAGTCCAGGAGAAACAAAACTCTCAATTCAAACTTGTTAGAATAGACCTTGTGTCACACCCAGCTCATGCAGGTTGGTTAGTAAATACATATACAAGATAAATCTTCATATTAGAAAAAAGATCTACCAATTTCTTTATGTATGAGGATCATTAAATAAATTTCCAGACTTTTTTTTCATATGGGCGCTTTAATTGATAGTACACACGTGAAACTCTAGTCCCCGTCGAAGTAATCTGCTCCGGCTGCCATGCACTTGTACCATTCCAACAACTTCTGGAAGGCCCCATGGAAGTCCTCTTGTGTGAGCGTGTCAATGACCTTTGTCACAGCCTCTTTCATCTCCTTAATTGTCTTGTAACGACAGCCTCTGAGCTTAGGGAATAACCAAAAGTCACAGGGAGCAAGGTCTGGACTGTAGGGACAGTGAGGAACTGTCTTGATACCCATCTTGGTCAAATAGTGTGACAAGGATGGAGTTGTGGACTGGTGCATTGTCCTGGTGGAAATGCCACTGACCCGATTTGAAGAGTGCTGGCCTCTTCTGATGGAATCTCTTTCTGAACTCCCTTAAAACCTCAACATAGTAACCCGAACCCTTTGGCCAATCAACTCTGGTGTATTGACTTCCTTACTCCTCCCACACATCATCCTTCACAGACTCCCTGCCTTCCTTGAATCTCTTATGCCAATCAAAAATTGATGCTCGATTCATGCAAGATGGTCGAAAAGCAGTTTGAAGCATTCCATAGGTTTCTGTGGCATTTTTTCGAAGTTTAAAACAGAATTTTATTGCATATCATTCTTTTAAAGTGTCCTCACGTCCAGATTGCATTTTGAAATTCCCCAGTTGTGACAATCAGGTTTTAGTAGGGTGTATTCCAATTGCTACTGTAGCTGTTCATTTGAACCTGAAATCATAAAAATTGGTCAGTCATCTCACAAGATGTATAGCAATAACATACTGAATTTTCAAGACTCTGACAGTTTTAAATGCCTGTACAAAAAAGTGTGGAAACTTATTGAATGCACCACATATATAATACTCTTCACAGAAAAGATTGTGTTTTTTTAGTGAAATACTGACGCTTGAATGAGATTCACTTATTTAAATTTCTTGACACGATCAAGCTTTTAACCATTTAGACCAATTGCTCCCTACACAAGTGTGTAATTGACTCTTGGGTTGTCAGATTGACACAACTCATTGTTCAGACTTCTGTTGAACTATTATGTACACTTTAGGACGAATGCCCTGGGTCGGGGGGATATGAACCCCCTTATCCTCTTGGCTATGGGTTTAATATTATCACTGCTGCTCTTCCTCAAGGATGGTTTTGGCATTAGATAATCCATAATGGTTGATAAGCTATTAAGCAAAGAAACCAAACAAAATAAGCTTGAGAAAGACACCTGATGACTCTCCCAATGAGTGTCCTGGATATGACAAACATTCTGATTGTGAAGTTACTGTAATGTTGGAGCTTTAGGGAATGTGGAATACCCCTTCATTGTCATTGCTTCCAGGTCCACTCTGGCCCAGAGTGATAAAACCTGATAGTCCTATCTATGGGTTAAATTGAACTAAACTCTGCACTTATGCTAAATTGAATTGTTTGAAATAGAACTGTTTGTGTGAAAATGGATTTGGCCTGAAATAACCTACAATGGTTGATGTGCCATAAAACCAAACCAAACCAAATGTAGAAACTTTTATCAAAATGATTTAATTAAGCATTAAATGACCTGAAAAGTGTTGATATGCTGTAAAACAACCAAATTTAAAGATGGTAAAAAAAAAAAAAATACAAATCTAATTTTTAAAACTTGAAGGAAGCAGCCATTAAAGATGAAATTAGAAATCTGGAAAATCTAATAATGCTGGACATTTACCATTTCTAGACCATGAGAATTTGTCAAACAGTTCAGATTTTCTCTCACACAAAATAAGTCATTTGTTGAACACTTTTATATTAGTCATTGTCTGAAGTCTTGAAAAAAAAGTCAACAAAGAAAAGCCTGATAGAAGAGAATCCATGGCCATCAAAGTCACTGTTACATGATATAACAAGCTTCTGTGACACTGTTGGTTCAGATGTTGTCTAAGGCTTTATCTTTGTTTAAAACTTACATAAAATTGAAGAGGAAAGAATATCAGTAGCAGTGTGTGTGGGGGGGAGTGATTAAAAAGATAGTACTGTTTAAAAGAAACAAAAACCAAGATGAATAATGTTTGATAGTATCATGTTTGTATACTAAGCAAAAGTCATGCCATACTCATTATGAAATGGCCTTAGAATTAATGGGGAGGGACAGAAGTGTTTGTCCTATTTTTTGACATTGTCTTGAATTGGGGAGGGAAATGACTCTCATGTTACCCTTCAGGAAAACTCCTGTCTCAGAAACTTTCTTTGTCTCTGTGCTGTTTTCTTGATCAAGGCTGGCACACCCAACGATCACCACCCAGGATTCTTCATCTTTTTTTTTTTTTTTTTTTTTTTTTTTTTTTTTTTTTTTAATTCATATCCTTACTTACAGATAGGATAGCTGAAAAATTTTGAAATGTTACCAGTAAACATTTAAAAGAAATTAAAAAAAAAAAAAAAAAAAAAAAGCATTTTTTTTTTTTTTTTTAGATATCAAATTTTAAATACAGTACTTGGACTTAAATGACTAATTGGTACCGGTCAGAATACTGTTTATCGTGGTGTAATGGTTATCGTCGTAGGAAATGGACACAGCAACACAAGTTCAAATGCTGGACGAGACTGATTGCATTTCACATAACACTAATACCGCTGGGAAAGGTATGAATCCAATTATTCTCCCTCCAGCTATGGGTAAATAGTAGGGCAGACTAGGTTCTTCAGCCTTGGTGAGGCAACTAGTCTAGGAGAAGAAAAACTCTGAATTGAAACCTGTTAAACTCTGCTTAAAAAAAAAAATTGACCTTGTCATATCCTGCCCGAGCAGAGGGGTTGGTAAATAGGATCAAAACAAATCACCCTGCTAGTGGAGACTAGTATATGCTGACTGAATTCCATGCATAAGAGTAAGATCCTCCTCCCAAGGGATGAAACTAGACTCTCTAGGGAGAAGATACCATTTTGGGAACTTTGGTGAGTGTTGAGTACCCATTGGTTCACTATAATCTGGAGTGGTAGTATTGGTTAGGGTCCCATCTATGGGATAAATCATGTCGTGCTGCTAGCACAAATTCCCTTGACTCTCTCACCATTCATCTCCATCCTCCGTTGTTTCCATCAGGTCTTCTAGACTACATCCTGTGTCCATACAAAGCTGTTAGAGATAAGTTCTAGTTGGTTGTCTAACACTTGCTCGTCCGTTTGAAGGGGTCCAGAGATGAACATTGCTGATGAGTTTGTCTTTACTTCTCCAGCAGTGTCCCGTATGTCTTAATAATCTTATTTCGATGGTTTTAGAGGTGGAAAATAGGTGGTTATATAGCTGTTTGTTTGTTTGTTTGTTTATTTTTTGTTTGTTTTTCTTTTTTTCTTCATGTTGCTTCAAGGATTTGTTGAATATAGCTTGTACTATTTCTGTGTAATTCCTGTTTATCTTTTTCTCTCTATGCTTAGTCAGTGTCCCTGTGTGCCTCCATGCAAATTTATTGGTACTATTTACCCAACCCCTCCGCTCGGGCAGGATATGACACAAGGTCAATTTTTTAAGCGGAGTTTAACAGGTTTGAATTCAGAGTTTTCCTTCTCCTAGACTAGTTGCCTCACCAAGGCTGAAGAACCTAGTCCGTCCTACTATTTACCCATAGCTGGAGGGAGAATAAGGGGGTTCATACCTTTCCCAAGGGTATTTGCCCGAAAGTGAACGTAATAGCGCGACTGGAGTACGAACTCGCGTACTACGATTCCGCAGTTCATCGCTTTAACCATTACACCACGAGGTGCAAATTTATTGGTATTTGGTAAAGTTACTTGAAACTATAATTGTTTAGTAAGTTTCTGACCGATAAAATGAAACATAGTTTCTTCCAGGCACCGGTTGTATCGATACTGCTGTATGGATGCACTACTTGGACGCTAACTAAATGGCTGGAGAAGAAGCTAGACAGCAATTACACAATGTTGCAAGCAATATTGAAAAAGTCCTGGCGGCAACACCCCACAAGGTACCAACTATACGGCCACCTGCCTCCCATCACAAAAACTATCCAAGTTAGACGAACCAGACATGCAGGACACTGCTGGAGAAGCAGGGAAGAGCTCATTAGTGATGTACACCTATGGACCCCCACGTATGGCCAAGCAAAAGCAGGACGACCAGCTCGAACATGCATACAGCAGCTATGTGAGGATACGGGATGTAGCCTTGAAGACCTGTCGGAGGCGATTAACGATTGGGAGAAATGGCGAGAGAGGGTCAGGGATAGCAGCACGACATGATGATTACTTGTTACTTGAAACCATATAACTGTGAGCTAACAATTGACTATTATTAAATACAGAGAATTGAAACCATATAATTATTAGAATAAAATAGTTTAAAGTATTTCTATGTACAAATTATTTGTATTAGTAATTTTCTTTGATATATCACAACGGTGCCAAAAAAACTTGTCTGACATGAAGAGGGAGTCATTGTCTCATTACGATTAGCATGTTGGACTGTGACATTGAAGTTGGTGAGCTCAAACTCAAGTTGTGCAAAGTATGTCTCGCAGTCGAACACATTTTCATAAACTGTGACAGGTTTAGACAGATTCGATGAAAACATTACCAAACAAACTAAAGGACCGCTTTAAAAACTCCAAACCAGAGGAAATCTTAAGCTTTCCAAAAGAAACCAACCACTTCATCAAAATCTAGTCAAATATAATAAAACATAACCAAAACTCGTACCCTGAAACATGCACAAAAAACAAAACCAATTTAACCCTCCTGGGGGTCATTTAATGCCTGGAGGGTTAAATGTTTTTATTTCTTTTAACTGTTAAATAAAACTCGCTCAAGTTATGCTTTGCCTAGTTGGCTGGGACTGTAAAATACATCAACGACATCTCTGCAATGAGTGTCCTGTTATGACCCTAAACAATCTCATGGTAAGGCTCCAGTAATGCTGGAGCTTTGGGGAATGCACAGTAGCCCTACATTGCAATCTCTCCCTGGTCCACTCTGGCCTGGAGTGGTAGCACCTGATAGGGTCATATCTATGGGTCAAATAGAACTAGACTGCCTGCTTATACTGAACTGAATGGCTTGAAATAGAACTGTTTTGACATTTAACTGTGTATAAACAAAAAACTGTTAAGCTAAACTGAATTGCTCGATTTAAATTGTTTTATCATTTAACTGTAAGCAAATGACTGATGTTTAATTGAAATGTTTGTAATACAAAGCCATACTTGGAAGCATTTAACTTTGTTGCCATGGTAATCTGAATTGTTTGAAATAGAACTGTTTATCTGTGTAAAAATGGCTTAAGCATTAAATAACCTACAATGGTTAATGTGCCATAAAACAATCAAATCAACTTGTTCTATTATGTTCACTTTCAGACAAATACCCTCAGGAAAGGCATAAAGCTTCTCATAAAGCATAGGTTGAATAGTTCTACTGTCCTTCTGCAAGGATGACTTTGGTATGAGATAACCTAAAGAGGTTGATGTGCCATTAAACAAACCAAGCCATGGTATTTTAGGTATAAAGTAGAGTACCCAAGAGTAACTGAGACCCTTTCAAATTGACTGAAAATGAGGAAGAAATTGAAAAAAAGCACATAGTGGATCAATGCAGAAAATGAGTGAGTGAAATTAAGATCTTAGGTCTGTGTGTGTGTGTGTATATATATCTGCATCTTTGTGTGAGAGAGAGAGAGAGAGAGATAATCTCTCCAACTGGTGTCTTGCATTACCATAACAATGGAATTTCTTATTACTCTCTCATGAGACAGGGTGGTGTAGCCAATAAAAGTAAAAATTATTTTATTACATGACCCATTTAGAAAATGGTCCTTAACATATATGCTAAACTTATGATATATGTCAGATATATTGATGACATATTTATGGTCATTAAAAACTTTGATGAAATTAAGTCTAAAGGGAGATTTCTAGCACGATTCTGTTCTTTAATTCACTTAGGAACTCAACATCAATAATAATAAAAAAAATCCCCTTCCTTGATGTTTTAGTCGACTCCAACCAGTGAGAAATTAACTACTTTCATTTCCTGAGCCAACACTGAAATGAAAAACCAAAAACCACGTTCAAACTCAATGGAGACCCCAACCTCCAATATCAAGAAATAAAGAAAACAAACAATACTGAAGGATCAACTAAATCCTTAAATAAATCCTAATCTGTAGAAAGTTGCAAACCTCAATCTTGCTCATCCAGGTGCTAGGTGGTGGCTGAATGTCCATTGTTCTGTGATAGCAGTTGATGTGGCTGTTGTGTTCGTGACCACCACATTAGCTTCCAACTGTTTGGTTTGTCAAGTTCTTCTGTGCCCACGCTGTGTTTGAAAGATCCATGAAGGGGGATTGACACAATTCAGCCGGATCATCTTCTGACAGTCAGGTAATGAGTGGCTAGATTGTCCAGCAACTCAAAGAATAGAGAAAACCCATTGTTAACAAACAACAAAAATGGTTTATTGAAACATATTTGTGAGACCATAAATAACAAGCAAACAATGTTTACTTTCCTGGCGAAAGAATATCGAGAGAGGATGAGAAAAGGGACCAAGAAGAAACTCAAGACTCCCAAAGAAGCATCCCTTCCATTCTAGACCTAAGGCACTGCAAACAACCTTCAGACTTTACAAAAATTCAAAGTCCCAGACTTTAGAGACATTAGCGTCATTCTAACTGCACCTCATCGTCACTCTTCCTCTCTTAATATTCTTTCTTCTTTTGCCAGGAAAGAAAACATCGTTTGCTTGTTGTTTGTCTCACAGTATTAGATGAGAATACTTGAAACAATATGTATGTAAACTAATGAGTTCTGAAAATTCACTTAAAAATAGTTCACTACAAACTATTTACTTGCATATATTTAGCAAATCCCTCTACATGAGCAGGATGTGTCCAATTTTTTTTTCTTTTTTTCAAACAGAATGAAAAAGTTTGAACCAGGAGCAGTAGCCACACCAGGGTTAAAGAGCCCAATCTACTCTAGTATTTACCTATATCTAGAGGGAAAAGAGTTGGATCCATGCCTTTTTAAATGTATTAGTACAATGTAAAATGAAAAGAGTCTCTCCTTGGATTTGGAATTGAGTTGCCATGTTCATTTCGTGTGTGTGTGTGTGTGTGTATATATATATATATATAATATATATAATATATATATATATAATATATATAATATATATATATATATATATATATATATATATATATATATATATAAAATAAAAATTTGGCATTTAATAACGACCCACACTCAAACCACATACACAAACCGCATTGCTCTTCGCGCAGGTAAAAAAGGGGCGCGTCCTGCTGAGGTTGGAGCCCTGGCCTCAGTGTTCGAAAAATCAGCTACAGAGCTCAAACAATCAAAACTACTAAAATGCAAGCAAACACTACAAATAGCCACATTTAATGTAAGAACCTTAAATAGAATAGGACAACTCCCAGAGCTAATCGCATCGGCCGAAGAACATAAGATAGACATAATATGCATACAAGAACACAGATACACGCACACCGAAGATATCAAATATCACGAAACTGGCAATGGCTGGTCGCTCGCCACTGTATCCGCATGGAAAAACTCTGTCAACGCCGCAGTAGGAGGGGTAGGATTACTTATAGGACCTAGAGCATTAAAAACGCTTAATAGCGTTGAGAAAATACAACCTAGAATGATGGCAGCTACATTTAACGGGAACCCCAGAGCAACAATCATCTCATGCTACAGCCCCACCAATGGTAGTGAAGAAACTGAACTAGTCACCTTCTATGATGAGTTATCCTCATTAGTGCGTAGCATCCCGAAACACAACATGTTAGTCATTGGCGGAGACATGAATGCCCAAATCGGGAAAAACGGGAACAACAAATACAGCCTCCACAACACGTCAAATAGGAATGGGCAACATCTAACAGATTTCATGATAGAAAATAGATTAGCATGCCTCAATACAAACTACCAAAAAGAGGGCAAACTATGGACATACACGTACGCAAACAATACTAAAGCTCAGATAGACTACATCCTTATAAACAAGAAATGGAAAAATAGTGCACTGAATTGCGAGGCATACTCCTCTTTTGATGGTGTGTCCACCGATCACCGAATAGTCACGGCGAAAATACGGTTAAGCCTACGAAAAAACGCCAAACAAACAGTGACCACCAAACACTATGACTGGGCCCTATTAAACAACAAAGATATAAGAGATAAATACGTATTAGAATTAAGAAACAGATTCGAAACACTACAAGAAAAGATGGAAAAAAGTACACCAAACGACGAATACGAAAATTTCGTCAATGCACACCTCGAGGCAGCAGCAAAATACATTCCAACAAAAATTAAAACTAAATATAGAGTCCCATGGGAAACCTTAGCGGTGAGAGAAAAACGTGCACTAGTAAAAACAGCCTCCAAAAACTATCGAAAAAAACCCACCAAATACAAATGCCTTAAAACTAAAAACGGCACAATATCAATTAGCAGGCATATATATATATATATAAAGGAACAGACAGAATACATTCAAAATCAGATAGATAAGATTAGAGACTTGGTGGAAGATAGACAATCTACAATAGCCTGGCAAACAATAAACGAAGTGAGCAGAAGAAAGAACACAGCCAAAGCAAAACTTAAAGCAGCAAACCAACAAGAAAGAATAAAACTGTGGAAACAGCACTTCGAAAACTTACTTGGAAACCCACCAAAAATAACGCATGAACCAATCACCAGAATAATTAGCAAACAATTAGACATTAAACTTGGACCGTTCACACAAGAAGAACTCGACTCGGTTCTCAGAAAAATTAAAAATAGGAAAGCTGCAGGGCTGGACGAAATTCCCCCGGAAGTATGGAAGACCAGACAATTCGACGACATACTGCTCCGACACTGCAATGCAGTATACAATCCAAATCCGATAGATAGATGGATGAAGGGATGCATACTCCCCTTCCCTAAAAAAGGGGGACCTCGGATTAGCCAAAAACTACCGAGGCATAACACTTACATCCATAGCTGCCAAAATCTACAATGCCCTACTACGAAACCACATAGAACCTGAAATCGACAACATACTTAGAAAAAACCAAAATGGCTTCCAAAGAAATAGATCCACGACCTCACAAATATTAACCATCCGCAGAATCCTTGAAGGTGTACGGGCAAAGAACCTACAAGCGACATTAATATTTGTCGACTTTACCAAGGCTTTCGACTCCATTCACAGAGGAAAGATGGAACAAATCCTACTAGCGTACGGCATACCTAAAGAAACCGTAGCGGCAATTACGATTCTCTATAGAAACACTAAAGTAAGAGTACGATCACCAGATGGAGACACAGAATACTTTGACATTGTAGCTGGCCCCGTACCTCTTTATCATCTGTCTAGACTACGTACTTAGAACATCGATTCACAAAATCAAAGAGAATGGCTTCAAACTGACGAAGAAAAGAAGCAGAAGATGCCCCCGCAACAACAATTACCGATGCCGACTACGCCGATGACATAGAGATACTGGCAAATACACCTGACCAAGCCGAAACACTTCTGCATAGTTTGGAACGAGCAGCAGCAAGCATAGGCCTCTATGTTAATGCACACAAAACGGAATATATGTGCTATAACCAAACGGGGGACATCTCCACTCTAGAAGGAACCCCACTTAAACTAGTAGACAAATTCACGTACCTAGGAAGCAGCGTCGAATCAACCGAAAAGGACATCAAACGAGGTTAACGAAAGCATGGACAGCTATCAATAGGCTATCGATTATATGGAAATCAGACCTAAACGATAAAATGAAACGCAGTTTCTTCCAGGCAGCGGTCACATCGATACTGCTATATGGATGCACTACATGGACGCTAACAAAACGACTGGAGAAGAAGCTAGATGGCAATTACACAAGAATGCTGCGTGCAATCCTGAACAAGTCCTGGCAGCAACACCCCACAAGACACCAACTGTACGGCCACCTGCCCCCTATCACGAAAACTATTCAAGTTAGACGAACCAGACATGCAGGACACTGCTGGAGAAGCCGAGATGAACTCATAAGAGATGTACTCTTATGGATCCCCACACATGGCCGCGCAAAAGCAGGACGACCAGCTCGAACGTACATTCAGCAGCTATGTGAGGATACAGGATGTTGTCCTGAAGACCTACCTAGGGCGATGAACGATAGGGAGGAGTGGCGAGAGAGGGTCAGGGATATCCGTGCTACCAGCGCGATATGATGATGAAGGGTTGATATACCATTTAACTAAGCAGCTAAACTTTAACTTAGCGTGTGTATGTATGTATATATATATATATATATATATATATATATATATATATATATATATATATATATATATCCGGTAAAGCAAAATGTAAACAAACGAAAGCTAATATAGAGGGTGTTATAATTCCTGAGCAGTAAGATACTACGTCTAACGTTAAGTTAGGTGGGTTTCAATCCCAGCTTGAAGCATCCTGTGCGTCTAGCCACACTGAAGAGTTGTGATACAATGAAACGGTCTGGATGACATGTGTATCTGAAAGCAATTGCCGTTTACGCACATATATGGAAGTAAATAATAGGAAAGAATCAGACAGTATGGAGAACAAATTGACAGTAATCCAAAAGTAATGAATTCATTTAGCAGGGAAGTCAACACTAAGTACTGATTTAATGTTTGAACGGTTATATGTTCTTTCTTTATTTACATGTTTCCTCTATCATTTCCTGTATTTCATAAAACATCCCTTGTTATTCATTCAACACTTGATGTCACCTTTTTAAGTCCAGATGATGGTATATTAATACCAAAACGTTATAGCGTCAACTTTCTTGCTTAATAAATTCATCACTTTCTTGACAACTGTCAGTTTTTCTCCACACACACACATATATATATATATATATATATATATATATTCTCTCATTAAATAATAAAGACAAATTTTGTCTATAATTTAAGATCCTTTCGAGTTTTCTGATAAGTGTCTTAGTTTCAGGTTGGAATTAGTTGATGAATTTCCCAAAATTGTCCCCCCAACACTTTCGCATCCTTCATTGGTCATGATGAGATAGATGCTTGCTTGTGTTTTTAAAAAAAACAAACAAAAAAAAACAAACACATCTTACACAAGCAAGCAACACCTTGATGACGGCCGATGAAGGGTCTGAAAGCGCTGGGGACAATTTTGGGAAATTGTTATAACCTTGTGTTGGGTGCCTTGTAGTGATGTAATGGTGGAAAGATAATCACGGAGACCAATTACTTCTGAGTTGTGAGTTTGATCAGCACTAGGTGCCTGGCTGGCCATCATCTGTACACGAAATATCAGTACTCGTATCTTTTACCCAGTTGGCTGGGCCTGTAGAATACAAGGACTGCTTCTCTGCAGAGGAGTAAAACTCCCCCCCCCACAACTGTCCAGGATATGATACTAAACGATCTGATGGTAAGGCTCCAGCAATGATGGAGCTTTGGGGGAATACAAAGTACCTCTTCATTGCCATCACTCCCAAGTCCACTCTGGCCTGGAGTGGTAGCACTAGATAGGATCCTATCTATGTGTCAAATAAAACTCTTTGACATTTAAATTGAGTGCAAACAAATCACTTATGCTAAATTGAATTGTTAGAAAGATAACTGTTTGATCATTTAACTGTATGTAAACAAATGACTGTTAGTGATAGCAATATTTAAAAGCATTTAACTTTATGCTGAATTGTTTGAAATAGAACTGTTTGAATGTTTAACTGTGTGTAAACAAAAAAAACCTGTACTTTCACTAAACTGTATTGTTTGAAATTAAGTGAAACCATTTAACTGCGTGCAAGAAACTATTTCAGGCTTATTCAAAAATGTTGTCTACTAAATATATTTAGAAATCTTATTTAATATATGTATGAAAAGAATTTAGCATTAAATGACCTACAATGGCTGATGTCATAAAGCTTAACCAAATCGATTACCCACTCGGCTGGGGCTGTAGAATACACTGACTGCACCTCTGCAGAGGGGTAAGACCCCCAATGAGTGTCTGGAATATGACGCTAAGCAATCCAATAGTGAGGTTCCAGTAATGCTGGGGATTTGGGGAATGCGGAGTACCCCTTCATTGCAATTGCTCCCAGGTCCACTCTGGCCCGGTGTGGTAGCACCTGATAGGGCCCTATCTAATGGGTTAAATAGAACTAACGGCATACTTATGCTAAACTGAATTGTCTGACTAAACTGAATAGCTTGAAATAGCAATGTTTTTGACAATTAAATCGTACTTACATTTAAACTGCGTGCTGATGCTAAACAGAATTATTTGAAATGGAACTGTTTTTTGACATTGAAACTGTACTTTGACTAAACTGATTAGTTTAATATAGAACTGTTTTGACATTGAACTCTGTGTAAACAAAATCTGTTCTTATGCCAGACTGAATTAGCTGAATTAGAACTGCTTGACTAAACTGAATAGCTTGAAATAGAAATGTTTTTAACCATATTTACCAACCCCTCCGCTATGGCAGGATATGACACAAGGTCAGTTTTTAAGCAGAGTTTAACAGGTTTGAATTCAGTTGTCCTTCTCCTAGACTAATCTCGCCAAGGCTGAAGAACCTAGTCTGTCCTACTATTGACCCATAGCTGGAGGGAGAATAATTGGATTGATACCTTTCCCAAGGATATTAGTGCTATGTGAAATGCCATCAGTCTCGTCCAGGATTTGAACTCGTGTTGCCGAGTCCATTTCCTATGACAATAACCATTACACCACGGGCACCTCCATTTAACAATTAAACTGTACTTACATTTAAACTGTGTACTTATGCTAAACTGAATTGTTTGAAATAGAACTATTTACATACCATTATAAAAAGACAAAGAAACTGAGATAGATAGATAGATATATATATATATATATATATATATATATATATATATATATATATATATATATATATATATATGGCCATTATTTAAAATACCCAGAATTCTCATTGTTCTGTTTTTATTAAAGTTCCGTTTAATTATTTATATCAAAGGACATTTTTGTTTATTTACTGTGTTATTGTCTTGTTTACAGGGTGTGGTATACAGATGATTACTTTCAATTGGGCCATACTTGAAAACCTAAAAACTAATATTCTGATTAGATATTTAATTTTGTCATTTTCCAGACTCTGAGGTGGTAGTAATAGCCTAAATTTAGGTTTCTAAGCTTTTTGCTTAGGCTGAAATTAATTAAATGAATTTCCTCTTAGCAACTTGACACCAAGCTGTCACATCAAGGGTCTAAGTGCTTGTAAGGATGGTGGCAGCAATTTTCTTCTGGTAACTAGTACTGAGAGAATAGGTGAGCACTGAGACTCCCTTTTGTTACCGCTAGGGGGACAAATAGGCAGGAAAAAAAAAACAATCTCTACTTGGTTAGACTTTTCCAGTTTTGACTAACAATTCCTGAAAATTTGGTTAAAATATAGACAAAAATAGCAGAGCCTTAGTTATATGGACAGATGGACATCTAGCAAAATACCATAAGCATGTTTTAACAGGCATATATTTTTCTTTTTGTCCCTAGACTTATAAACTTAAAATTTAGGGGACTGTATTATTCACATTAACTAAATGTTAACATTGCATTACTATATGACCAAATGTTTGTTTTGTCTTTGGTCCAAACAGTGTAACAAGCATGTGTTATATACCAATACAGAGAAATAGCCACTGGAATGTGTGTTTGTTTACAGTTTTCTTTCTAGTATGAACTTATTTTTGTAACAAGTTTGTTGGATTTCTATGTGAACATCTGTGTGTTTGGTATAAATACTGTGTAAATGTTTTACTTCAAAACATAAATAAACTGTATAAATTTTTATTTTTAGTCTGTATGAACCAGATAAAAAGTTGAGCAAATGTTATATTTAGCTTATACAAATCCTAAAAAGTCAGTGTATATCATATACAAGTTGTTTGTCAAAGCTCAAATTTAGGAGGGTTGTTGTACACAAATGATTTTGGTTTGGTTTCTTTTGTTCAATGGCATATCAACCTTTGTAGGTTATTTAATGCCAAACCCATCCTTCTTGAAGACCAGCAGTGATGCTATTTAACCTATTGGTGGGAGGACAAGGGGGTTCATGCCTTTCCCAAGGGTATTTGCCCGAAAGTGAGAGTAATAGCATGACTGGAGTTTGAACTCGCATACTACGATTCCACAGTCCATCATTTTAAACGTTACACCATGAGGACACCCCTACAAATGATTTGGGTATTGGTAGATATAAATGTAGTGTGTGTACTGAATCGAGAACTTCTTATCTTGGCTGTCATTCTTGGTAAGTCATCTAAGAGCCCAGTTGGCTGGGGCAGTAGAATACACTGACTGCATCTTTGCATTGGTGTAAGACCCCCCCCTATTTCCCTAGTGAGTGTTTTGGGTATGACACAAAACAATCTGAGAGTGAGGCTCCAGTCCTAGATCTTTGAGTAATGCAGAGTATCACTTAATACCATTTCTCTTGGGTCCATTGTGATCCAGGGTGGTCATTCTTGTTTGGGTCTCATCCATGGGTCAAATAGAACGGTTTAACCATTTAACTACCAAATGAGTATTTAATTAGTAGTATTAGATAGCAATACTTGAAACCATTTAACTGTGTGCAAATAATAAATGAGCTCTCGCTTGTTTTAAAAACGTTACCAACAAATTATTCACTTATGTGTGCTGTCGCATAGGTCTTGACAGCCAGGTCAACTCGTCCAAAAATAAAGATTCTGAAGACGTCATTAAGCCAACAGGTATTTTTATTTAATGGAAAAGGTAAAAAACTGAAAAAGATAAAAACGGCATGTTTTAGGAGAAGGAAAAAACAATATCAAATGAGACAAAGCGATAATAAAGCTAAAAGTTAGTCTTGATAAGTGAAGAGGAGGGCTAAAGGAAACGAGGAATAAGGAAGAGTGTTAAAGATATCAATGGAAAGATAGACCTGTAAAGGAACAAGGTAATAAAGACATGAAATGTTACATTACAGGATAGACTATATATATATATATATATATATAAAATGTCCCAAAGAAGAATGTATAAGAAAACATACCATTGATACCAAGAATGACGGAGATAAAAGAATGAAATAAAGGCAGCTCGGCGTGGCTACAGAGCGGAAGTCGAGACCCACCAGACAATAGTGCTTTACTAATTAAGTCTCCCTTGAATTAAGGGTCACTGAAGGGAGGTAAAAAGGGTCAAAGTTAGGGCTGGACAATATATACATGTACATGAAGATCTTGTGATTGGTACAGAATCAAAATATTACTTTAAAAAGCATGTGCATGGTATTAAGGGTTTAAAATCCTAAAAAAGGGACACTTTGTTTCAGTCACTTCTCTTCAGAGAATTATAACGGTGACAATCGAGTTTGTACTAGAGGAAGTAAGTATGGAATGGTGGCCCAATAAACCCCTACCTCTGGGATTTGTCTGGTCTTAATACCATGCACACGCTTTTTAAAGATGTGTGTGTGTGTATATATATATATATATATATATATATATATATATATATATATATATATATATATACACACACACACAGCAGAAGTGGGCGAACTACGGGTTGAATGTGTTTTGTTGCACTCTTCTGTGAAGCCCATGGGAGCCTCTCTAAAAAAAAAAAACAAAACTTGAATTTAAATTGAGACTAAATTCTTTTCATTTTAAAAGATGCTGTCCTTTGATAATTCATAACCTAGCGATGTCCCCCCCCAAAGTTTGCACACCCTTGATATACAAGATTTGGCATTGAATAACCCTAAATGGGTTAATGTGCTATTAAATCATTCACCTCATGCTGAGAGGAGGAGCCACATGGGTCAATGGCCAGGCTCAAATAGTTCAGTCAGGAAACTACTGCTCCTAAAAAAAAAAAAATCGTTTTTTTTTGTTTTTTTTTTTATATATATATTTTTTAAATTTTTTAATTTTTTATATAATTGGTCAATTATTTCTTGATACAGTTATATCAAATATACTTTCTGATGCTAATAATTCATACACCATTATATGGTTTCAAGTATTCCTATCATATACCAATAATTTTTAAATGAATCAATTTGGCTCATAGATAAAAGTCTAACAAGTACTATGAATCAAGGAGAATGCAGAGTACCCATTCATTGCCATTGCTCCCAGGTCCACTTTGGCCTAGAATGGTAGCACCTGATAGGGTCCTATCTATGGGTTAAATAAAACTAAACCATATACTTAAGCTAAACTGAATTGTTTGATATAGAACTTTTTTGACATTTTAAACTGCGTACTTATGTTTAACTGAATTGCTTGAAATAGAACTGTTTATGTATAAAAATGGATTTGGCATTAAATAACTTACAATAGTTGATATGCTATAAAACCCAACCCAAACAAATCATATATATTTAATCTATATGTATAAACAGGATTTGGCATTAAATCACCTACAATGGTTGATATGCCATTATACCAAACCATCACACTAGATTTTTAAATGGAGTATCGTTTGTTTTTGATTCAGTTTTTCTTCTCCAAGACTGGTTGCCATACTAAGTCTAATGAACTCAGTCTGCCCCACTATTTATCTATTACTGGGTAGGAGAAGAGAAAGTCATGCTTTTCCTAAAGGCACTAGATAACTGTTAACCTAAGTACTCATCTGTAAATGAGGGTGGTCAGCTTACATGGTAGGAATTGACCTAAAGCAGAATTTTCAACTATAAAAGAGAAAATAATCTTCCAGTTGACTTATAAGTAATTTCTGGATGGATGAAACTTTGAAAATGTCAGAAAGGAAAGCGAGTGTGTTTTTTTTTTTTTTTGTGGGGGAGCTATAAGTATTTAAAAAATAAAAATGTCTTAAAAAGAAAACAAAACCTTCTGGTTGGTAGATAAAAAGGTGGGTGGGGAGAAAATCTACCCTAAAATGGGTACCCACTTTATTGGAATAAGATAATTTTCATTTCTTTGAGGAAAATCATTCCAAGATCCAAATAACGTTGAATGTTATAAAGTTTTCATATAATTTCCGTGAGTTTTCTTTTCCCGTTTTTTTCCTTTTTTCTCTTTTCCTTTTTTCTCTTTTCTCTTTTTTTCTCTCTTCTCTTTTTTTCTCTTCTCTTTTTTCTCTTCTCTTTTTTTCTCTTCTCTTTTTTCTCTTCTCTTTTTTCTCTTCTCTTTTTTCTCTTCTCTTTTTCTCTTCTCTTTTTTCTCTTCTCTTTTTTCTCTTCTCTTTTTTCTCTTCTCTTTTTTCTCTTCTCTTTTTTCTCTTCTCTTTTTTCTCTCTCTTCTCTTTTTTCTCTCTCTTCTCTTTTTTCTCTCTCTTCTCTTTTTTCTCTCTCTTCTCTTTTTTCTCTCTCTTCTCTTTTTTCTCTCTCTTCTCTTTTTTCTCTCTCTTCTCTTTTTTCTCTCTCTTCTCTTTTTTCTCTCTCTTCTCTTTTTTCTCTCTCTTCTCTTTTTTCTCTCTCTTCTCTTTTTTCTCTCTCTTCTCTTTTTTCTCTCTCTTCTCTTTTTTCTCTCTCTTCTCTTTTTTCTCTCTCTTCTCTTTTTTCTCTCTCTTCTCTTTTTTCTCTCTCTTCTCTTTTTTCTCTCTCTTCTCTTTTTTCTCTCTCTTCTCTTTTTTCTCTCTCTTCTCTTTTTTCTCTCTCTTCTCTTTTTTCTCTCTCTTCTCTTTTTTCTCTCTCTTCTCTTTTTTCTCTCTCTTCTCTTTTTTCTCTCTCTTCTCTTTTTTCTCTCTCTTCTCTTTTTTCTCTCTCTTCTCTTTTTTCTCTCTCTTCTCTTTTTTCTCTCTCTTCTCTTTTTTCTCTCTCTTCTCTTTTTTCTCTCTCTTCTCTTTTTTCTCTCTCTTCTCTTTTTTCTCTCTCTTCTCTTTTTTCTCTCTCTTCTCTTTTTTCTCTCTCTTCTCTTTTTTCTCTCTCTTCTCTTTTTTCTCTCTCTTCTCTTTTTTCTCTCTCTTCTCTTTTTTCTCTCTCTTCTCTTTTTTCTCTCTCTTCTCTTTTTTCTCTCTCTTCTCTTTTTTCTCTCTCTTCTCTTTTTTCTCTCTCTTCTCTTTTTTCTCTCTCTTCTCTTTTTTCTCTCTCTTCTCTTTTTTCTCTCTCTTCTCTTTTTTCTCTCTCTTCTCTTTTTTCTCTCTCTTCTCTTTTTTCTCTCTCTTCTCTTTTTTCTCTTCTCTTTCTCTTTTTTTTCTCTGTCTTCTCTTTTTTTTCTCTGTCTTCTCTTTTTTTTCTTTGTCTTCTCTTTCAAATCAAACTTAGGTTTTTTTCGTGTGAATATCTGATAGTGTTAAATGTCATCTATTCTGCTATTGACTGTTAGATTGTATTTCCTGTGTACAATTATTCTAAGAGTAATATTCAAGGTTTATTTTTGTTTCAGTGAGAGTGTGATCACAATTTTGACTTGTCCAAGCAAAAACTTAGAAGAACCATATTTTCTTGTAGAATTGACCTAAAAAAAACAAACAAACTTAGGCAGCCAAAAAATAAGTACTCTGGATAAGACCCTAAACTGACTCTGATCATGAGGCTATAGTTTTGGAGCTCTGGGGAGTGTGGAGTATCTCATTACCATTACTCCCAGGTCCACTCTAACACAGAATAGTCATACCTGTTAGGGTCCTATCTATTGATTTTTTTTTTTTTTTTTTTTTTATATAAAGATCTATTTAAAAATTATTTGTACTTGATAAGGCTGTGCAGAAAAGAAAAAGACAATGCTCAAACAACATAGAAAAAAATGTGAATATAAAGATATCTATATAGATATATGATTCTTTGTCCGCTAAAATAACCCTTGACATGGTGTCCAAATCTTTTATATCATTTGAACAAAACGTTTCTCTTTTTTTTTCTCTTCACTTAACTTTGTTCTCTCTCTCTCTTATATATAATTGTGAATATCCAAAGAATGTGTTAAATGCATTGCTATTTTATACAAAATATACCTGCAGAGCAAAAATGCTTTATAATTCCTGAGCTGACGCTGGTGGCCTGCTGGCTGAGTAGTATGATACTAAGTCTGATGTAAAGTTGGGCAGGTTTCGATCCCAGATTCAAGCACGTCTAGCCACACTGAAGAGTTGTGATACAACGAAACAGTCTCTGTGGATGATTATATATATATATATATATATATATATATATATATATATATATATATATCTCATTTTTTAATTTATATTTATTTTTTAACAAAAAAATATAAGCACCAATGCTATTTAAAATATATATATATATATATATCTCATTAAACAAATGACTGATTAAGTGTGTGTTTATATATGTGTGTATGTAATGTGCCGTCAACATTTCTTGCTGACTCTTGGTTTCTTAGTTTGATCATATAAAAGAAAGACAGTTAACCAGAACAGTTTACTTAGTGTCTGGTATGCTTTGTCACTAAACATAAGCATTCTCTGTATCTATAAATATATTACTTAGTTTTTCATGTATAGCACTTGCCCAGTTGGCTGGAGTTGTATTATACACCAACTGGATCTCTGCAGAGGAGTAAGACACACCCCTCCAAGCGAATGTCTTTGATATGACACTAAACAATCTGATGTTGAGCCTCCAGTAATGCTTTGGGGCATGCAAAGTACCCTTTCCTTGCCATTACTCCCAGGTCCACTCTTGCCCGGAGTGGTAGTACCTGGGAGAGTCCTATCTCTGGGTCAAATAGAACTGTTTGACATTGAAACTGTGTGCAAACAAATGACATATGCTAAATTGAATTGTTGAAAATAGAAATGTTTGTTCATTTAACAAATGTAAACTAATGACTGATGTTTCATTGAATTCTGAGTGATATATGGCAATACTTGGATCAATTTAACTTTGACTTATGCTAAATTGAATTGTTAGAAATAGAATTGTTTGATCATTTAACTGTTTGTCTAGAAAATGTTCAAAAATCACTCTATATATATATATATATATATATATATATATATATATATATATAAAAAAACAGGATTTGGTGGTAAATAACCAACAATGGTTGATGTGCCATAAAACCAAACCAAACACATACAGTGTGTGCACACACACAGTGTGTGCACACACACCTCATCTCTCATACAATCCAAATAAGATGATACACGTGGGCCATTGCTGGAGAAGCAAAGACACTCGTGAGTGATTTTTCTCTTATGAATCCCTTCATATGAACATGCCAGTATAGGCCAACCAATGAGAACCTACCTACAACAGTCCTATAAAAACACAGGAGGTAGTCTTGGAGACCTGCCGAAAACAATGGATGATAGGGATAAATCGCAAGAGTGAGTCAAGGAAATTCATGCTAGCATATATCTTAAACACTGTTTGCTAAATTTATGGAAGTAATTTTTGCATTTTTTTTTTTTTTTTTTTTTTTTTTTTTTTTTTTTTTTTTTTACATGAAATTTGATAAGGATCTCGATATTTCTCAGATTATAAATTTTCACCACCTTTTTTTTTTTTTTTTTTTTTTTTTTTTAAGAAAAAAACTTAGTAAACTTAAACTTGTACAATGGTGAGGCACCCAGTGAAGATCTGCCTTACTAACTTTGGCTTATGCACTGGAGATAAGAAATTAAACCTTGAAGGTCAGATCTGTACAAGTGATAGTCAGTAGAAGGATTGGGATGATTTTATTTTAAGTAGCAATCTAAATTCTGGCTGTACTGCGTGTGCGTCGATGCATGCATATGCTGATTTCAAAATTACATCACCATAATGGACAATACTGATTTTGTCTTGCTGGGGGGAATGTTTGCATATTTTTATCTTTTTTTTTTTTTTTTTTTTTAACTACCCTTTTGATAGAATAAAATGGGAATGCTTACAAGTTGTAGCTATGTCAGTACTACTGTATGGCTGCATTATTAGGACTTTAATGAAACCCTTGGAGAAAAAAAAAACTAGATAGAAAGTACATATTGATGCTGTGTGCAGTTTGAAACAAATCCAGTAAACAAGGCCCCCCCCCACTACCCGCAAGACAGCAGCTGTATGGCAACTTACCTCCTATCTACTGAACCATCCAAATAAGCTGAACAAGAATGTTGGCTAACTACAGAAACTTACATCTATTAGCTTTTTGTGGATGCTGTCTAGAGGACTCCCCACAAGTGATGACCGATAGGGATGGATGGTGAGTGTCAAGGGATTCTGTGCTGTTGGCACACCTTGCATGCTATAATCATAAGTGGAAGGTTTTCTCATTAGGAGGGTGTGTTTATGTCAAGGGGAATATTTTGATCAATCCTTAACTATTAATCAGATATTGTCACTATCCACTCTTCTAAAATGTGGTGTTTTTAGGATGGTTTAATTTGATATTAAATGTTTTGAGTTAGAAGGATATTTTTTCTTTTTTAACATCAGTGATTGGGTGGCTTTTATTAACCCTGCAGCAGCTGCTCTCTCCTCTAAAAGGTCTAAGGGGTGGGGTTACTGCTTAAGGTGTCACGGAAGAGAAATGCTGACAAAATTTGAGTTTTTAAAATCACCCTCATAGAGGCTTGCTTCCTGCTGAGGACATTGCATTAAACAGACCTTTGTCTGGCCACAAGTGGAGTTGGATAAAAAGTTTGTTAGTGATGTTGTCATGTGTTTTGCTTCACCCCCCCCCGCTACACAACAATCCTTTCTATGGTGAATTATGTGCATCTGATGAATTCATGGTCTGTTGAGCAGAAATGTTATTCTCTTGGGGATTGTTCATTATAATTTCTAGATCTTATTCTGTCTAATTGTTTAATCTAAAATGATATGCCTATATGTAAGTGCTTTTCAACTCGGGTGTTACAAAACGCTGTGGTGTGGGTGAGAGGAGCTAATATGTCCAAGATTTTCAATGAAAATTACAAATTCACCTTTTCAATTTCTCTTCATCGATTTCATTGTAATTCAAAATACGAGAATCATCATTTGCTGCTAAGCTTAAAATTCCGATTGATAAATAGATGAATGCATTTAAAAAAAAAAATCTATTTAAATTTTTACATATTTTCGGTGTTATTTTGGCAAAACAAATGTTTGACTTTGAAGGCACCACCGCCAACATTTTTGGTGTCATTTTCCACATTCTGTTGGGTATCAAAGCATAGTATCTGTTTTCTTTTGTCAATGAAATGTACCATAGATTTGTGATTAGTGTGTCTCATACAATCAGCATAGGAAGATTGGGTAAATTTTAAATGTTAAAAAAAAAAATCTGTGGAATATATATATTTACTCGATATCTTTGCTACTGTCAATTTAAATAGAGTACTGCTGCTTTGAATTTAATTGACATTCTCCTAGACTGGTTGCCTTACCAAGGCTGAAAAAAGTCTACCCTACTATTTACCTATAGCTGGAATAATGGAGAAGAGACAAATTCATACCTTTCCCATACACATTCAGCTAGGGCTGTAGAATACAGACTGCATCTCTGCAGAGGTGCAAGACCTCATCAACGAGTCTCCTGGATATAACATTAAATACTCTAATGATGAGGCTCCAGTCTTGGAGCTTTAGAGAATGTGGAGTACCCCTTCAACGCCATTGCTCTCAGGTCCACTCTGGCCCGGCGTGGTAGCACCTGATAGGGCCCTATCTATGGGTTAAATAGAACTAATGGCATACTTACCTAAACTGAACTGTTTGACTAAACAGAATAGCTTGAAATAGAAATGTTTTTGACAATTAAACGGTACTTAGATTTCTAAATTGTTTGAAATTGAACTGTTTTTGACATTGAAACTATGCTTAAACTAAACTGAATTGTTATACATAGAACTGTTTTGATAATTTACTGTGTCTGTACTTATGCTAAACTGAATTAGCTGAATTAGAACTATTTGAATAAATTGAATAATTTGAAATAGAAATGTTTTTGACAATTAAACTATGTACTCATGCTAAACTGAATTGTTTAAATAGAACAGATTATTTATGTAAAAATGGATTTGGTGTTGCATAACCTACAAGGGTTGATATGCCATAAAATTCAATCAACCAACCAAACCTTTCACATGGACATGAATGCAAAATGGAACACAAACAGCTTCACTAAGGATTTTAATATCTGAGGTTGTCACTTCTATTTTCAGCAAGTGTTACACGAAGCACACACACACACACTTGGAGCTTCAGGGAAAGTGGAGTACCCCTTCATTGCCATTACTCTCCAGGTCTGCTCTCACTTTGGTTAGGAGTACCTGATCTGGTCTCAACTAGGGGTCAAATAGAATTGTTCAATCATTTACTCTACTGGTAACCACTTAACTGTGCACAAATAGAACTCTAAGTATTTGTTAGTTAAATGGTTTTGAGTATCACTATGTGCAAACAAATGAGCTCTGGTTTGTTAAAAAATTATAACCTATAACCAAATCATTTACAAATCTTATATTTGATATATATGTATAAACAGGATTGGCATTAAATAACCCACAAGGCTAATATGGTGTAAAATGAAACCAACCAACCAAACAAACCTTTCCCATGGACACAAGTGCAAAGTGGAACACAAACTACTTCACTAAGGATTTTCATATCTATTTTCAATAAGTGTAATACGACACACACACACACACACACACACACACACATATGAGGGAGAAATGTTTATAGTTTTTACTAGCTCACTAATTATATTTACCCAACCCCTCCGCTCGGGCAGGATATGACACAAGGTCAATTTTTAAGTGGAGTTTAACAGGTTTGAATTCAGTTTTCCTTCTCCTAGACTAGTTGCCTTACCAAGGCTGAAGAACCTAGTCTGCCCTACTATTTACCCATAGCTGGAGGGAGAATAATTGGATTCATACCTTTCCCAAGGGTATTAGTGCTATGTGAAATGCAATCAGGATCGTCCAGGATTTGAACTCGTGTCATCGTGTCCACATCCAACGACGATAACCATTACACCACGGGCACCTTACTAGCTCACTAATAGAGGACCAAATGTTGCAGTATTGTTACATAGTACTCGATATCAATGCTAGAGCATTTATATTTAGAAATTATATAAAACTTGGTAGTGTCTGCGACCCTGGGTTTCATGCATTTTGCAATTGTCCGACAATTGCAAAAGAGACAGAGACACTACCATGTTATATATTTGACTAAACAATATAGACATTTTTTTTTCTTCATATTTTTGTATTTATCCTTTCAAGAGGCCCTATCAATTTTTATGTTATCTGGTGGGGATTGGTTAATTCTTGGTTCCCTAATACTTTCTGGTCAATCTTTGGCCATTATCAAGAGAGTATATATTGCAAAAGTGACGTGATGTTTGCATGTACGTTACTTTGCAAGAATTGAGCATTTGTTTGTACTGGTTAATATTACCCCAACAGTCTAATTTGTCTTTTTACGAGATCACCTCTGTATTCCAAAGTGCTGTTATATTGGTAAGCTGCAGGAGCTTACAGTTTATGCGTATGCAGTTTAAAATGTTTATTTGGGTAGCATTTCTTCCTTCACACACACACACACACACTTACCCAACCTGTCCACACAAAGTGAATTTTTAAGCAGTTTAACAGGTTTAAATTTAGTTTTCCCTTTCTTTGTATTCTTTGACTGATTGCTATACCAAAATTAATCTGCCCTACTATTTACCTATAACTGGAAGGAGGATAATTGGATTCATACTTTTTCTCAAAGGTATTTATGCTTTCTGAAATGCAAAAAGGCCTCATCTAGGACGTGAACTCTGATTGCCTTGTTCACTTCCTACGACCATGAGCATTATATTGCAAGCACTTCATTTTTAGAAAAACCCACACATGCACAAAGGTATTATTATAATATGCGTTTGTTGACTGAATGCTCAAGTTGGGCAATATATAAAAAGTACTTAATTATTTACTTTGTAAAAAGTATCTTGGACGAAAATTTGGATGCTGTTTAAACTTAATCTGGTACAAAGTTTAAAATGAGGAAAGTGCAGTGAGGATATAAAGTAGTTGGCGGCTGTAGTCGAGGGCGACTCGAAGGCTCCATTTTCAATAGCTACTACACTGACATGGAGGGGAGGACGCTATTCCTTTCCCTGGATTGCTCCACTTTACCCTTCATACGTACCTTGTAATGCTGAGTGTTAAGTATGTATCAAGTACCACTTTTGAAGTCTTTGGTAGGACCCGACCTGGGATTGAACCCTGGTCTCCCGGATCATTGGTGAACATTCTACCCACTAGGTCAATGACCCGGTAACTTTAGTGAGGATATAAATACACAATTACATAGAAATTCTTAAAACAAAAGCTCTGAATGGCCCAATCAGCTGGGACTGCAGAATACGCTGACTACATTTTTGCAGAGGAGTAAGACACCTACAAAGAGTGTCCTTGATATATAACACTAAACAATCTCATGGTGAGGCTCCAGTAATGCCTGAGCTTTCGGGAATGCATAGTACCTCTTCATAGGACCTGATAAGGTCCTATCTATGGGTCAAATAGAACTGTTTTTCAGTGAAACTGTGTACAAAGAGAAAACAAGGCAAAGGTAGGAAATAAATGAGTGTTCTTGTTAATTTCATTTCTTTATCAAAGATGCAGATGAACTTCATTTGAAAGTAAAGTCTGAGTTGGATTTAATGTAAACTTGTTTTAATACTTTGAAATTAAATTTCTTACAACTTGTATATGTACTGAGAAGGTTCTTTGGGGTGTCGGGCAACAAAAAACCCAGCAACACAAAATACAAACATGAATAGATGATAATCTGAAGGAAAAAAGAAAGGCAGAACTAAGGTCTACAATAACATGCTCCCATATATATATATATATATATATATATATATATATAGTGTGTGTGTGGTGCATTCATTAAGTTTACAGACTTTTTTGTACAGGCATTTAAAATTGTCGTAGACTCTTTAAAATTCACTGTTGTTATAAATCTTATGAGATGACTGACCAATTTTTATGATTTCAGCTTCAAATCAACAGCTACAGCAGCGATTTGAATACACCCTACTAAAGCCTCGTTGTCACAGCTGGTGAATTTCAAAAATGCAATCTGGACGTGAGGACACTTTAGAAGAACGATATGCTATAAAATTGTGTTTTAAACTTGGATAAAATGCTGTAGAAATGTATGGAATGCTTCTGACTGCTTTTCGACCATCTTGCATGAATTGAGCATCAGTTTTTAATTGGCATAAGAGATTCAAGGAAGGCAGGGAGTCTGTGAGGGATGATGGGAGGAGTAAGGAAGTCAAAACACCATAGTTGATTGGCCAAAGGGTTAGGGTTACTATGTTGAGGTTTTAAGGGAACTCAGGAAGAGATTTCGTCGGAAGAGGTCAGCACTCTTCAAATTGGGTCAGTGGCATTTCCACCAGGACAAAGCACCAGTCCAAAACTCCATCCTTGTCATAGACTTTGACCAAGATGGGCATCAAGATAGTTCCTTAGCCTCCCTATTGTCCAGACCTTGCTCCCTGTGACTTTTGGTTATTCCCTAAGCTCAGAGGGTGTCGTTATGAGAGAATTGAGATGAAAGAGGCTGTGACGAAGGTCATTGACATGCTCACACAAGAGGACTTCCATGGGGCCTAGAAGTTGTTAGAACTAGTGCATTGCAGGTGGAGGAGATTACTTTGAAGGGGACTAGAGTTTCATGTATGTACTATCAATAAGTGCCCATACGAAAAGTCTGGAAACTTATTTAATGATCCTCACATATCTCATAAAAGTTATAACAGAAAGAAATTGTCTCTTTGTGTTTTTATCATAGAGAGAAAACTTTAGTTTTTGTTTCTATTCAGAAAAAGTTCTTTGTTGAAATATGAAAACATTTAGTTGGTGTTTTTATATGTGAGTGTTATTTTGATTGCTGCTAATATGGAGTTGAATGGGTATTAAACTGATCTCCCACTAAGCCAATATGAGACATAAGGTTGTTTTATTGTGGGAAGCCATGCACAAATCCAGACTCATACGTGGCTATCCCAGTCAGCTAAGGCTGTAAAATACACCGTCTGCATCTCTGTAGAGAGGTAAGACTCCCCCCCCCAACAAGTGTCTTGGATATGACACTAAACAATCTAATGGTGAGGTTCCAGTAATGCTGTTGCTTTGGGTAATGCGAAGTATCTCATCATTTGAATTGCTCCCAGGTCCACTCTAGTTTGGAGTGGTAGCAACTGATAGGGTCCTGTTTATAGGTCAAATAGAACTAAAATGTGTACTTATGCTAAACTCAATTGTTTAAAATAGAACTGTATGTATTAAAATGGATTTTGCATTAAATAACATATGGTTGATATGCTATAGAACCAAACCAAAAGCTGTGAACTACTCTTACCTTCAATCAAACTAAAATACACGTGTCTATTAAAGAAAACGCCATTCCATTAAAACACCTGTTGATTTCCTTCCTTCCTTCCTCCTTCATGAAAGAAGCAAGGAAATCCACTTAGATGAAAAGAGATTTTGTTAGGTTTGTTTTTCTTTATTTTTCACTGTAAGGTTTGTTGGAGCTCTTAAAAAAAAAAAAAAAAAATTTTTTTTTACTTAGGTTCTTTTAACCTTGAGTCCTGTGCTCTATTCACCGAGATGAATCTAAGACAATTTGTTAATTTGTCTTTGAGTTTAAACTGAAAACAGTCCTCAGTCCTTGATTTAATAATTACCTATTGAGTTGTAATTAAGTTCAATATGTAATCCCAAATTTGTGGGTTTAAAAACCAAGGATTTTGATTGGTTGTTCCTTTTTGATTGGCAGCTCAAAGTGAGAATCTGTTTGTAATTAAGTGAGGAGATAATGAATCAAATGTGCCTGGCTTAATCGGCTCTTTTGCTGTTGGGGCATTTCTGTGCTTTCTGTTTACAGAGTTGATGTTGATATTTATTACATTTAGCTCAGTAGAGCACAATACACAACTGTGGGGAGGAGGAGACTGGAGGCAGGAAGATTTGAGAAGGTCAACCTTGGAAACTTGCATTGAAAGTCCTGGTCCTTCCTGAATTCTGGAAGTTGTAGCCACTAAAGGTGGAAGAGAGTAAAGATTGTAGAAAGAGAAAGATTGACTTAAGCCTTTGTGTCAGAGATATATATATATATATATGGCGGTGTAATGGTTATCGTTGTAGGAAATGGACACAGTGACACTTGTTCAAATCCTGGATAAGACTGATGGCATTTCACGTAGCACTAATACCCTTGGGAAAGGTATGGATCCAATTACTCTCCCTCCAGCTATGGGTAAATACTAGGGGAGACTGGGTTCTTCAGCCTTGGTAAGGCAACTAGTCTAGGAGAAGGAAAACCCTGAGCTCAAACCTGTTAAACTCTGCTTAAAAATAAACCTTGTCATATCCTGCCCGAGTGGAGGGGTTGGGTATATATATATATATATATATATATATATATATATATATATATATATATATATAGAGAGAGAGAGAGCAATTTTGAACAAGTCCTGGAAGCAGCATCCCACAAGGCACTAGCTATACAGCCATCTACCTCCCATCATGAAAACTATCAAAGTTAGATGAACCAGACATGCAGGACACTGCTGGAGAAGCAGGGATGAGCTCATAAGTGACGTTCTCCTATGGACCCCCTCACATGGCCGAGCAAAAGCAGGGCAACCAGCTCGAACCTACATACAGCAGTTCTGTAAGGATATGGGATGTAGCCCTGAGGACCTGCCAGAACCGATGAATGATAGGGAGGAGTGGCGAGAGAGGGTCAGGGATATCTATGCTGGTGGCATGACAAGATTATAGATATATATCTGTAGATGCAGATCTAACATTTGAAGAAAAAAAAAAAATTTTAAATATAGTCTGCTGAAATAAATATTACAAAAAAATGAGAAATTTTTAAAGGTTTTTCTTTTATGGAATTATTTGCCCTGTACTTTAATTTGTTTTACATTTTGAGTTCTTCTGAATTTTGAGTTATCTGTAGAAAGAAAATCCAAAAATATAATTGTTCCAACCATCAGCTGGCTCGGCGTTGGGTTATATATAGTGGAGTGACTGGAACTGCCCACAAAATAGATTAGTTTGAGGACTACATTCAGAGTGGAGTTCGCTCTAGGTAGTAAGTCAACCGTGTTGACTACCACAGTTCTGGTCGGGTGAGTCTTGTTGTTCAGTCAAGACAGCATGAGTTGCAGGGTAGCCTCCTGTTCAGGCTGCGTGGCTGATGTTTCTTCAATCCTCGGGGGGGGGGGCTATCTATCCAAGCCCTAAACCTCTCCAGAGAGTCTAGGTTTATTGCTTGGCGCCTGAGGCATCCATTTTTTAGGGAAATGCTGACAGGGGTCTGAAGCAGTTTCGGAGCCGCTGGGCACTTCTGGGTTACGGCTCTATGCCAGGACCCACCTTAAAAAGGCCTTGTGCTAAACTTGTCCAGTTGGTGGGGTGTATAACAAATAGAATTCACTAAGTAGGAAGTCTGCCTGATTGTCTTTCCAACCATGGATGACTAAGGTTGCTTACATTAGACAACTAAATGTATTTCTGTTCGTAACAAAATATCTCTTATCTTAAATGTATATCAACTCTTACAATTCGGCAATGCAATTATATAATCAAATATATAACTTTATTTCATCCTTTTGAATGAGGTCATTTTATATGGCTAAAATATATTTACAATGGAACTAGAAAATTGAATGTTTTTCATTTAATTTTATAAAGTTTTTTTGCTTTGCATGAGTTTTGGTGTATTTTTAATCTGAAGTTAATTATGCATTCAAAATGCACACATCTTGATGCTGGATTTAGAATAGACTGCCTGTTAACCCTCTAGATAGATAAGAATGCTCCTCTCAAAAAAAAAAAGTCATCCTGAATATGACATGAAACTGTATCTGATGTTTCAGTTCTGGAGAATGTGTAGTACCTCTTCATTGCCATTTACTTTCTGAATTCCATCATCTGTTAGGGTCATATATATATATATATATATATATATATATAATTTGAAATAGGTCTTTGAAAATTATTTGTATAAGATAAGTTTGTCTTTAGAATACTAACTTGAAGCTATAGTTGTTTATATGGGATTATCTTTAGTTACTTGAAACCATATAACTGTGTGCAAAAAAATCATTGTTGAATAGAAATAAATTAAAAGTATATGTAAAATTATTAATATTAGATGGGAATACTTGAAACCATATAGATTTTGGCAAATTATTTGTATTATATTGGAATACTTTATATCATAAGATTTTACTATAAAATGATTTGGGACCTTGCTCTACCATATTAGCATTGGTAAATAGGACCATATTAGCATTGAGCACTTTTTATGCACTTGGCTTAGAATCAAGGAAACCTGCTGAGCATAATGGTTATTTTGGTTGGGTTGTTTCTTTCCATGCCAGTGCCCTTAGGAAAGTCACAAAAGCATCTTTTCTTGTACAGCTATGGGTTAATAAGGCAGGCTGGGCTTTTTTACCTTTGTATGGCAACCAGTATTGAAGAATGAAAGTCTCCAAATTCAAACTGGCTGTACTTTGCTTAACAATCATCTTGTGATGAACCTGTTTGTGTCAGAAGGGTTGGGTACACCCACACATACACAGATATCTCGATGTAGAGAGTAAATAGGTTTAGTAAACATATTTGCTTTTATATATTTCAAGGTTTGTTTTTTATTTTTTTATAGCAAGTTGTTTTTTCTTTTTAAATACTTTGTGTGTGTGTGTGTGCATTTAAATTTTTTTTTTTTTTCCCAGCTCTTTTACTTTGATTTTTTTTTTTTTTTTTTTTTTTTTTTTTTTTTTCCAATTCTTATCTCCACATTTTTAGATATTTCTTTGCCTTTTATGTTGATTCTCCATTCTTTTTTTTTTTTTTTTTTTTCTTTTCATGTTTTTAAGATTTCATTTTTTTTTTTTTTTTTTTTCTCTTTTCTCCCTCTTGTCTAAGTTGAATTATTCTAATTCTCAGAGTTTTTTTAATCATTACATTTGAGAAAATGTTCTTTTGGTTTCTTTAACTGTGTGTTTTGATGTTTTAAAAGTTGATATCATAAAAAGTCAACCTCCATCAACATATATGAGCTGATTTGACACGCTCTTATGAGTCAGTACATCAGATGATGTTGGTTGTAAAACTTAGATACAATATCTACTAAAAAAAACTTTTCAATTAGTCAGTATTACATTTAGTAATTACAAAGTGTTAAGTAGGTTCCAGACTCTGTCTGCATGGTGATATATTAAAACTGATAAGGTTACCCTATACAAGGTAAATTTTAAAGTTCTTAGGACATCCAAGTAACAAGGAGATCTCTCTCTCTCTTTCATTTTATTTCTTTATTTAAGAAAAAAAAATGCTCACATTAGGATTATACATTTATTTCCATCCTGTTATGGGTATTGATATGAATCAATTACACCAAAAATAACTGGACGACTTCAGATCTAATGGATAAAATAATTCAGAATAGACACAGGAAGGAAAGTGAAGAAAACAGAATATTTATTTTTTTTTGTTTTATTTTATGGTTAAAGGAACTTAAATTCTGGGACATGCATCTTAAACTGTATGATCAATTCATGGAATATTATGTGCATTTAATTCCTTTCTTGGTTTGCTTGAGAACTTTGCAGTGAGTTTTGGAGCTCTGGAGAGTGGCTAGCCCCTTCATTGCCATTACTTCCAGGTCCACTCTGGCTCAGTGACTATACCTATTAGGGTTTCATATATGAGTTAAATAGCTCTGTTTAAAAAAAATTGTATTTGAAAGAAATACTTGATACCATATAACTGTAAATTATTTGAATTAAGAATGGTTACTTGAATCTATCATTGTTTACTAAGGATTATAATTAGTTACTTGAAACCATATAACTGTGTGCAAACAAATTATTAAATGAAAATGATAACTTGAAAGCATATATAATTATTAGTATTAGATAAAAGTAGATAAAGCTATACAAGTGTCTGCAAATGATTTGTATTAAGATAGCAATATTTGATATTATATATTAGTGTGCAAAAAAAAAATTCCACAAAAAGTATGTGTATGAGAATAATCCAAATAGAATGTGCAATGCTTGGCTAATTATATATATATTTGGCGGTACCCGTGAGGTAATGGTTATCATAGGAAATGGACAAGGCGACACGAGTTCAAATCTTGGACCAGACTGATTGCATTTCACATAGCACTAAAACTCTTGGGAAAGGTATGAATCCAATTATTCTCCCTCCAGCTTTGGGTAAATAGTAGGGCAGACTAGGTTCTTCAGCCTTGGTGAGGCAACAAGTCTAGGAGGAAAAATCTGAATTCGAACCTGTTAAACTCTGCTTAAAAATAGACCTTGTGTCATAACCTGCCCAAGCGGAGGGGTTAGGTAAATTATATATATCTCGCATGCTGAGCAAGATATATCATTAACAAAATTAATAGATGAACTCCATTATAAATTTATTTGACTATCAACTGGTTCATCAGACAGGAAACCCATATGAAGATCCAGTTGATAGCTGATAAAATAAATTTATAATGGAGTATATCTATTGATTTTCTTGTTAGTCATTTATATATATATATACGCAGTTAATGCAATTCTCTGATCTGTTGACATGTTAAAACCCATCACATTTACAGGACTCCGTTGTACTAAGTTGAATGACCTGAATTTTTTACGGGTCTTAAAAAATATTCAGAATGCATACTCTTTTGTGGGTTAAGCCTCCTGCCTGCAACTCATTTCATAAAAAAAAAAGATTCTAGTTATGAATCTAAGCTGCAACTGTGAGTGAGGCTCCAGTTCCTGAATTTCTGGGGGAGTATTAAGTCGCTTGCTCATTGCCATTACTCCCAGATCCACACTGTCCCTAAGCAGTAGTACCTGTTGGGTTCCCATCCATAGGTCAAATAGATCTGTGAAAATTATTCATATTTGATAGAATAAGCAATACCATACAATGTAATTGTTAAAAACAAAAAAAATCGCACTATAACACTGTGCATATGGAGACGCCTTTATTACACCCTTCTTCTTACACTCTGACATAAACCAATATGGCCGTTTGTTTACTTCCAGTCCTTGAATAACGCTATCTCTTCTCGAGAGTATCAGGGGAGATAACTTGGATGCTTTAACGGTAATCATTAGTATTAAGACAAGTTACTTGAAGTGATAATTGTCTATTAAAGATTATAATTGTTTTTTGAAACAATTTCTTGCTAACAAATTATTGAATAGGAATAGTTACTTTAAATCCTATAAACTATCATCAGTATTTGATAGGAATACTTAAAACCATACACAACTGTGTGCAAATAAATTAGACAAATGAAAACAGTACAATTTCAAGAAAATGATTGCAATGGAATATGGAAAGTATAGTTTGTAAATGAATCAAATTTTGCTTTAAATAACCCATAAGGAGTTGATGTCATTAAACCAAAAATGTAAATTAACTTTTTTAGCTACGGCCATTTCATTGAGTAGAAATGTTTTAGAATAAGAAAGATTTCTAAAGTACAAAAAAACTGGTCTGAGAACTTGATAGTTATATGTAGTTTTTTTTATTTTATTTTTTTTCACCTAAGTTAGGTTGAAAGGCAAGACATAAGTATGTTTTAATTGACTGATGAAAAGAAAATAACTTTACAAAAATAACTCTAGATACATTATCACCCTAGTTTACTCGGGTAGCAAATAGTAACCTACTTTTAATGTGGGTCAATAAGCCTTACCTAGTGTTCCAGACTTATTGCATAACCTATACAACCATTGTGGGATTTACCGACTAGTAGGCCACTATTGTGGAGCATTGCACAACAATTTAGGCAGTTTTCTTGTAAACAATAATAATAAAAAAGATATTTGTTGATGCTGTTAAATTCTAGAATTAAGTATTCAGAAGTTTAATACAAACTTACCCACATATGTATTTGTCCAATTGGCTGGGGCTGTAGAATACACTAACTGCACCTCTGCAGAGGGGTAAGACCCCACCCTCCAATGAGTGTCCTGTATATGACACTAAACAATCTGGTGAGATTCCAGTGATGCTGGAGCTTTGGGGAATGTGGAGCACCCCTTCATTGCCATTGCTCCCAGTTTCCTTCTGGCTCAGTGGTAGCACCTGATAGGGTCCTATCTATGGATTAAATAGAAAAAAAAAACTGTACATATGCTAAAGTGAATTGTTTGAATTAGAACTATTTGACTAAATTGAATAGCTTGAAATAGAAATTTTTTTGACAGTCAAACTGTACTTAGATTTAAATTGCATGCTTATGCTAAACTGAATTGTTTGATATAGAACTGTTTTGACATATAACTGTGAGTAAACAAAATCTATACTGATACTAAACTGAATTAGAACTGTTTGAATAAACTGAAGAGCTTGAAATAGAAATGTTCTGACAAACTCTACTCATGCTCAACTGAATTGTCTGAAATAGAACTGATTATTTGTATAAAAATAGATTTGGCATTAAATAACCTACCTATGCTATAAAACCCACGAGACTAATTGCATTTCACATAGCACTAATACCCTTGGGAAAGGTATGAATCCAATTATTCTCCCTCCAGCTATGGGTAAATAGTAGGGCAGACTAGGTTCTTCAGCCTTGGTGAGGCAACTAGTATAGAAGGAAAACTCTGAATGTATACCTGTTAAACTCCACTTAAAAACTGACCTTGTGTCATATCCTGCTATAGCGGAGGGGTTGGGTAAATATGAATATGCTATAAAACCCAACCAACCAATCACACACACATATCTCCCAATGGTATTGTAGCTGACATGCTAGATTTCAACAGTGTAGCGAGTTCAAACTCAATTGTGCTATTATATTCTCTTTTTGGTCCAGTCAGCTGGGGCTGCAGAATATGCCGGCTGCATCTCTGTAGAGGAATTAGACTCTCTCCAAAGGAGTGTCCTGGATATGACACGAAACAATTTGATAGTGAGGTTCCAGTAATGCTGGTACTTAGGGGAATGCTGAGTACCCTTTATTGCCATCCCTCCCAGATCCACTCTGGCCTGGAGTGGTGGCACCTGATAGTCCTATCTATAGGTTAAATAGTGCTAAACTTGTGTACTTATGCTAAATTGAATTGTTTGAAACAAATGTTTATATGCATAAAAATGGATTTGGCATTAAATAACCCACAATGATTGCCCAGGTCCACTCTGGCTTGGAGTGATAGCACCTGATAGGGTCCTATCTATGGGTCAAATAGAACTGCCTGAGTCTTAAACTGTACTTATGCTAAACTGAATGGATTGAAATTGGACTGTTTTGACATTTAAAATGTATGCTAAGCTGACTTGTTTGAAATAGAACTGTTTTGTCATTTTGTGTGTAAACATAGAACTATACTTATGGTAAACTGAATTATTTGAAATAGAACTGTTTACATGTGTAAAAGATGGATTTAGCATTAAATGACCTACAGTGGTTGATATGCCATAAAATGAAACCAAACCAAAAACATTCGCTTTCAAACTAATACCTTTGGGAAAGGTAGGAATCCTATGGGTTTAGTAGTATTACTACGACTGTTTTACAAGAATGGCTTTCTAATTCAATAACCCACAAAGAGTGATATGCCATTAAGCAAAGAAACCAAACGTAACCATAGGTCATATAGTTTGTAAGATCATTAAAAAATATTGGACGTAGTCACTTTTAATAAAAGTTTTCCAGCATTATTTATACAGGTTGTAAGGTGGTCATTTATTGAAAATAAAGAAATTATTTCAAAATTGGTATTTAGGTCTTCATTATTTAATATATTTTTATTCTATATATTTCGGACTTTATATTGTTTTCAGATTTAAATTGCTATGTTAAATTCAGGCTGTTCTTTGTATAATAAAAACCCGTTTTGATTTTTGTTTAATTTCAAGTTTTATGCTGGTTTAATTGTCCATGAAAATCGCTGGTCTCTCTCTCTCTCTCTCATATATATATATATATATATATATATATATATATATATATATATATATATATATATATATATATAGATAGTTTTGTGTGTATTCTACAAATATGGATTTTTTTAAAAATTTTTGTTGTGTTGAATCAAACTGATACACTCCAAGTTTTCTAAACAAATCATATTTACCAACCCCTCC